>JAQFVV010000325.1:0-600000 GCA_028023455.1 Epiperipatus broadwayi | reverse complement strand
CTTATGGCAGGCTGAAGTTTTATCCAAGTTTAAACCAATTTCTGTAATCTCTTGCTGCTCTTGTTCATTTCACTCTAGCATGCTTATTTATTTTATCCATCTATCTCACATTATATATATATAGTACCTATATTGATATAGGCACATATAATTTTATCTAAAATTATATTATTAAAATAATCATTCATAAAAGAAAACATAAAATTAAACATTGAAGAGTTTATTGCAGTTTGTTTTAGAAAAAAGATAAGAATTAAATAGTTTTCTAGTGTTAGTTCTTGAAATAAAAAAAGCTACAATTAATTAATCAAAAGGGGGAAGGGGGAGTCTTGGTTTGAGAAATGAAACTAAGGGTTATAAAAGGAAGTAAAGAGTTTTTATTAGTATTCGTAAAAATATAATTTAAAAAGTTAAAATGTACAAATCTCTTTTCATTCAAGTTTAATTAAAGAAAAAAATAATGTTAAAACTAAATAGTAAATTGTATTAAAAATATATGTGCATATATATGTGTGATTTGTAAATAAATAAAAATGTATGCGAAATAAGAGAAGATTATCATTAAAAACACGGCAATGGTTATTAATAAAATAAAACAACATGTTTATCAAATGATTATCACTGGAAATATTTCGACAACACATTGCAGATATAAATAGACTTTTTTATCGGACAGGAGTCAGTTCCACAAATTAATTGAGTGAGTTCAGTTCACAAATTAATTGAGCGAGGAGTTCAGAAATTAATTGAGTCAGTTAAGAAACAAAATGCAGTGCTAAGAAGATTTTGGGAACGCTCATTTCTTTCCACCAGCCCAGATGTTCGATGAAAACAGCAGATCTGTGCATGAAATAATGAAAGCTTAACATCATAGAAAATCTCCGTCCATATCTAATTGTCTCCAATAGTAATAATCATGAAAATCAGGAAACTCGTCAAGGAAAAGTCCCAGCCCGCTGGTAAGCATTCATAATGGAAATATCCTCACCGAAAGCAGCCACCAAAGAAAACAAAATTCTACGTCTACATTCAAAAGCCTAGGTAAAACATTTGCTTATTTTCGTTTATACTGTAATAGCCATTGCATTTCATTAATTCGTGCGAATCCTCCAAGAGTCTAATTATATGAACTCAATATCATACATAAATGAACTATTGATATGTGTGTTTAAATTTCAAATGCTATGTAATACTTTATTATTATTATGTGTGTGTATGAGTTAATATGTGCGTGATCCTTAAATCAATATTATTGGTTAAAGTAGATAAATTCACAGTGTTCTGTTATGAAAATATTTGAGAATATTTAAACTATTTAGAAATGTTAATTTAAAATATGCGTGTGTTTAATAGAATTATAAAATGTTTAAATTTAGTAAATAAATGTTAGTTAATAAATTATCTTTAAAATTAAACTTTATTTGTCAGTCAATTCTTTTTATCAATTCTTTTACCAAATTCTTTTATCAATCTCTTTTATAAATTCTTTTTAACAAATTCTTTATCAAGTCTTTTAACCACTAATTATGTATAATCTATTAGTGATTACAAAAAGCTGAGCTAGTCATGGATTTAGGCATTGAGTTAGTGGCCATTGCTCAAAGTGCATTATTTATTCATCCTTGAATAGATAGCTGGCGCCCGTGTTTATACACAAACAAAAAAAAGTGCTTTGAACTTGGTGTTGAACTCAACAGCTGAGAAGAAGTTATGTCCTGGAAATGTAACGCTAGTTATATATTTTATAGCTATCGTTTGGGCATACATACTCTCCGAGTATGTTCTTCTCTGCCTAAGAGGCCGGTGTTTCGAATACACATATTCGAATACGGTTCAAATGGCGCCCAACATGGGGTGAACTTGTCATAAATGACAGTTAATTACATACTTTGTTTCTTGTTTGAAAAATTTTTTTTTTATAAAAAGCTAAATTACGTTTGTGAAAGTGTTTTAATTTTTTTTTTTAAAAAAAAAAAAAAGAATTGACGGATTTTTTTTTCTTGAAATGAAAAGAGATTTTGACATGTATGCTATCAAATCAAAGACAGTTGATATTTGGGCAGAGTTAAAGTGTTAGAACGGGTAGTAAAAAGGACAAAAGGGTGGAGTTAGTGTGAGTTTCCATCTTAGTAAGAAAAATAAATAAATAAGTCATATTTAAATTTAGTTTAACATAGGCACTAGTACTTTGAAATTGAAAATTTTGAAAATGGATCCGAAAGAAAGCCCAATATATTTTAAAAATCCCCAGTTAGTAGAAAAGGAGAAAGAAGAAGTATCTGAGACGCGAATGATGATGAAAATGATGATGAATATGATGCAAGAGTTTAAGAAGAATTGTGTCAGAAATTTGAACAAAGCCAACAGGAGCTTAAAGCTGAATTCAAAGCTGAATTGATAAAAGAAATGCGTCAAGAAATTAAACAAAGTCAACAAGAATTGTGTCAGAAATTTGAGCAAAGTCAGTTAGAACTCAAAGCAGAATTGAAGGCAGAAATTAGTCAGGTTAAAACAGAAATTAAAGAACTCAGAGCAGAAGTAAGAGAAATGAGATGTGAGATAACGGTAAAGGTAGAGAAGAACCAAGAAGTTATAGAGTTAGATTTAATTAAAGAAAGTCAGGAAGTTGAGGTCACGAAAGAGGTAGAAATTGAATTAGAATCAGATAGTGTTGTGATAAATAAAGTAGACACAAATGTAGATCAAGAAATAGAAGAAAAACATAAGTTCAAGGTAGTAGATAATGTAGAAAAGTTTTTACAAAATTTTAAAAAGGTTAAAGTAAACATTCACATTTGCTGTAGACGTAGATTTAAAACAAAGAGGAAGCGTAGGAAAAAATATTCATGATTAGGGAAAATACGGAGATCTGTAAAGCTTAAAAGTTTTCTGAGTTACGAAGTTGAAAACAGAACAGAAAAAGAAAGAGATAAAACAATAAAATATAAAAGCGGAACCGATAAGAGAGGAAAGTTAGTTTATATTATAGAATTTGTAGAAAGAAAGAAGGAACCACCTGACATAGTTTAGAAGTTAGTTAAGGGTCGGAATATTAAAGTAAAAGGAAATAAACAAAAAGGACCGGAAATGGATAATGAGCATGAATATGATTATTCTAAAGTAAATAAATCTAATAAATTAAATCTGAAACTTCTATTTAAAACTTAAGACAATAAATTTAAAAATGAATGAATAATAATAAATGAAATGTTGCAAGTAATAATAATAATGTAGGCTTCGCAAAATAAAATATTTTTTTTTCTCCATGCACATACTAATTAAGAAGAAATGCTCGTAAACAAACAGCTCAAATAAAAAAAAGAAAATCAATCAATAAAATCAAGTTAAATAAATGGGTCAATTTAATGATGTAAAAGTAAAGTTGTAGGGTTAAATAAATGAATAAAATAACGGAAATACATAAAATAAAAACAAGTTAAATAAATAAGTATAATATATCTGTAGAAAATAAATAAAATATTCGGAGTAAAATAAAATAGTTTTTTGAATATATGCCATGTTAAAATAAAAGTTTGTTTTGAATACCGTAAGTTAAGAAAAGGATGTAAATAAATTGTTTAAAATAATCAAGATAAAAAAAAAAATCTCTAGTAAAATAATAATGAATGAATCATAATAAAGCAAAATAGTTTTTTTTCTGAGTACACGCACATTAATATATAAGTTAAAGTAATGGGTTAAAAGTAATATCATAATATAAATAAATATGTAAATTGATGTCCGTGATAGTTTAAAGATAATATTATAAGATTAGTGTAAATAGATAATGTTGAAATAATGTTCGTAATGGTTTGAAATAATGGTGTAAGATTAGATTAATACAAATAAATATGGTAAACTAATGTTCATGTGTAGTTAAAAATAATATTGAAAGGTTAAAATAATATAAATGAAAGTCAATCTAAGTTGTATTAAGAGTGTATAAGGGTTTGAATCTAAAGGGATGAGGGTAGTATTGAAATAAGTTAGATAAGGATTAAGTTTAAAGCTCTTGACTGGATAAATTCTAGTACCCGCAATGGATTGGCCGGGATCATTCCTCTTTTTTAAAAAAAACACACTGGCAACAACCAGAGTAAGTTGTAAGTCACTTTTCAGGGGAGAATCCCCATATCTCGTACCTCATTTTCCAAAGCGTAAGTCGGAAATGGACCGTTGAAAATTCCTGCCATTGCAGCTGCTTAGTCAAAGTCCGATCAAGAGAATCGGCAGCCGAAGCTTCGTTTATAAAAGATCCCTGTGCCACAAATTTAGTTTGTCCTCATGGTCATTATCCAGGACAAACGTTGTAAGCAATGTTACCAGCATAGAAAGAAGAAAAGCATAATTGGAGATTGCCCTTAGTATGGAAAGAAAAAGATACCAAAAAGCAAACTTAGAAAGAATAATAAATTAAGATTTAATGTTGTCAGAGATAAAATGGTCAAAAATGATGCATTTTACTCTCAAAAGGAAGGGTGGTGTAATGTACCTATATTGATATAGGCACATATAATTTTATCTAAAATTATATTATTAAAATAATCGTTCATAAAAGAAAACATAAAATTAAATGTTGAAGAGTTTATTGCAGTTTGTTTTAGAAAAAAGATAAGAATTAAATAGTTTTCTAGCATTAATTTTTGAAATAAAAAAAGCTACAATTAATTAATCAAAAGAGGGGAGGGGGAGTCTTGGTTTGAGAAATGAAACTAAGGGTTATAAAAGGAAATAAAGAGTTTTTATTAGTATTCGTAAAAATATAATTTAAAAAGTTAAAACGTACAAATCTTTTTTCATTCAAGTTTAATTAAAGAAAAAAATAATGTTAAAACTAAATAGTAAATTGTATTAAAAATATATGTGCATATATATGTGTGATTTGTAAATAAATAAAAATGTATGCGAAATAAAAGAAGATTATCATTAAAAACACGGCAATGGTTATTAATAAAATAAAACAACACGTTTATCAAATGATTATCACCGGAAATATTTCGACAACATGTTGCAGATATAAATAGACTTTTTTATCGGACAGGAGTCAGTTCCACAAATTAATTGAGTGAGTTCAGTTCACAAATTAATTGAGCGAGGAGTTCAGAAATTAATTGAGTCAGTTAAGAAACAAAATGCAGTGCTAAGAAGATTTTGGGAATGCTCGTTTCTCTCCACCAGCCCAGATGTCCGATGAAAACAGCAGATCTGCCCGTGAAATAATGTCAGCTTAACATCATAGAAAATCTCCGTCCATATCTAATTGTCTCCAATAGTAATAATCGTGAAAATCAGGAAACTCGTCAAGGAAAAGTCCCAGCCGGCTGGTAAGCATTCATAATGGAAATATCCTCACCAAAAGCAGCCACCAAAGAAAACAAAATTCTATGTCTACATTCAAAAGCCTAGGTAAAACATTTGCTTATTTTCGTTTATACTGTAATAGCCATTGCATTTCGTTAATTCGTGCGAATTCTCCAAGAGTCTAATTATATGAACTCAATATCATACATAAATGAACTATTGATATGTGTGTTTAAATTTCAAATGCTATGTAATACTTTATTATTATTATGTGTGTGTATGAGTTAATATGTGCGTGATCCTTATATCAATATTATTGGTTAAAGTAGATAAATTCACAGTGTTCTTTTATGAAAATATTCGAGAATATTTAAACTATTTAGAAATGTTAATTTAAAATATGCGTGTGTTTAATAGAATTATAAAATGTTTAAATTTATTAAATAAATGTTAGTTAATAAATTATCTTTAAAATTAAACTTTATTTGTCGGTCAATTCTTTTTATCAATTCTTTTTATCAATTCTTTTACCAAATTCTTTTATCAATCTCTTTTATAAATTCTTTTTAACAAATTCTTTATCAAGTCTTTTAACCACTAATTATGTATAATCTATTAGTGATTACAAACAGCTGAGCTAGTCATGGATTTAGGCATTGAGTTAGTGGCCATTGCTCAAAGTGCATTATTTATTCATCCTTGAATAGATAGCTGGCACCCATGTTTATACACAAACAAAAAAAAAGTGCTTTGAACTTGGTGTTGAACTCAACAGCCGAGAAGAAGTTATGTCCTGGAAATGTAACGCTAGTTATATATTTTATAGCTATCATTTGGGCATACATACTCTCTGAGTATGTTCTTCTCAGCCTAAGAGGCCGGTGTTTTGAATACACATATTCGAATACAGTTCAATATATATATATAACCATTAGAAACCAGTCAACACTTAGATAATTCCACTATAGATAACAATCAACAATCTCAAACTGTTGTCAAGGCAATGAGAGGACTCAAGAGTTTTACCACCCATGTTGCTTAAACAAGATTGTCATCTTAATTACTTCATTCCACACAATTTACTGTAGTAATACAGTGAGCTGAAGGTTCCTGAGTTGAAATCAATTTATTTTTTTCTTTATAAATTATCTATACAACTTTGATTTAAGATAAATATTGGACAGATTTTATCTTAAAAAAAAATTTAAGAATTTCACTGAGTTCTGGTAGGTTTGATTTATGGAAGTGACACTAATATGACTATTGAGTTTGTTTTTGTTAATCAATCACTAGGAATCTGCTAAACAAGTGCAGTATGTTGAATATTTTATTAAACCACAATCTCAAACGAAACTCAACAAAAGTCTAAACATACTCTATATGTAGAGAGGGAAAAAAAATATAAAAAAGTTTGATCTCACAAAATATTCTTTTTCATCCTACCCAAGGGTATATAAACTACAGCAGATACTATAGTTACCTTATACAATAATTCTTAAAGTCTTGTTTAAAACTTCATTCTTATAAGTTGTAGCTTTCACAAAATTTTATACAAAATACCTGAATTGACATTAAAAAATTTAATCACTATATTAGCCTATAATCATTAAAACAATAATTTTTTGAAACAAATCACAATTTCATATAAAGCTTTTTATATTTTAGGATAAATTAATAAAAAAAATGTGTAAATCTGGAAACATTTCATAACAAAAGGCTTTCAAGATGACTTGAAAAGTAACATCTATTATGACTTATTCCATTAATGTAAATTGGATTTATTTCCTAAGTTGAACTAAAATGAAAACATAATATTTTGAATGTTGAAAACCTTTGTCTGTTTATAATTTAATCTAAAAGTTTTTAAAATTAAGTGGAATATTATTACATTGTACTTCACATGCAAATAGTCTTTGATAAAAAATATCCAAAAACTGAATGAGCACAATAAGATAATTATTTTGCTTTCCAAAATAGTATTTTTCAACCTAGGATCATGATTTCCAAGTGGTCATAACAAATTTTGAGGAAATTGTTGTAAATGATGAAGTAGTAAAAAAATTAATATCTATTAAGTTTCACATTTCTTTGAATTAAAAATAATATAAACACCATTATTATAATCAGTTGAAGTTTATTGATTTAACTGTTGAGCCATTATTTAATTATAAAAAAAAAAGAGAAAAAAATTAATATAAAGTGCAGTAAAATTTAAATTTTAAAAACCTGGATACAGTAAAAGTCCTGGAAAAAATATTTCCCAAGACCTTAAAAGATTTTTTTTTTTTTCATATTTTTTTATAAAGTTATTATTCTACTATAAATATCTCAAATTACTAATATTACTAAAAAATTACATAAGTATATAATGGGTGTCAATAAACTGTATTTAGAAAATTGACCAAATAAATTTTAAAATATTATATTATTAATCATTTATTAGTTCAGGAATAAATCTCTTGGAAATCATTTGCCTTTTTAAAATATCTTTGGTCATATATTTAAATCTGTATGGAGATTAAAAGTTTTGTAATACTCTGAAATATATAATTGAATAATGCTTCTCCATTCATTTTCCATTCTATGATTTTATTTGTAGATATCAATCATGGAACATATATATTAATTTAAGTGACAAAAGTTGATGTTTTGAGATTAAAGAATAGCTATTAACTATTAGAAGAATATTATGAAAGATTACTTTTGAATATTTTGCATGTTATTAATAATGCTCTCATTAAATGCTTGGAAATTTTTTACGTATCAAAAATTTGAAGCTTGTTCTGAAGAGTTTATTCAATAGGTAAGTTTAAATTTTTTATAAATTTATCATTAATGTCAATGTATTGCATCTAATTAAGATACACAATAAGATCACTAGTTCACATGATTACCATTTCTTATGCTTGCTCATAACTGTTATTAAAAAGGCAAAGCTTTCCATACAGTAGTTCCACTGCCAGAAGGCTTGTGCATAAAATTTCTACTTAGTGCATACTTATTCAATATCTCAATACTAGTTTCTATCTTGTGGCTTTCATCAGTGAGGAGCCTTGGATCTGAGAGCACTGCACCTAGATATTAAGATCTAATGCAACCCTCCAGCAGTGACCTTTTATCTCCACTTAACTACAAAACTATGAGAATAAAATTGAAAACACAATAATATTTTCAATCCAAGCTCAGTAGCTTATATAGTCATATAGATCTGAACTTAGTTCAGTCCCCATACATTTTGGGGTCTTTGGTTCTTTAATAACCATAGCCACCACTATCCTATTAGACAGGAATGGTATTAAATCACTAAACATCACATGATCACCATTTCTTATGTTTGTTCATAACTTCAAAACCTTCCATACAGTAGTGCCACTCAATGCAAGCCAGAGTAATCAATGGATGCCAGAAGGCATATTGTTTATGCAGAAGCCTTCTGGCATCCATTGATTACTCTGACTTGCACTGAGTGGCACTACTGTATGGAGAGTTTTGCCTGTTTTAAGATCACTAGTTCTATGTTTTAAATCGAAAATAACAACTTTTCTGATTATTGGATCTAACTATTGCCAGTAACTATCTATATGAGAAATTCATTCTTTTGAATTATAAAATAATGGTTTGTATATTTCCAAGATTATTTTATGTTTTGCACAATAGTAAAATGATTTTAATAACATGAGTTTGCTTAGAAACTAAGAAAGTTTGAAGTTTCATGTATCATTGTACAAACGTGAATTTATTTTATATATTTATCACATGGTAGAAATATATAAGAATGTGTGTAAAAATATATTTGTAGCCATTATTAAAGTCAAGATCAATAAAAAACATGAATTAAATTATATAAATGATTAAAAAAATGTAAATGACTTTCGTATATTATATATTTTCATTATATATAACGTATTTTTATTCAATTATAAATTAATAAATTGTCGAAATATATTTATATTTTTATTATAAAGTTATATTTCAACTTTTATAAAAACGTTAATCTCAGTTTATTAAAATATATAGTTTTTTAATAGACGGAAGATGATGTAGATTAGCACAGCAGTAAAAGCGATGGATTCAAACTCAGTATTAAAATCATCGGCCTAGTAATGAAGGTTTTTGAATCAATACGCAGATATAAATAAAAAAATATCAACATGTTTAACTGAATATAATTATTATGCTCAACCAGCTATTTGGGTGCTTAAAAGCACATGCTCTTCTGAATAACTAATTATAGAATTATTTTTTCATTTTATTATTTAAAATAGCAAAAACATATTTTTGTTTTACAACAAAATAAAAAAATATATTGTAACAAGTTCAAGGCATCCATGATTTTTTAAAAATGATCTTATATGTAATTTAGAAGAGTATTAACAATATTTAAAAATTTGCTTATATAAAGTTATATTTGCATTTATTAATGCAATATTTATACTTCAATGATTTATTTTTAGAAGTATTAAAGTATATATTTAGGTATTTTTAAAAATATTCTTCAAGTAAAAACTGTTACATATATTTAAAAATGAAACATACTTTTTGTTACTATGTACATTGCATATATATATACATAATGCTTTTGATATAAAAATATAAGAGTATTGCTATTTTCTTATGTTCACATATCATAACCATTATGGTCATGAATGCAAAACCTGTACATTGATGCTTAAGGTAGCTATAAAAGAGTGAATTTAAATTCAGCAAATGAAATTCACTACTTTCATCATTTTCTAGGTCTTTTATAATATTTTGGGATCTAATTTAAAACTTCAGTTTTCTATTTATTATCATTTCTTTTTAGAAGTATGGCCAACCCAGATTCATTTTAGACTCTTAATTTGTTCCATTAATCAGTGATTGGTGATAGTGTGCTTCTTCCAGACTTTTCTGTGCTTTTTTGTATGCTTCCAATATTGTCAACTCCAACCATTCCATAATGTTATCTATCCATGACTATTTTAGACACACCCTTCCTATAGATTCATTCACCAATACCAAATATGATCCTTTTTTTAAAATGTGTTAGTCCCTATTTTTACTTATATATATATATATACAATAATATTGCCTTTAGCAAAAATACTGTTTTTTCCTTCAAATTATGTACTTAATTCTCAAAAATTTAAGCCTATACATTCCTTCTTATTAAGATCTTTCCATCAATAATGTAAATAATTTAATGATTTTGTTTTTCATGAAATAAAATATTTTATCATTAATTTTTTTATATTGTTTTATTCTGCTTCTTAATCTGTTTTTATTATTATTGTAAAGGGTAAACTTTATTAAAAAGGGTTACATAAGTTACATTTGAATATATAAGATCTTAGATATAAATTGATTCAGATAGTACATATGTAATAAAGTTTTACAATCTTGATTGTGCTAAAAAATATGATTTACACTAATTAATAGAAAAATAATTATTACACAACTAGATACATATGTCAAATTAGGTTTACATAGAATTTTTAAATGTGATATTGAGCAAATTGTGTGGAAATACATGATAGAATGATTGAAAACATATGGAAGAGGAGTTGATGTTGGTGTAAGATTGACATGTAGTCCCAATAAAAGTTGAGCTCTTTGATAACAATACTATAGTTTTCATAGCTAAATCTTATTGTTCATCTGTTACTTTAAATTCCATGCGAAAAAAAAAAAAAGGAAAAATACTAGTTAGGATGAATTGTATCTTGGGAAAAACACCAGTTCAGCACAAATTGCATCCTGAGAAAGTGGAAAATACTAGTATACATGAATTGCATCTTGGAAAAACAGATAAATACTAATCAGCATGAATTGCATCCTGGGAAAATGGAAAAATACTAGTTCAGCATGGAATGGGTCTTGGGAAAATGAAAAAACAGTAGCCAGCATCAATTGCATTTTGGGAAAATGGAAGAATACTTGTTAGCATGAACTGCATTCTGGAAAAATACCATTTTGGCATGAATTGCATCTTTTGAATTAAAGTTCATTTGTCTTGAACTTGACTGGTCCAGTTAGATAGCCTTCTGTAATATTAAACTATAGTAATGAGTGTCTGGAATATAGTTTTTCATATACCTAGTCTTATTATTGTTATTGTTATTATTATTATTATCATCATCACCATCACCACCATCATCATTATAATAATAATAATATTTTGACTCCTTGATGTATAAACATTTACTATCATGAGAACATTTAAATTAACACATTATATCATTTTATTTTATTTTTACTGTTGTTTAGATACTGTTATCTTCCACTAAATCAATGTTGATATAGTGATTTCACATATAAAGACTCTCCTTTTTATTCTTTTTCTGACATTATAGTGAATCTCTTGCAAATAAAATTTTCTGGCTCTCAATATACCATTCTTATCTCATAAATAATTCATACTTTTTTTTACTTTCTCTTTTACCAATCATTGTTATTTTTCCCCACTGAATAAACAGATTTTATAACATGTTTAAAATATTAAAATTTATGTTTTAGTATTTTGACTTTTGGTAAGTACTGATTTTAATTTTTTTGATAATTAATTTATTAGTTTTTTTAATTCTCCAGCTTTATTTATTGCAGCAATTCAAAATCTTTTTTCTATTATTTTTACTTAAAGCTCAACTTTCACACTCATTCATTAACATTGAAAAGACTAATACATAGACAATTCTTTTATTGAAAAATTTCTTTCAATTTAAACAATTAGTTTTATTCATTATCAATCTATGCCAAAAGTTTAGTATGGACTTCAAATCAAAGCCACTAGGTATAACATGTTGTAATATTTATCTCTCTCTCTTTTTTATTACTATAAACTAATCATAATCAACTATTATTTTCTAATGTTATTCAATTACATTTATAATTATATTTTTTTGATATATTCCAAGATATTACTGCGATTCAATTGGCAAGTTTTTTGTGTTCACTAATTTGACCACAGTACTTTTAGATAAATCATTTATTAGGTTAGAGATTATTTTATTATTTGTAGTTTAGACATAAACATTACATTTAATAAAAAAAATAGATATATTTATTTGTATAAAATACAACTATGGGGTAACATTCATTTAACTACATTTTTTCCCTCCAATTTCATATTTTACATAAACATTAAAACATATTAGTATGCTTTTTCATTATCAGCTTTATTATATTGAAATTTACACTTTTGTTTTTTATATACAAAAAAGTTCTACGTGCAATATTTTAATTTTTTTATCAGTATGTATGAGTAATAATTACCCTAACACTGAATTAATAGACCTTATACAGATTCATTATCTACATTTTTTTCTTTTATGTATGTTAAATCTTCACCATCACTATATTTGTTTTGTCAATGTTTTTTTATAACAATATTTTTACGTAAAATATACTAATAATAATTTATATTTTATAAATTATTATATTTTCATAACTTGCCAATGCATAATTACATAATGGTTGTACATATGATAATAAGACATTTGTTTTTCATTTTATAAAACTTTTCTTTATAATTGGCCACAATATTTTCATTGATAAAACAAGGTTTTATTTCTAAAAATATTATTATTATTATTATTATTATTATTATTATTATTATTATTATCATCATCATCATCATCATCATTATTATTATTATTATTATTATTATTATTACTTTTCAATAAAGGCTTTATTGATCTCAATGGTTTATACAAGTTTACATCTAGAAAATTTCAAATTTAACATACAATGAGTAATATTAGGGTAAACATATATAAAAAGGAATTTAGTGGTTACACTTTGTGATCAATGGACTATAATAATATAAAGAATAAAAAACAAAAATAATCAGAGTTCTAAAGTTTGATGAGCTTATTTAGTTTTGCCCGCATGTCTTTTTGAATGTTAGTTGTATGATAGTTTTCTTTGCAGCATTGATGGTTGTCTTAACAATGACCATGTTGCTGCATATAAGTGGGAGTCAGTTATTATTCTATCTCTATTTCGAATGTGTAACAATTTGTTGCTAAATGTAGCTGGGTATTGTCTGGTATTATTACTAATTAAGAAAATACATCTGGTGCACCAGTATGCATATAGTACAAATGTGGCTACCCTAATGCTAGGTATAGATCTTCCATGAAAAGCAACCATTATGTGATTAATGATTGTACCCGGTTTTCTGTCGGTGTCATGCATCATCTATCATGCTTAGTTAAGTGCTACACATTGATAAATAATGTGGTCCAGCATCTCTTCTGCTTGATGGCAGAGTCCACAGAAAGGGTCAATAGATATATACATTCTTTTATGGTAAAGAAAGTGGGTTGTTGGCAGGGCAATGAGATTGATTTTAATGATAAAATCAAAGTATTTGGGCTCTAGAGCACATTTTTTATATTCCTTGAGTAATCTCTTGTTGTTAATTCCTAGCATAGGTTGTATAACATTAGTATCTATTTCTCTGTTTATTAAACCATAAATATCCCAGTATGAATACTTATGCAAATACTGTTCTGGAATCTTCTCTGTGGTTTTTGCCTTGGTATGTAATGTTAGTGAAAAAAGAACCTTTTGGAGGTGATCTATCTGTTGAAGTAACTTCTAACAAGTGGTTAATTTTTGATTATTTGGCAAGTAATGTAATTATTGAGTTCCTTAACTTCTGTAGATGAAAAATGTTGATGTTGTGCAAGCCAAGTCTATTCTTTATTAGGGTTGGCTAAGTTTTTTTGTGGAGATTGCTGTTTTTCTGGCCCAAAGTAGTTTATTATATATGGTTTTAATTTTTGAAATCAACACCTTTGAGAATGAAATAACCGGTACATAGTATGTTATTTTGGTTATGATAAGCTGGTTAATTAATTGTACTTCGGAATATAGTGAAAGATATGCCTTGAACAAGGAGTTTATAATTGTTGTGGCTTCTTCTTTAAGTTTATTTTGGATGTGGCATCTCATTCCTGTAATTCCCATATGAAATGAGAACCAAAGGAATGAGTTTGGTTTTGATTTGTAAATTGATGTACATGGTTTACTGGTGTATAGTGAACAAGCTGTGGTTTTGGCCAGATTAAACCTTAATTCGTATTTCTGTGAATATTCTTGCAATATTTTTTGGAGTTGTGGTATTTGTTTTTTTGATGTTAGGAATATGGTAACATCAACCATATAAGCAATGTATGTAGTGCATTGTGTTGTGTCTCATATCTCAATCCCAGTAAATGCATTTTGTATGCTTTTAATAAGGGGATTGATGTAAAATACAAACAATAATGAACTATGAGGGGATCCTTGGGATATATATTTGGTGGGTGTGAAAGATGGTTAGTTTCTTCCATTTAAAGTTATATGGATCTCTCTGTTCAGAAGCAGGTTTGCAACTATATATAGGTGTGTTCTAGGAATTTCTGTCTTTTAGCATTTCCAGAAGTGTATATATATTCACGGAGTCAAACGCAGCTTCTATGTTAAGCTGCATGATGATGGCTCTGTACTTTTCCACTGTTTTACCGTGGCTAGAATTGCTTTGAAGAATAAGGCTGCTTTTGTTGTTGAAGAGTTTTTCTTTGCATATTGTGCTTTGGAGATAAGTGGCATTATATATGGTTCAATTTCATCTTTAATAATTTTCTCAATAATTTTGATCAGCAAAGACCCCATAGATATTGGCCTGAGGTCTGTAATGGGTGGGATAATTTCTTTCTTTTTATTATAGGGTATTATGGCTATTGGATAGACACTCCATGGGCAGAATTTATTGTGGTAGATGGTTTGCTGACACAAATATTCTGCTGTGAATTTACTTAGATGCTTTAATACAAACAATGGGGCTCCAGGACTACCTGGATGGTGTTTCAAATAGTATTCAGTTTTGTGGTGAATAAATCTTTTTGTGAATGGAGTGTTTGTCTCTGGTGGGCCAAACAGATTTTGTGGTATTTTATATGGTTGTTTTTCTTGTAATTTCTGCTTAAAATATTCAAAAATTGGTATAATCATATTGTGTCCTGCATGTGTTCCACTATTTGTATATAGTGCCATTGGCACTTTTACATCTGGTTGGTTCCCCAGTGCCCATCTTATATAATCTCTTGTCCAAGGGTGTGGCCTGATTAGGCATATCTTGCTTTTCTTTATCTTCAGATAGCTTTTGAGTTCACCACATGCTTTATTGTATGCATGTGTAAGCTTGAATATATACTGCTGGGTGCAGTATGATGGGTTAATCATGATTATTCTCTGGTGCCAGAGACAAATGTCTTGTTGGTGGGGGTTGTTTTCTTGTTATATGGTTGATATTAAAGGACAGCATTCCTATAAATGCAAGATATTTCTGAACTAGGTTCAAAGTCATATCTTTGATTTTGTTTAGCATTTCTAGATCTCAGAGAACAAAAATTCAGGGGTTGTTTCTGGGAGTAAAACTCTTATTATTCTTGTAAGTGGAAAAGGTGATATTTAAATTTGAGCACAGTCAATTGTGACTATTTGAGCTGAGTGATCAGAAAAAGTTGAGGGAGTTAGTTTTATTTTGATTAGGTGGTGGAGCATTGAAGAATAAAAGCACGGATCAATAAGTGAAGAGAAGCGACTATTGTGGAAAGATATGGCATCAGCTGGCAAAAAACCTTGGCCACTCATTAGTGGTATGTTTATTCTATGAAGCCAATGTTGCGTAAATTCCTGATATTTTAAATTAAAATCTCCAATTAACATAGGGGTTTGAAGTTGTGGCTAACCTTGAATTAATGTTTGCAATTATGGTATCTATTTTTTTTATCCTGTAAAGGCATATATACAAACACTAGATTTATTATGCTTTTTTGGTTGAAGGTTGCAATTAATAAGTTCATGTCAATGTGAATTATTTTGAAAGTTGTGAATGGGCAATTTTTAGCAATTATGAGTCCGGTGTCAGCTGAGGGAGAGGAAGAATCTCTGGAGCATGCACAGAAACCTTCCATATTTAAATGCTTGGCTGGGTTGGTTTGTGATCCAGCCTAAATTTTTGTCTCAGCATACCAAGCAAGAGTAGTTGTATATCCTCAATCCAGTGTTTTAACTTATTAATTTTTTAGGTTGAGTTCAAACCCCTGATGTTGATTGCTGCAATTTTTATTATCATTATATGTTGTTTTTTGGTTGAGATTTAAATGATAGGGTTGATGTGGTGTTTCTTCTCATTCAT
Organism: Epiperipatus broadwayi; assembly: GCA_028023455.1. Lineage (NCBI taxonomy): Eukaryota > Metazoa > Onychophora > Udeonychophora > Euonychophora > Peripatidae > Epiperipatus > Epiperipatus broadwayi. The sequence continues at coordinate 583,532 of JAQFVV010000325.1, read as the reverse complement.
TCTCATATTCCATTTCCAGATATTCATCTGTTTCCACTGTAGTTGTAGTGTTGTGATCAGCAAGGCTAAGGTTGGATTGTTATTTTGATTTTTTTGGGTCCTCTGTTTTTCTTTGGGGGGCAGACTGGTCTTCTCCTTTGTTGTGTTAGCTTTGGTGATTTGGGGCATATTTGGGGTGATAGCTTCCATAAATTCCATTGTTGTGTTATTTTTAATACTGGGGGTTTGGTGTGTTATATATATATTTTCTTGATCACTATTACTGTGTAAGTTTATGTTTTTTTATTATCTCTTTTTCATCAATATCTTTGGTAGGCTGTGTTAGATTGTGGGCTGTTTTTTTCCATTGCAATCTCTTGAGGCTGTTGATTTTGTTTTTTATCAGTGGGGGTTTGCATTCTATTGGTTGTTTTTGTTGACAAATCCAGAATTTCAGGTGTTGGCAGTGTGTGTGTAATTTTTTTTTATTGTTAAATTGTTGTTGAGCTGTGGGTTTTTTTATTAATTTTTTCTTGTTTATTAGTTGGTTTTGTTATCTGTTTTGTATTTTTTGATTTCTGTTGGTGAGCTTCTCTTGATCTTCAGTGCTCGGTTGGTTTTTCTGGTTCTTTTTGGTGTTGAAATCGATTGCTAAGTGTCCGGTTTCAACGCACGCAAAGCATCTCGGCTTTAATCCTTTTATGTGAATGGTCAGTACTGCATTTTGGTCAACTATTTGTGTGGGGATATCTTCCGGGTTTACACTGTCTTTCAGCCTTATTTTGAAATGTTGCTGAAAACCGGGATGGGGGTGTCGGATAAGTAGATTTGTTTTATATAAATAGCTTTGTCAAATGACTGAATTAATTTTTGAAAATCGTGTATGGTATATCCGAAATAAGTGTTTTTAATTATTCCATTACAATAGTTTTGCAAGCTTTGATCGACTATTATTAGCGCATAACTTGCTAAAGTTTTTATTTGAGTTTGAAATCTTGCGCGCTGATGTTCATCGAAAAACTGAATTTATCGCGAGTTTGGATGCTCTCCAATACTAGAGAGTGTATTCCACACATTTCTGTCATCTCTTCGTAAAGAAGCTCCTATCAGTGACTGCTAACACCAGTGATCTCGGTGAAAAATTTTTTTGGAAAGTTGCGAATAGTTTTTTAGGGATGGTACTGTTGAAACTAACGTTTATTTCTTGCAATTCATCTTGATTCCATATCGTTGGGGAGGGCTCTTCATTATTGTTGTCTATTAAGTTTAAATTATTTATGTCGGTTTGATTTACCTTTCTAAATATTGCTGTCAGTGGTAATGCTGGACTCCTTTCAATGATGTGTGGCTGCTGGTTTATTTTTGTTACGTTCGCGCAAGTTTTTGCGTTAGTCGCAGTTTCCATTTTATCGCCGTTTGTTTTGGCGCAATTTATATCGTTCTCTTCTTGACGCGACGCCATGCTTGCTTATGATGTTAGAATTTATTTTTGGTTATGAACGACCGTATTACTTACTTTTGCTAGAAAACAACTGTACAGTAATCTGCCATCGCTGTCTTTATCTATCACAGTTATATATCACCGTTTTGAAGTATGAAAACGATTAGAATATGGGAAAAAAAGATTTTTAATAAGATTTTCGTTCTTGATGACTTAAGTATACATGCGCATGCGCTCTTTATTATTATTATTATGATTACTATTATTATTATTATTTTAATGCATTATCTATAATTTTATAGACATTTTAAAATAGATCCATATATTTCTGTATAATATTGAAAAGCCAATTTTCGACTTGAGTATTGGATTTTATATTTGTATTTTCCCCACATATTAATGACACTGCCATGATATTTTTTTTTTTGCAAAACCCAATTTGTTTCATAAAATATTATTCAAATATTTGGAAATTTTATAAATCTGTTTTTTTGATGCAATAGAAGAGTGACGCATTTAAGAGCTAAAGATACCCAGATTGAACAACAACACTATAATTTCAAACGCTCAAATATCAATGACCTAAGTAAACAAATCATTCAATAATTATATAAGGTTAACATATAATTTTTCTTTTTAGATTTTTGAACAAAATATATTTAATAGTTGTTGATGAATAAACTTTTTTTTATAAGTTTTTGGTTTCAATACTTTCTGACTAATAATTTGAGTTCTTTGTGCATCAATATTGTAATTCATTAATTCCATAAAAAAAATTACTAATCTTATTTGCATCATAAATATTCCTATTTAAATAAAATAGAAATCTAATATGTTAATTTTTTAAAAGCAAATTGTATAATGTATTCAGCAAAAGTAAAAGAAAAAACAATTATCTTTCCCTTCCTATCCAATTCAAGTCATCAAATATAATCAAATATGAATGTGCCATACAAACATAAATTTCGAACTAATATAGAGTATGATTGGTCAAATTAATAAAATAATAAAATGATTCTGAGATAGTTTATACTCGTATACTATCACCCGTCTCCAAAAACTTACTATTTTAACAGGTCAAAAGCTCCAAACTGGTTTGGGAAGGAGTATTAAATCTAATTACCATCTGTTGCCTATTGAAAACTCTTATTTGCAATAGATATACTAAGCAAATATTTTGTTTTCGTAAGTATAAATTTATAAAACATTTTTGCAAAACATAAGTTGAGAAGATACTCCAATAGATTACAAAGTCTGATAGACAGAACCTTAAATTTATAAATCAAAATTTAAGACAAATGAATACAAAATATTGAATGATAAAAAATATTATACAATTTTTTTTATTATTACATCTAAAATGTTTGAAAAATCTTAAAGTACATAAAAATAAGTCATATATGGTACTTAAATTTGGCAGGTCAATAAAAAAGAGCTAAGCATATTGTTAATGTTTTACAGGATAAATTAGGTTTTGAAATATTCATCAAAACATTATCAATTAAATTTGTAAAATAAATAAATAAATAAGTAAACCAAATTCATATATTGAAGATAAAACTTATTCCTTGAAAACTATGAGGTTATATAAATAAATGTCTAAAAATTATTAATAAAAATGTCATTTATAAAAAGAAGTTTTATAAAATAGAAGGCTGGTGGGTTAGTTGTATTTATATATTGAACTATTTTCATCATTTAATATATGTGTTGAATGTCTTTAGAAATATTTAACTTTAATTAATTATTCCAAATACATTCAACTGTTATTTATGGCACACAAGTTATTATATACATCATGTTTTAAAGTATTATCCTCTCTTCTTCAAATGTTGCTGGCCTGACAAGTGACAGTACTAGCATGGAAATAAAACCTGGGCCCTTAGATTCTTGAATATTGAATGTTAAAGTAATGCTCTAACCAACTGAGCCATCCTGTCAAAGACAATCAGGTTCCTCATGATTTTTTCACTTTTTCCAAAGGGCAAAGTTGATTAGTGATTTCCATACATTATGTATAGTGAAACTAAGTTAACTTATGGGGTTGTTTACCATTACCATGTGAGCAGCTTCATCAAATTTTCTTATTTGTACTTATTCTTTTCTATCCAATATTTTTGTATTTTCCTAATTGAACATGTGTTCATTGGTACATACAGGTTCTGTGAGCAATACCATAAGTCAGCCTAGTGTGTTTATACATAATGAATAGAAATTTGCTCTTAGAAAAAAGTGAAGAAATCAGGAAGAACTTATAGATAAGTATATGAAATTTCTAATGACTGTTGCCTTTATCAGAATGGCTTAGTTGGTTAGATCAGATTCAGTATTCAAGAATCTAAAAGTTCAGGTTTGATTCCTGTGTTAATATTGTCACTGGTCAGGCCAGCAACACCTGAAAAAAAGAGAATAATAATATTTAAAATATTGCACATATACTGACCTGTGTGCTATTTCTAACAGTTGAATGTATTTGGACCATTTAAAAAAAGTTAAATATATCTAGAGACATTGAACACTTATATTAAATGATTGAAATAGTCCAATATATAAATACAACTAAAGTACCATCATCACAAACCTTAAGAAAAACACTGGTGGATTAGTGTGTGTATCACAGAGGTGTAGTGATGAATTTTCATATTAAAAAAGAATAAATAAATTTTATTATAAACATATACATGTGATTATTATTTCTAAAAAACAACAACATTATAACAATTTTCATATTTTCAACTAAAACAAACAAAAATATGCTTTATAGAAAGTTCTAGCTATTTCTGACCTGTGTTTAGTGATATTTAAGAGATTCGGGATATTGATAAAGATAGTTTATCTATAATCGGGTACTGAAAGTTACATTTAATGCTTACAATTGACAACTAAGCTTTTATATAACATTAATTTATAATGAGCCTTGTATGTATAAGTTTTTGTTTCTAATATAATAATTTATATAATTGATTATATCATGTGCATATTTAATTCATTTGAGTTTGTAATAAAATAGAATTAATTAAATTTCTAATTGATTAGATTAAATATTAAAATAATTGTGAAAAAGCAATTCATTAATGATAGTGCATTATTTATGCCAAATTAAAAAATATTTTCAATTTGATTTACAAGTATCAAACCTTCTGCACTTACAACATTGATATCAACCATTTCAGATAAATACAGTAATGATTATTATTAATCATTTATTAAACTAGAGATTATCTACAGTCCAAATATAACTTTAATTCACAATTAAAAATTAATATGTATCAATTTTACAAATATATGAAGCAACTCAATATTCCCCCATTTAAGTTTAACATTTCTTATGATATATATATATATATATATATATATATATATATATATATATATATATATATATATATATATATATATATATATATATATATTAAACCATTTCACCACAGATTCTTGATACATATGAATAAAGATATCTGAAAAAAAAAACACAACAACAAATGATCTCCAAGATCCACATAATACAGTACTCATTAATTGGTCTAGGTCTCATTCTCTTACATATCACTTCATCATTTGTTTAATATTTATCAATATTAACTGTCAAACTTTATATACATTTTGAATAAATACATTAATAATTATTACTAATTATATATTAAACTAGAGATTATCCCTAGCCAGATACAATTTTAATTTTCAATTAAATATTAATATACTGGTTTTATAAAAACCTATGGAATAACTCAATTTTATATCTTTTTCCCACTTCTAATATCTTTTAAGATATAATTAAAATCTAAATTTCACTATATATTCTTGAAATATATAAATAAGAATGGAATAATATGTTGAACTAGTTTCATCTTTTATCATTAAATGTTGAATGTTTAACAAATTTTAAACTTTATTTAAACTTTTCAAATACAAACAACTGTTAGTAATAACATACATAGACAATGCAGACTAGATTACACATTTCAAGTGGTATTATTTTCTGTTCTTCTTCCAGTGTTTTGTCAAAGAATATCTGAAAAATAATGAACACCAAAATGTGATTTTATCAAAATTGTGGATAGGGAAAATTTGATCCTTGTAAAATATTGAACAAATGATGAAACAATATGTAAAAATTGGTAACTGAATTTATTACATATACATATCTTAAAAAATATTATACATAGAAAAGGAAAAATAAACTTGAGATATTTTATGTATTTCTATAAAGTCAAATTTAACTGAAGATTAAAGTTATTTTTAATAATAATCACTAATGGACTTATTCGAAGTAGTTGGAGCCAACTGATAAATACTGGTTCAACACAAAATCAACAACTTGAAAATTATTGTCTTTTTCAGATGTCTTCATTCATGTTTCAAAAATGTATAATAGAGTAGAGATTTTAAATATATATATATATACTTATGATATGATTTATAAAAAAATGAATTAATTATAAAAGTTTCTATATTTCATTTTTTACTTTTTATATTTCAATTTGCCTATTATTTTGATTTATTTATAATTTATCGATTAAGAGTTTATAATTCTATATAAATAAAATATAATTTATTTGAAAGCTTATTTACTGTAAAAGTAACATGTTAAGGATCGATTTAAAGCTTTAACCATAACTAACAAACTCTTTTGAAATTTGTATTGCAAACTGAATAATCCCTACTTTTTTTTATATTAAATTATCCCATAATTTTTTCTTTTACCTTACTGTATTCAGCTTTCTAGATTAGTATAGGATTTAGTCAATATTTTTTCATCCACTGGTAATCGCTTTAACACAAAAAAATTAGATTATGTGTTTGTAAAACTACATTTTTATTCTTTACTTATACCAACAGCAAGTTTTATTTTAATCTTTTTATTTTTAATTTTTTAAATGCAGAATCCTCATATGCAGAAGGCAATTCTCAAAGAAATGTTTAGCATATTCTTGCAGTATATTAATGAATGAGGCCATAAAATATATATTTGAAATATAAATTTCATTTGGTAAATGATTAGTTTTTGAAAATCTTATTTGTGAATCTCCTTGCTATCCATAAATGTGAAAGAACTAAAATGTTCCAAAAATGGCAGTGTCTTACTAAATATGTTGAATTGTTCATTAGAAAAGTACAAATACTTATAATATTAGTAAGGCAATAATGGGATATATAGAAAAGCAGATGATAGTAATACAGATATTTTTTTCAAAATATAAGTACATGAAATGTGTAAAAACTGGTTACTAAAAACATTTCAAGACAACATTTACTGTAAAAGAGTTTTCAAAGATTAACATTGATAAAGCTGTTTATTCAATTTATCGTCCATAAGGATATTTAACAGTGTAGAAATATCATGACAATTTTTTTGGGAGAAAAATAATTCATCAAGTAAAAAAAATCTCACAATGTTGAATTATCTGCAAGGTCTAACTTGTAGTCTATTCTTGGAATTTCTAGATATATCAATATAAACTAATAATACAAATAATGAATTTATATAATAATAACTAAATCCATTTTATTAGTGTTTTTGCTCTGATATTAGATTCATAAAATTCTTGAATGATGCTATGGCAACAAAGTTAGGATTTTTTCTTATATATTTTAATGCACAGGTTGATAAAAATAGTATCAGTGATGCAAAAGTATTGCTGAATTATATAAATTAAGTATCATGAATACTTTGTTTAAATTTTTATAAAACAAATAGAATGAATCCACACTTATGTACTATATTGTATAATAAGATTAGAATGTAAAAAAAAAAAAACCTTAATGCACACAAGATTATTGAGCAAAATTAATATAGTCATTGTAATAAAAGTATATCATATTCTAAATTTATTAGTAAAAAGTTAAATATCCATATTTTAAAAGCAACTGCAATTCTTATTGAATGCTAACAGTTTTTAAACAAATTTTTCAAACTGGATTTTTGATTTCATTATGTTTTGATGGTATAAAAATATTTGTAAGAATTTACTTAAAACAATTTTAACATATTCTAAGCAATTATAGTGTTTTTATTGATTTGATTAAAAATGTGACATTCTCTTCTTGGGATAATGATAAAATGATTGTAGTTTAAGAGCAAAATAAGAATTAAAGGCATAAGTTTAATGATTGACAATAAGACTTAAAAATGGTTTGTGAATTAATTACTATTGTAAAGATCATCGTATAAGACTGAGGTAACTTGAGATTTTTTTATTTGTTTAAAAAAAAAATCATAATCGTATAAAATATGTGAATTTGCATACTTTCATGTGATAATTTGTACAGATAGAATATTTTTTATTTTTAAATAATAATACAAAAATTCAAGAATTGTTTTTTGGTGATGCATTTACCCTACTGTCTTAATTAGTTTTTTTTTTTTAAAATATTCAGCTTCATCAAAATTAGAACAGCTTTTGTAATTTTAAAACTGCACAAATAGTACATCCTGATGGAGTACAAGGTGAAATCTTAAACAGATAATAATATATTAGTTTTAATGAAAATTTTTCAAAAAATATGTGGATCTGTATAAAAATAAAAAGAATAATAAAAAAAGATTGCAATGATTATTATGTAATATCAGTATTACTCATTATAGCGAAAAGTCCTTTCAAGAATTTTATTGAATAGATTGCTTCTTAACAGAAAACATACATTTTTTCCACCATGCATTAGAAAAGCACAATAAGCAACCTATAATTATGTATTCCTTTTATCAATTTTGACAAGACATTCCATTCTATAACAAAAAAAAACATACTAATTTTTGAAAATAGTTGATTTTCCACTGAAATTTATTTATATTATATAGGTTCTACATGATGGTATGAGAGAAAGTGTTATGAGAGGAAATGTTACTACTAGTGGTTCAGAATCTGAGAGTTATTTCCAGCTTTTAGAATAGTTTGCAAACTAATTTATGAGAAAGACATCAAGATGAGATATAGGTTTGTTGCAATTTAATCATATTAAACACAAAAATATTTTCTTCGATTTTAGATTTATAATGTACTGGTGATCCTGCCATTCTTTCCAACTCAAAGATGGCAACAGAATATTCTTCATCATTTAAATGTAATTCCAATTCTTTATTATCCAATAATAGAAAAAAAAATATTCAGAAACTTTTAAGTTGGATGATTATCATCTTGAGAATATAAAACAATTTAAATATCTTGATATCTTTTTATTTTGAAAAGTAGAATTGAGTGTGTTATTGTAATATAATTCACTTCAACTAAATTAGTAATTTATAAAAGACTGTTATTCTATCAAATTTATTGTATGAAAATAAGGCTTAGACTTTAAATTGCACATGAAAGTAATAGAAAAATTTAATTTGTGGATCTTCATGAGATTCTAAAAATAATGGCAAATCATAAGATCATTCAGTTTGTTTTGAATTTGATAATTTATTAAATCTACAATTGTAAAAGCACATTTTTATTTTAGGTTATAATAATAATGTGAAAGCTAAAATCTTCAACAGTTGTGCCTTAAAAATGCTTATGTGACAGCCAATCAGATGTAATAATGACTGAACATGGAACTCTCAATTCAAAGACACATGTCAGAAATACAAGAAAAAGATGGGAACCCACCTTCTTCTCTACTTAAATTTATATATAAATAAGCCAGACTCAAGCATTCTGAACTAAGAGTGTAAAGCTTAAAACACCTTCACATTTAATTCACTAAATATTATATATAAATAACAATGTGAAATCTTTCGATTTATTATGAATCAATTTTGAAATCTAATAAAATGATAGTAACAAATGTAAATATATGACATTTATTTAACACAAGCAGATGATATAATAATGACATGAAAGCTAAAATCTTTGACAGTTGAGCTTTAAGAATGCTTATGTGATAGCCAATAAGATGTAATAATGACTGCACATGGAACTCTCAATTTAAAGACACAAGTCAGAAATACAAGAAAAAGATGGGAACCCATCTTCTTCTCTACTTAAATTTATATATAAATAAGCCAGACTCGAGCATCCTGAACTAAGAACATGAAGCTTAAAATATCTTCATATTTAATTCACTAAATATTATATATAAATAAACAATGTGAAATCTTTTGATTTACTATGAAGCAAATTTCAAATCTAATAAAATGATAGTAACAAATGTAAATATATGAAATTTATTGAGAGTTCCATGTGCAATCATTATTACATCTGATTGGCTGTCACATAAGCATTTTTAAAGTGCAACTGTGGAAGGTTTTAGCTTTCATGTTAGTATTATATCATCTGCTTGCACTTAATAAATATCATATGTTTACATTTGTTACTATCATTTCATTAGATTTGAAAATTGCTTTGTGGTAAATCAGAAGATTTCATGTTGTTTATTTATATATAATATTTAGTGAATTAAATGAGAAGGTGTTTTAAGCTTCATGTTCTTAGTTCAGGATACTTGAGTCTGGTTTATTTATATACAAATTTAATGTGAGAAGAAGGTGGGTTCCTATCTTTTTCTTGTATTACTGGCTTGTGTCTTTGTAATGAGAGTTCCATGTGCAGTCATTATTACATCTGATTGGCTGTCACATAAGCATTTTTAAGGTGCAACTGTCAAAGGTTTTGGCTTTCACATTATTATATCATCTGCATACGCTTAATAAATTTCATATATTTATTGGTTATATAAAATAAATGATAGCAAACTTTGTAAAAATATACTACGTTAAATTTGAGTATTTTACATTATAAACATAATCTCAAACTTTAACAAAAAGTGCATTATTCATTGCTTTCATCAGCAAGATATATCTGAGGAGAATACAATGGAACTATAATTGGGCAGGTGCTAAATTATTTTAGAAAAAAAAACTTCTGCAAAAAAGTTAAGAAACTCTACACAATATTTAAAAACAACAACAAAGAATTAAAAATTCATGTGCATGTATTTTAAGTTTGTGGATTATTTTGTCTAGTTATAGCAAAACTCATTTATAATTTTTTGTGTTTGTCATTTTTTTCTATAATTGTTTTTTTCCTAAAGTTATAATAGATAGGATCATTTACAATTGGCTATTAATGATGGCATTAATCCAGAACTTAGTAATAAGATAAATCCAATATCATATTTTATTATGAGTTTATTAAAGACTGATTAGTTTTTTAATTCATATATCAAACATATAAAAGTATATGTAAGAGAATTTTGACAATATATTGATATGTGAAAGTATTAATATAATTTAAAGTTTATTTAAAAAACAAAAAGTAAATAATATTAAAAGTTTTACATACAAATGTTTTTTAAAAATATCTAAATTATATACACCAATGCAATATTAAGTAACTTCATTTGTAAGTGTTTTATTTAAAAGTGTATATTGTATAAATTAGAACATGACCAAACTGATTATTTGTAAAATTATGTCTAAGTCATATTAAATAACAGATATTATATAATGAGCTTGCAAATAGTTAGCTCTTAAGCTTTTCAGAATATCCCCAACCTAAGACCAGTTTTTGCTATTGACTTCCTCAATGGGGTACTAGGATATTCAAGCATTGGATTTAAAATACCAGGTGAAGCCCAACACTTTATCTAATGGATAACTATTAAGTAGAAAATCTGAAATTTTCAGACATCCATATGTCTTCCAATCCAGCACTTAAATTGCCATATGGGACTGAACCAACTTCAGATACACCATATATTAATAGCTTTAGCAATATAAAATTGCCAAAGCCTTAATAGCAAAAAATAAAATTGCAAAGAAATCAAGTCAGATGTTACATGACATAATTAAATAAGCTTGTATTACAAATGTTATATAATGAGCTTGCAAATAGCTAGCTCTTAAGCTTTTCATCTCACTAGCACCTCACTGAGAAAGCCAGTAGCAGAAACTGGTCTGGGATTGGGGTTATTCTGAAAAGCTTGTTAAGAGCTAGTTATTTGCAAGCTCATTATGTTACATTTGTAATACAAGCTTATTAAATTAGACCATGTGACATATGACTTGATTTCTTTCTAAATAACAGATATATTAATCAAAAACAAATAATATTTTGGAGAAATACAATTAAAATTTAAAAAAAAAACAATATTAAAAAAAAAAAGATATTATCTTACAAGAAAAAAAGAGAATTGAATATTATCACATTGATTATGCAGTATTTTTAGAATGCACATTAAATAATACTAAGAATGAAGTTAGTAAAAATGAAAGTAATGATATAATTTATAAAATTAAATATTCCCAAGATGGCAATTGTTCTTGTATTAAGTCATCAAAGGTAATTTGAAAAAACAATTTAAAGACCAACAACATCAGAACAATAACAACTACAATAAAAAAAACAATGTAATCAATTATATATATAAATTTGAAAGTTTGTTTATTTTACTTAATTACACAATAAATATTGCACCAATGTTGATGAATCTTGCACAGTTTTTTTCTTTTTTATTGGAGAATTACATAGGTTATGAATTTTTGCTTGATGGTATTTAATTGTTTGAAAAAAATTGGTAATTTACTACTAATATGATCAAAGCCACAGATATAGATGTTAAAACTAGCAGTAACATCTAGGAAAATTTTCATTATCTAAAGGTAATATATTCTAGCAGTTCTACAATTATTTTGTTGAGTTATTAAGTAACAACACAAACAATTTTCAAAGTTGTATCTATATAAGGCTAATTGTAATGGATAGTTTTTAATATTATTTAAAGTAATTTATAAAGTACTTAACAAAAGGTCATTAATTTATTACATTCACTGGTATTATTTTTAAAAGTAAAAAATAAAACTACATTTGAGAAATTGCCTGCCAGAACCTAACAAATATGTTTAAGGAATTATGTACAAAAGTGAGTATCAGCAATAGATGTTATAGTATAACTCAAATATTTTAATAAGTATTAAAGAATATGCAGTGAATAACTGGGACAAATAATAGAGCCCTAAAACAAATAATTCAGGAATATTCAAATTAAAGATATCTCTATTGTGCAGAAATTACTGGCAAATTTTTATCATTTATAATTTATTCATTTTTTACCCTTATCATTGGACATATATACATTTAAAAAGTTTATTATTTTTCCCATATGTCAAAGTGTTGACCGGGAAGCTGTTTGGAAGGCAGCTATGCTAACCGCAAGGCCACCAATGCTAGTTTTTACTTAATAATTCAACAAATATTGCATCAATCTTGCATGATTTTTTTTTTTTTTGAGCATTGCATAGGTTATAAATTTTTTGTCTTATGATACGTAATTGGCTTAAAAAATTTATAATTTTCTACTAACTGCAGGGATAAGCTAATAAACAGCACATGATCAGCAATACATATAGAGAGTTTTGCCTGTTTTGATAACTGCAGGGATAGTTTAAAAATAAATGTATTTTACAGAAAAAAATACCCCTTCAGAAAATTAAATAATTACTAGACAATATGCTTCAAAATTCATGATGCTTGAAAACTAATATGATACAAAAACTGAAAATAAAATAGAAATAGTTTATTCGATAGAAATGTTACTGATAAGATGCTCATTAATTAAATAATTATAGGAATATACCGTTATCAATCAAGTATATATTTATAATTCAATAAAAGTCAGATAAAATAATAAATGCTAAATCTTTATAAAATAAAAACAAACTTTTTTTCCTATGTTTTTATTAATTGAAATAAAAATATTTTTACAAAATATGAATTCTATTATCGTTATAATGTAAATAAAACTAAATTTCTGGAGGGGCAAAGAGAGGAAAATAATGTTTAAATAAATTTATTTTAAATGAACATGATATATTTAATGAAATGTATAGAAAAGTTATCAGGAATGGATAAAAATAAGTAACAAGGTTAAATTGAGCAAGTTTAATAATATCTTTGAAACAGTTTTGAAAGATAATGATTTTAAAGGTCATGAAAAATGGATGGGTATAATAAAAAAATTGCAACTAAGTATTTATTTAGAACTAAAAATATTAATAAAGGATAATAGAAAGAAAAAACTTTAAAAAGGTTAAATATAAAATAAAAGCATGAAGAAAGTATAAAGAGAATGTTAAATAGCAAATAAGAGAAGAATAAGTAAGGATTAGGGGATAGTTATTTTATGAAAAAGAAATGGCTTGAACAACATTAAAGTAGAGATGCGATGAACTTAATAAAAAGTTAATGGAGAAAATTAGCCAAGAAGGAAGGGAGGATTATACACTTTTAGAAGTATATGAAGAAGAATAATAAAAAAAAGATGTTATAATATTAAATGAAAAAAATATGTGATAATAGAAAATGATATTGGAAAAATTCTTGATGAATTTGTAATAAAAAATTTGAATGAAAAAAATTGGTAAGTGAATATGATTCATTAGAGAGCTTAATTTATGTCAAGATGGATAGAGTGATAGGTATGAATTAAATAGAACAATAAGTAGATTGAAAAATAAAAAAGCAAAAAAAGTGGATTGTATGTCAGTTAAAATTGTAGTAGGTATGGAAAGATATTCAAAGTTTAGTTTAAGAGAAGAAATTATGATTTATTAATTACCTATAGGCCACAAACAATAACTTCCGTAATGGATAAATTCTTTACATATATCTACTGAATAGTGTCAGGATGAAAAAAAAGAAGTTTTGTAGAAGATTCAGAATGAATTTATTTCAGTGAAAAGAATAATGATGATTTATTCATTATATCTCAGTTGGTTGAAATGTCTTATAATGAAAATAAACCATTATTTATTGAATTTTTAAATATAGAAAAGTCTTATGATAGCATAAATAGAAATAGATTGTAGAGAAGTCTTGAAGATACAGAAATAGAATTATAATTGTTAAGAATGATTAAGTGTTTTTTCAAAGATAATTTTTATAAAAATTAATTGATAATGTTTAATGTGAAATTGGAATGAAACAGGAATTGTCATCTATTATTTTTTTTATTTTATTACTAAGAAAGAGGGATAAAAAGCTTAGGAATAAAAGTGGGGAGTTGGAATTAAGATAATACATAATGTAAAGCTTTTTGTGTGTGTATATGTGGTTGATTTGGATTTTTTGTGTGTAACGGTGTAGTAGATGATATGGAGTTATTGGAAAAATGTGCAGAGACAGAAAAAAATATAAAAATTAAATTTAGTAAAGAAAACTAAAATTCAAGTACTTAATATGAAGGATAAAACTGAAGACAAAAATAGACCCATTTGTCTTGAAGATGAGGAATATAGATATTTAGGTACTTTGTTAAGAAAAAAATTATAAAAAAAGTTTGAAATTAAATTTGAGAAAAAAAAACAATATAAAATGGGACTGATTAAAAATCTAGCATGGTTCTCATGAGGCTATCTAGAGCAAATTGGATGAAATTTTTTATTTTTGATAAGTTAAAGGAGTAGGAAGCTTACAAAATATTAAAGAAAGTACATTAGCAGTATACATTCATAACAAAGATGTTAATCAATAAAAGTGTTACAATATATAAAGTTATTAGATTGACAGTTTATTTCTATGTATTTATATAAGAAATGGGATAAATGTGTAGAGAATTATGTTATAGGCACATAATCATGAGGGATGAGAAATAAGTTGATTAAAAACATGAAAAATGAATATGAATAAAATATTAATTTAGAATTTCATAA
Source organism: Epiperipatus broadwayi (assembly GCA_028023455.1). Taxonomy (NCBI): domain Eukaryota; kingdom Metazoa; phylum Onychophora; class Udeonychophora; order Euonychophora; family Peripatidae; genus Epiperipatus; species Epiperipatus broadwayi. The sequence continues at coordinate 568,482 of JAQFVV010000325.1, read as the reverse complement.
GAATAAATATTATATAAAATGTGAAAGGATGTATAATAACATTCAATGTATTTTGTTTTTATTTGGTGCAAAAAAGCTTTAGATGCAATAAAAGTCAGACAAAAATGGAATAAGGATTTGAGTTGTAACTAATTTATGTTGTAGTGGGGAGAGAGATTAGTGAGGGAGTAATAATCACTTATTTTCAGAGCATAGAATGTTGAAAAAAAATTGCAAAATATGAAGAATGTGAAGATCAAAATTTTATGATTTTATGTTTAGATATTTATAACAAAATTTGGGAATATGAATATAGAATAGTAGAACTAATGAAACAGATTTTATTAATATGGAATAGGAATAAAAAAGGCAAGCCAGGATTAGAAAAAAATAATTCGATAAGAAAGATTAAAAAGTAAATGAGTTTTATTGTGTAAATATTTTGCAGGAAAGGAATTTCAAACTTGATTAATAGGATTTCTGGGCATATAGTCTATACACTGAAAATTCAGATTTTGTTTAAAAAAAAAAAACATTTTATATTTCATAATATCACATCCAAAAACAAAACTACCCATATGTTTGTTGCTTCATTAAATTTACCAATTTTAAAAATATGCAATCATCTCCAAAGTACAGCTGTGTACTATTTTTATTTGGTCAACTGATGAATTAAAAATAAAATATAATTATAAGGATAATATTAATAATATATATATATATATATATATGCAATGACATTTTATAATTTTTACTAATAGTACTCATCTGCTCCTTTATCAGTATTTACATTTAATTCTTAATCATTTTGAATTAATATCAAGAAATGCATCTACATCTATTAAACACGACATATGTTTACAATAGTACTGGCAATCAATCACACCTTGACAATAATTAAAGGGATATAAAAATTTGTCAAAATCTATTTGATTATGATAATGCTGATGACTAACTACCAATTCGCTAATAGAGGCTATTGATCTCTAATCACTTTTGAACTGAAGGATAAATATAAATTTGAATGTTAGCTGAATTTTATCAAATTTTAACAGAAGGTAAGTATGATAATCTCAAGAATTGATTGAGGATTGAATTTTATAATTGAAGCTACTACACTTGTGGAAAAATGTTATCAAATAATAAATCTATATTAAATCAACTCAGAGGAGTAATTTGTATGATGAAAATTTAAAATCAGTTTTTACAATAAAAAATATTAAACTAAATCCAAAAAATCCTTGTAATATTCAATATACTTAATGTATTTCATTTTTGACAAGCTTTCTTTAAGTTTCTAATTCATCTTTTTTGTATTTATTTGATTAGAGAATAAATTAAAATATTTAAATGGTAAACTACTATATTGACTAGCGAAACATATTTTATCTGCTATACAATTTGGATCCATTTTTTGTAACACATAGTCCACTCTTGACTATATTTGGGAATTCCAATATTAAAGAAATAAAAAAAAAATGTCTTTATTTGAAAAAACATGTAGAACAATATTATATATATTTTTTAAATATTGACTGTGCTATTTTAGTTTCTAAAAGTATTGATTTACATTTCCATAATATACGGTGCGAATAATATATTTAAAATAAAAAGATATTAACTAAAAATATTAAAATTATCAATTTCACTTTTTTATAATACAAAAACATAATTATCCGCGCCTATGTAAGATTGTTGCAGCATAACACTACGACTGTGCAATGATTACTACGGCATTGCAATTATTCAACATATTATAATTGACAGATTTAGAATTGACCTGCGTACAGCATTTCATTACTATATAAGTTTTGTTTCTAACAACTCATTAAATGGTGTATAAGTCTCATTCACTGCAGTTAAACATACAATTTTTAATAAATGTATATGTACTTGTTATATATATAAATTGTTAATATTTATTTACCGTATGGAAAACAATTTCATAGGCTAGGCATAGATTAATAGTTAGAGGAGTAAACATATATAGATATGTGTGTATATATATATATGAATGTGTATATGTCTGTGAACGTACATTTAAAAGGATCATTGATAAATACTGAATTATGGAATTATTTTAGAAATTTGTAAAATTAAGACATAACCAAATAACCACTTAAAATTAAGACATAACCAAATAACCACTTAAAAAAAACAAATTTATAAAGAAAAAAAAATGAAATAAACCAATTACACGCACATAAATAATTAATATAATGTATTAAGAACAATTTATTATACTATAAAATATTTTTTAAATAACATTTATTTTAGAAAAATTGTTTAATGTTAAACACCATATAAAGAATTAAAAAAATTGTTGTGCTTTAATACTAGTAAAGAATTAATTATTTTATGCACATACTACACCACTGTTTCAGATTTAAATATAGAGTGAAGCTGAAATAATTTTTTTTAAGGTAATTTGTCAAGTAAAATTAGTATTTTTGCATTTAGCTGGCATATAGAAAAATCCAGACAACCATTCAGTAAGAATACATGGATGTTCTTATGTTGAGTTTAAAATGAATCAATATTTACCAGTTAGAAGAGTTTTGCACTGACTACAAAAATAAACAACAAATATAATGAAAATTTCACAATTAGTAAAAACAACAATTCACATCTACAAGCTCTAATCTCATGACTTTTAATCAGATATAGATTAAAAAAAAATTAATTTGGAATATTATTTATATGTGTATTTCTTTAATAATAATAATAATAATAATAATAATAATAATAATAATAATAATAATAATAATAATAATAATAATATTATTATTATTATTATTATTATTATTATTATTATTATTATTATTATTATTATTATTATTAAAGTTTCAACAATAGTAAACTTTATTAATCCTTTTAGTTACATAGTATTACAATACCCTAGCAAGATACATGTTTAATCTTATTATTGTCAGTTCAATTTCGAATGTTGCAATATTCATTTTTTTAAAAGCACATATCTATACAGGCAATTTGTACATGATTCTATCCACTTTAGAAATGTCAATTAAGCACATTATTGTCCAATAGGAGCATAATCTGGACCATACTTCTTTAATTCTTTGGAAATAGGAGATATAATTTCATCATTGTTTTTTGATTTCCAATCTCATGGTATATCATGGAAGACCTTATATGAATTTCTTTATCTCACAGACTTTTATTCTAGTGTGTCCTTCAAACCCAAAGTCCCATGATCATATTTGGGATCATTAAAAATTTACAGTTTATCCATAAACCAGCAACTTGGTTCTTTATAACTTTACTGTTTGTCTGAGCAGAGATCAAGTAGCTGCATAAATAGCTGGGCTGGTGATCTGCTTGTCTCTAACTTGAATTTTAATTAACTTATTCTCAAATGTGGCTGGATTCCTTCTGGGGTTATTACCCAATATGAACGCAGCCTAGTGCACCAAGGTGCATATAAGACAAATTTTGAGGCCCTTTTGTCTGGTACAGACCTATCTTTGTAAGTTGACATAATTTGCATCATTGTAGTGTTTTGTTTTCTATATTTCCCCTGCAGAATGCATCTAGTCTGCTCCATGGTCCTGCAGGTGAAAATTATGTGCTGTAAAATCTCCTCAGCCATATGGCAAAGGCCACAGAATGGATCAACTGACCTGTACATTCTTCTGGGGTAAAAATATTTAGTAGATAAAGCATTCAAATTCATTTTGATTATAACATCTAGAAACTTAGGTTTTAGTTGCCATCTTTTGTATTGCTTGATCAGATATTTGTTTCCTATTTCTAGTGTTGATGGGAAGTTGGGAAGTCCTCATTGTGATTATTTTGATGTATAAACTTATATATTTCCTAATATTTATACTTTTGTTCAAATTGATCCAGGATTGTTCTTTCTCACCTGCATTGGTAGATGGTGACTGCCAAAAAACAATCTTTTGAAGGATTGTTCTTTCTCTCCTGCATTAGTAGACGGTGACTGCCAAAAAACAATCTTTTGAAGGAGGCCTATCTGTAGGTGTTATGTCCTCTAAATGTCTTAATTTAGAAAATTGAGTGAGTATAGCAATTATAGCATTCCTTGTTTTGAATGTTTGAAATGTTTGTTAGCTATGCAACCCCAGTCCATTTTGCTATAAGTGAGCAATTAAGTTTTGCCATTGAAATTGCTACTGTATTTTCCCCCCAGATGAGCTTGCAACATATGGAATTAATGCATGCAATAAATTTTTTGAAAATTCAAGTACAGCCATATAATATGTTATCTTGGTTATTATAAACTTGTTAATCAGTTGCACCTTTGCATATATGGACAAATATGCTTTTGAAAGTGATTCAGTTATGCTTTTGACTTCTTTGAGATTGGCTTGGATCTGAGATTTCATTCCAGTGGCTCCTAGAAAAAAAGGAAAGCCTAGAAATGGAATAGGTTTTGCTTGATACATTGGTCCATATGGCCTTCCAGTGAGGAGTGTCCAGGCTGCAGTCTTTTCTAGGTTTATTCTCATTCCATATTGTTTTGAAAATTGTTCAAGCACTGCCTGAAGCTGTGGTATTTGCTTTTTGGATGTCAAAAAGACTGTGATATTGTCCATGTATGTGAAACATGCAATCTTCTGTGTTGTACCAGGTATTTGAACTCCAATGAATGTGCTATTGATTTTTTCAATAAGTGGATTGATATAATAAATAAACATTAATGCACTCAGAGGAGACCCCTGGGATAGTGATTTGTTAGGATGAATTTTTGCCATTCATAGTAACATAATGTTCTCTGCTTGGTATCAAGTTTGCAGTTAAATATAGCAGAGGTTTGGATATTTTAAACTGCTTGAGCATATCCAGTAGCACAGGGATTCTCACTGATTCGAAAGCTGAAGCAATATCTATCTGCACCACCACTGTGCTGTATTTCTTCCTCATCTAATAGCTATCATCATGGTCTTGAATAACAATGCTGCTTGCACTGTTGATGATGTCTTCTTTGCAAATTGTGATTCACCGATGGTTGGTAAAATATAAGGCTCAATCTTATCTTTTATAATCTTTTCTAATATTTTAAAAGGAAGTGTTACAATAGATATTGGTCTAAGCTCATTTGGCATTGGTATGACTTTCTTTTTCTTATTATATGGCACTATTGCCATGGGGTATATCCCTGTGTTTGGCTTAATTTCTTGAGCAGATGGTTTGCTAAATCTTTAAGGTATTTAGTGGTAAAAAACTTAAATGCTTGAGAATGAACAGTGGTATCCCATGATCACCTGGGTGACAAGCATTGCTGATAATTCTCATTTTCTCTATTATATCATTTTCATTAACTGGTAATTCACTCTCAATCTCTCCAAACATTTTTGGTGGGAAGAAAATGCGAGGCTCAGCACTTAACTTATCTTGAAAGTATTTGAACAATGGCATGATCATGTTATGGCCAGTGAACATACCATCCTAAGTCTGGATGGCCATTGGCACCTTTGGGTCTGGTACATAACCAAAGTCCACTTGATAAACTTGTAGATCCATGTGTGCTGTTGCACCATGCAAAGCTTACTTTTCTTTATCTTCAGATATTCTTTCAGTGATTCACAGGCCTTGTTATAAGCATCAGTCAGCTTTCTTATGTGTATTTGGGTGTTGTGTGTTGGGATCATCATCATTAGTCTCTGATGTAGCTTATTGGCATATTGGAGAAGCCTTGATGGTGGTGGTTGATTTCTTGTTACATGATCAATATTGAAAGACAAGACGTTTATAAAAGTCAGGTATTGCTGTATAGGATCAAGGCTGATCCCTTTAACCTTCTGCAACAGAATATATGTCTCTGAGAAGAGGAATTCTGTTGCATTTGTGAAGATAAGTACTCTCATCATTTTTGTTAGCTTGTGATTAATTACTTGCAGTTTTTCTAGATTGATTGTGATTAACTGGGCAGAATGATCGGAAAATGTGGTCAGGACCAATTTTACTTCGATAAGGTGATGCAGAAATAAGAAGACAGTCCCTTCTGGCAGAAAACCTTGGCCACTAATCAATGGTATGACTATTTTATGTAGTGATTTCTCTATTATTATTATTATTATTATTATTATTATTATTATTATTATTATTATTATTATTATTATTATTATTATTATTATTATTATTATTATTATTATTATTATTATTATTATTATTATTATTATTATTATTATTATTATTATTATTATTATTATTATTATTATTATTATTATTATTATTATTATTATTATTATTATTATTATTATTATTATTATTATTATTATTATTATTATTATTATTATTATTATTATTATTATTATTATTATTATTATTATTATTATGATGATGATGATGATGATGATGATGATAAATATGATGATGATGATGATGATGATGATGATGATTATGATGTTTCAAAGGTAATCTTTATTGAGACTTAAAAAGGGTTACATAAGTTACATGTGAAAACATGAGGTCTTAGATACAAGTTGATACATGATATTACATTTGCAATAAGAGTTTACAATCTTGTTTGTGATAGAAAAAAAAACAAGCTTTATAGTAATTGAAAGAATAAAGATTATTATATAATAAGATACACGTGTCAAATTAAGTTTACATAAAAAATTTTCAATGTAATATTAATAAAAATACATAGAGTACAAATAAAACATATATGGCAGGAGTTTAAAGTTGCTGCTAAATTAATCACCATCATCATCAACCATTATCAATCCACTGCAGGAAGAATGTCTCTGCAAGTTTAATCCATCTGTGATCTTTAGCTTCTCTTCTCCACATCAACCCTGCACACTTTCTGATTTATCCATTCATCTTACATGTGGTCTCTTTCTGGGTATTTTATAATCTCTTGGATATCATTTAAGATTTCAACTGTCCATCTATTACCATCTCTTCTAGCAATATGTTCAGCCCAACTCCACTATAGACTTTTAATTTTTTCAATGAGATCAGTAACACCTGTTTGTTCTCTTACCCATATATTGCATTTTCAATTTCTTCTTGTTATTCTCAACATGCATGTCAACCATACTTCTTTGAATGGTCTGAAGTCTCTGTATTGCTCTTCTTTTGAGCGTCCAGGTCTCAGATTTATAAGTAAGAACGGATAAAACACATTTATTAAAAATATTCTTTTTCAAACACATAGGCATATTTACTTTTAGTATGAAATTATTTCTACCAAAAGCACTCCAACCAAGTTTAATTCTATGATTAATTTCATCCATTATGTTTCCATCTGTATTAATAATCTGACCAAGGTATTTGAGCTATTAACTTCTTCTAACTCATAATCTTTATTTTTATATTTTGAGAAAATCAATTAAACATTACTTTAGACTTTTTAACATTTATCTTTAGCCTTACTTTCCTACTTTCATCTGATAACTCACAACATTTCATGCAGCTATAAAGCATTATTTGCAAAAAAAACAACTCCATCATCTGCAAATTCTAAATGATTTAAAAAGTTTTGGATGTATGGAGTCACCCTGTCATACCCCTTCTCAATGTTGATTTTCTTAGTATCATTATGTAAACTAATTGTTGCTGTTGCATTTTTATAAATATTCTTTAAAATATGACAATATCCTGGATCCATACCTTGATGATCCAATGTTTTAATCACTGAATAAATGTTTATAGAATCAAATGACTTTTCATAATCTACAAATCCAAAGCATAATGGCAACTCATATTTATTTGTCCTTTCTATAACTTCTCTCAATACCTGGATATGATCTACTGTATTAAAACCACTTTTAAATCCAGCTTGTTCTTTTGGTTGATGGAAATCTAATGTTCTCTGTAGACGAGTTGTAATTATCTTGGTAAAAATTTTGTGTAAAACTGATAAAAAATTGATAGGTCTGTAATTTCTAATATCTTCTTTATCATCTTTTTTAAATATTAATGTTAATACTGCATTCTTCCAATCATCTGGTACATCTTTATCATTTAGACATTTGGTATATAACTTTGCTAAAATATTTTCTATTTCTCACCTGCTTCTTTTAATATATCAATTATAATTCCATCATTACCTGGAGCCTTTCCTTTCTTCATACATTTAATTGCATGTCTCACTTCTTCATATAAAATTCTGGGCAATTTGGAAGATGTAATAGATGTAGCAAGTACTTGTTTTTTATTACTATATAATTCTTGATAAAAGTCTTCTACCCATTTCATGATTTCAATAATTCCATCTTTTGTCTTATTGCACATATAAATTTCCTACCAATACCAAAATGTTGTTTTACGTTCTTGAGACTTTTATTCTCTTTTACAGCTTTCCTTGCTAGTTCACAGTTATAGTTTCTTATATCATATTCAACTCTTTTCACAGCATTTTACAAAATTCGAGATATTCAATTCTTTTTAATGGCATCATTTTTGTATATTTTCATATTCCCTTTTTTCTTCATAAATTCTCAAGTCTCAATAGAAATTTTATTGGTCAATTGTTGGTTTTTTCTACCAACTATCTTTGTTGCAGTTTTTAAAAGTGTATCAATTATTTTCATATTAATTTCATTCAAATCTGAATCATGTTGAAAATCTACTAATACTTGAAACCGATTTGTAAGTTCTAATTTAAATTCATTAGAATGTTTCTGAAGATTAGGAATATCAACTGTAAATATTGTTTTTCTTAATAATTTTTGTCTCTCTAGTTTTGCATTAACACATATCTTACATCTTACTAATCAATGACCCCTTCCTGCATTAAATTTAAGAACATTACAATCCTGAAATATGTATTTTCTGTTAATCAAAATATAATCCAATTCTGCTGTACCTTCATTTGGATGCTTTCATGTCCATTTCCTTTTAACATTGTTAAAAAAAAAAATTCATAAGAAAAAGTTTTTCTTTTTCTGAAAACTCCACAAGTCTATGTCCTTTCTCATTTCTATTACCATAACCAAAATTATCTACATCACTTTCATTTTTCATTTGTTTACCAATTCTAGCATTAAAGTCTCCCATAATAATTTTAAAATGTTGTTTACTCTGATCAAAAGCCATTTGTACATCCATATATAAATCTACTACTTCATCACTATGAGAACTTGTTGGGGCATACACCTGAATTATCTGCATTTGGTATCTGCTATTAAGTTGTATAACTAATCTTGCCACTCTGTCCAATACACCATCAATCTGCACAATGTTGTTCTTCCACTTTTTATTTATAATGAATTCTACCCCTCTTGTATTTCCAATATTTGTACCTTTATAATAGAATACATGTCCACTTTTTAAATCAATTGTCTCTTCACCTTTTCTTCTAACTTCACAAAGTCCAATAATGTCCCATAAGATAGTTCTTCTAATTCTGGCAATCTTTCTTCACTTGAAAGTGATCTGCAGTTGTAAGTACCTAAATAAAAAGTCATCATCAAATGGCAGCCTGGGTCCACAATCAGGGAATTTTTAGCACCCTCTGCCTTTGACCACCAATTGGCACCTTGGTTACTGACTTTACAGCCTCCTGAAAATAAGGGTCATGAATTATTTTTGTCTGTCATAATTGTATATATTGGAAAAATATTTATCACTTACAAAAACATTCATTCTGCCTTATCAGGCAACTGAAAAGAAATACTATAGTGTTTCTTGATCTTAAATTCAGAGGTTAGCATTTTCATCTGTTCAAACAATTTTATTCATATATATCCATACCTTTATCAAATACTTCAATATCTTTATTTTTAAATTCATAGTTATTTTTTTTTTTTAAATAGATATTGAAGATATTCTTTCATCTTTTTAATATATCACCAGTATCACTTAATCTATTTCTATTTTTATTAGCTATTTCACTTTTGTTCACTATTTGTTTTTTTTCCAGGTGATATTTCTAATTCTATCAAATACCAGATCATATCTTTTTACTTGTTGAAGCATTTCTATCTCTTTATATTCTTCCTACAATGATTTTTCTTTTGTTAAATCTGTTTATCTTCTCAGTTCATTGTTACTTTTTTTTATATGCTTTTTGCTCTTTTTCTGTATTGACATTCTTTTATTTTCTCTATACTTCCATCTTTTCCAACAAACCTTTCATTATTGGTATAATGTGAATTTCAATGTTATCTTTTTTTTCCATATTAATATTTTTAGAGATAATTGAGATATTAATTTATTATTTATTTGATACTGCATCAAGGTTGATTTGAAACCATTATTATATATTTTTAATTACATCCTATATAACTAAATTGAAAATCTCAGAGTTAAAAAAAACATTTAGACATGAGAATTTCTATTTATTTAAATTTAACATTGGATTTTCATAATATTTATCTGATAATTTTAATTACAATATTCAATAATAATTCTTTCACTGTTATACAATCTATTTTATTTTTAATAAGTATTATATGACTTTGCATATAACTACTTATTCATAGCACTAGATGGGTATAAAGTAATTGCTTATAAACTTTTATGAATTTTTTTGATTTTTACTTTTCTTTTGGCGCTGTTACTATTTAGCATATCCTAGTTTTTAATTTCCAATGTGGTTTGATACTGTTAATTAATTACAATATAAATAAAAAAGAATTAAAAATAAATAAATAAATATCTATTCTACTAATTGACGTTTTATGATTTTCATAAACATAAATTAGTCTCGCTAACAATTTCCCACATGCGTTCTAAGTATACAAGGTTTAAAACCATGATTTAATGGAGTTCAATTGTATGATTCTTAAATGATTTTTCTAAATATATTCGCACATGCTCTTATGAGAATTTTTATCTTATGCATATTGCTATGTATAAAAGTGATATTATAAGAAATAATAATGAAATCAATATCAAAGCACATGTATAGATCATAAAACATAATTAAAGCTAAAACACATTTTAGCTTATTATGATGGCTAGTGGTGACTTATGTTAAGTCAAAATCTAGCTCTCTCTTTATATCTGCATGTTAAATAGTTGAAGTTTTATACCTTACCCAATTTTAAAGAAAATATTAAATAAAATATATATAGAAGTTAATAAAAAAACATTTTTTACATTTTTATTTATATTTTCAAAACACAAATGTCATAATCATAAAATATCAGCAAAGTAATTTAAATTGTCACATTTAATATACTTTTCCATTTCATTAATAATTTTTGTCCCAAAAGGGATTACAAATCTTCAGGAAAACAATCAATACAAAGTATTGTATTTATTTATTTTTTTTTTTTGAGAGAGAGAGAGAATAATATTTTTATGAGTTATTCTTTTCCTTGGTTAAATTGGATTTCAGGATATGGGTCCCACTTCTCATGTTGTGGATAGGTGAAAGGCTTTCAGGTATCTTAGATTAACTGAAAATAAACAAAGTAATTGTAAATAAACAGTTTCTGGCAATGGGACAACATTCACATCAGAAAATGGTGAAGGGGATAGTGGCATAGAGTGTAATGATAAGTTTTGATTTCTAAAAAAAAAATAAGTCAACATCACACTGGTTGTCAAGTCAGCAACAGCATTCTTCTAAGTTGGTGGAAGATCACTATAAGTAACACAGTGAGAAGAAAAGCAGTGTTCAGATAATCATTTTATGAAATACAGCTGGAACACTGAGCCTGTTAGAACAACTATTGCTGGGCAAAGAAAGGAACAGGAAATCAGTTTGCTTTATTATTTTATTGTTTTTTATTATGTGAACAAGATTCATTCAGTTTATTGTTGATACTTTACTTAAATGTGGTTTTGATGTATTACCTGAAAGAAGTAGATATAAGGTTACTCAGGTCATAAACTTGCACAATTATTATAAAGATCAAATTATTATTTTTATTAACTTTAGATGTAATCTTACTTTATATTAATATTTCTTATGATGATGACATTTTATCTATTAAATATATTTTAAAGAACAACAATTATGAAAATTACTACATTATCACATTCATAAAACCATTTTATGTATTAATAATTATATATTTAGTTCCAACATATTATTTACAAAAATAGGCTATTAACTTTGTACTTCTTTTCAATTCTTTCACGTAATGTTATAATTCTAATCATAATTAGGAAGAGACTTCTGGGTTCATTACTTGATGTCAAATATAAAAAAATGTTTAATTTTTTAAAAATTTTAATCATAAATACAATCTATCTATTAGGTTTGAATATGAATTTGAATTGATGGATTTTTTTTTCAAGTTCTAAGCAAGTTTAGAATATGTTTGCCAGACCTATAAATTGGCTTCAAATTCAAATAAACTTTTTTGTTCAAGTTTTAGTCAAATTAGGATCTGACTGCCAGTTTGAATATATGTGAAATTTTTTCCAAGTTCTAATTATGCTTAAATTGTGTCTGACAGCTTTATGTCATAAAGATTATTCATCGAGAGAAGACACATTGAGAGTTAGTACGTGGAATGTAAGATCATTAAGAAGAGCTGTGAAATTGGAAAATTTATGTATTGATGATAGACTTATGATGATACAGATAATTGCAAATCTTAGGGATTTAGTATTAATACAGGTTTATATGCCAACTCCCAATCATGATGATATTGTAATTAATGAGCAATATGAATAAATAAATAAATCATACAGTGTGAGGGCAAAATGCATGTATATTGCTATTGGGTGATTGGAATGCTATTGTGGAGAAAGGTAAGGAAGGAAAAATTGTTGAAAATTATGGCATTGGAAAAAAATTGAAAATAGGGCCTGGTTTATACAATTTTGTAAGAGAAGAGATTTCTGATTGAAAACACTGGTTTAAAATCATACAAGAAAATTATATGTATTGAAAACTCCAAGTGATGATTCAGGGTAGATATAAGAAGGCTATTAAGGGTTTGTATGATCCTGATATAAACTGAAAAAAATAAAAAGGGGGAAAGATATGTAAGATGAAACTAAAATAAATTAAAAAAATGGAACAAAAGAGGATTTGGTTTAATATGTGAGAGTATAATAGAAGAAATTGATAAAGATGAGCAACATATTAATAATTCTGATAAGTATTGGTGTAGGATTAAAGAAGGATTATTAAAACAGCTATGGGCTTATTATTGTCACCCATGATTAGCAATATTTATATGAAAGAACTTGAAACCACATTCATAAAGATTACTCTATATTCATGTAAAGTTTGGCTTCACTGTTGATAATTCATTTGTTGAATGGCCACATAGAGAAACATTACTGAAAACAGATCAATAACATATCCTCTTCAATTATATTCACAGTAGAGTCAGATCAGGTACAAAAATTGGAATGATTTTGTGACAAGATTTCCTCATGGCAAATACAAAACTACAGTTTACAGACCCCCCCCCCCCCAACAGGAACATACTTAGAATATACATCAATCACACCAGAAACACAAAACATGGAGTTATACTTTCACTATAAAACAGAGTAAAAAAGTTTTTTCAGAAATCAATGATTTGGAAAAAAGAAAGATCTATATAGAACTAACTCATGAGAAAAATGGTTATCCATCAGTTGTTATTAAGAAAAACTTAAATAGATGAAAAAGAAAAAAAAAACAAATATTGATACTGTATTGTATTCATGCATACCAAAAATAGCAGACAAATTAAGGAAAAATCTGCAATCATTATAATATCAGAACAGTTTTTTAGAATAATACCACATTACATGGTATTCTAACAATTACAATCCTAAACTTGAAATGCTGAAAAGCAAAAATTGCATCTATGAAATACCATGTGAATGTGGAAATATGTATATTAGTGAGACTAGTCACCAATTGAAAAGTGATTGCAAGAGCACAAATTAATGATGAGAAGAGAGAAAGAAGATGTGTCTAAGTTAGGAGACCATGTATGTACCAATGAACATATGCTCAATTGGGAAAATACAAAAATATTGATAAGAGGAAAAGGTACAAAGAAAAAACTAAAAAAAAACTGCTCACATAACAATGGCAAATAACACCATAAGTCATCATAGTGTGACTATATGTAATGCATAGAAACCACTAATGAACTTTGCTCTTAAGGGAAAAGTGGAGAAATCAGGAGGAATCTCATAGATATGTATGTATACAAAATTTCTACTGATTGTTGCCTTTGGCAGGATGGCTCAATTATGTTAAAGCATTACATTAAAATTCAAAATTCCAAGAATCCAAGGATCCAGGTCTGATTCCCATCCTAGTACAACCATTGATCAAGCCAAAAACCCCTGAAGTAGAGAGAATATTACCTCTCAAAATGTTGTGCCCATACTAAACTGTATGCTTTTACTAACATTTGAATATAATTGGAAAATTTAAATAAAGCTAATTTAAAAAAAAACAAAAACATTTAATACTTAATATTAAATAATGAAAATAATCCAATATATAAATACAACTAAAATACCATCCTCCCAAACCTTCAGGAAAACACTATAAACATCAGATTAACCTTAATAAGTCATTCATACGGAGTATACTGCTCCTCCTCATAACTTTATTGAATCTACCATTTATAAATTGATAAATGCTATGAGAACATATATTCTGCACTCTAACTTCACATTTGTTGAAAGTATAACTAACATCTTGTTTAAAGCATATCTTTCTCTTCATATATTGAAAATCTTTATTTTTCAAAAAATGACTTATTATTTGCCGATTTTTAAATATACTAATGTTTTCATAAAGAAAATTAATTCACTTTGTTTCAAACTGATTTGGAATGAAAGAACTGTTACAATTAGTATTGGTAACTTTCAAAAGCATAACAAAGACAATGACCTTACATTATTTAATACTGTTTTTAAATTTGTCTTTCCGTACACTGATGCTATGAAATCTGTTTTAGTCATTCCTATACCTCCACCCAGTAAAGTTATTTTTCAATTCTTAATCAAACCAATTGTTGCTTATATTAATCTTAATCATCACACATCTTTAGAAAAATATTTTTTTAGGAGGATAATAACGTCTTATATTGCTAGTCAAGCTCAAACACCCCCATCTCTTCTTACTGTTACCAATAAATAGATAATCAAAAAAATTCAAATTCTGGTAACTAAACCCAAAATATTTTGAATTTCTTATCAAAGTCAATTTAGAAGTTCTACTCTTTACTCATTTTTTATCACAGAGAATGAACTCTTTTTGTTTCTTTGTCATAAGTTTGAAAAACCAATTCAACATTTTCTGTTCCAATGTCCTGCTCTTTTTACCTATATATATATATATATATATTGTACCGGTAAAATCACCATGCTTAATCACGCACAGTAATCCGAATTCAAACCCAGTCCACGTCTAGGAATAAATTCCAAAATGCAAACCAAATTCAAACCCAAAAACCCTGGCATGACCAACCGATGAACAATGCAACAACGGTACGTGGTTTTCCCTTTACTAGCTCGTCGGAAAACACAGACTAAATTACCCTACAATCAGTTATTCATATATATCCTATATTCGAGATTTTGGTACGGTTAATAATTCAATATATATTTAAGTTGTCAATACAGACAGCAGGTGCTTAACTAGATTTCGAGAGTAATAAGACAAGAGAGACAAAAATAGATTGGATAAATTTTTAATAATTATTGAAATCATTGAATACTATGTACAGATACGGTAAAATTTTCATACGTATATTTCTAATAATTTGCTACTAGTCCTTAATAATCATTTTAGACTGATAGACAAAACGCATGCCAATATTTATATGTTTTAAATGGTCATACGAGTTGATATGAGAATCAGAGTAATTTGAGCATTTAAAATATTCAATTACCATTTTATATTAAGTTGTTTGATTTTAATAGATTCAAACCATTACGTATACGGATAATTGGAGGAGGTTTTATATAAAAATATAATATAATAATGATGTACTGATGGTTGCAGAGCTCAAGATATACTACAATAATAACTTGCGGTGCATTGACGGAAGACCGGGCGGCTTGTACTTTGACAAGTCTTAATGCCCCCAAGTAGATCCGGGACACTACAACCAGCCGGGATCATTTTCGAACCCCGGTGATCCAAGAGATTATCTGGAGAAGAATTTCTTTCTTTCCAATTGGTAGTAAAAACGAGATGCCAATTTAGGCGAAGGAAAAGGCACTGCCACAGTAACATCGAGGAAGAGTGATCGGAAGTGGACTTAAAGCGAAACTATATAAAACCTTGGTTATCTCTCCGTAACATTTTCTACGCAACGATCTGATATGACTATTCAAAATAAAACATGGCGAAATCAAAAGATCACAAAAGTAACGATTAATTAATTTCACTCTGAAACCCATAACTTCCCAGGTTGTTCGGAAGGTAATAATAGTAACAAAAATATTCACCTTACATTATTACTCCATTCATATATAAAAAATAACATAATAAAAATTTAGACTTTATTTTATATTTGTTATTTGGAGCAGAGATTAAAATATCATTTTGACAAAATAAAAGGAACAATGCAGGTACTTGAATATTTCTCAACTCAACATAAACGAACCAATTTTTTTAGTTCGATAAAAAAAATTACTTTTAAAATGAATATACTAATAATACTATGAAATAAACTTTAATGGCTTTAACTAGAGTTGAAAAATATTATTATTGGCATCGCTTTGTTTGTAAATGTAAGTAATAATAAAAATATAAGTCTATTCACTAATGAATTACTATTAGGCACAAAATATTAGTAAATTATCATCTAAAGACTAGAGCACAGAAATATTAGAGAAGAAATTTACTGACAGGCTTTAGTGTAACATTTTAACGAAGGAAAGCAAGAAATTTACATGTAATTACCTAGATTAATTCATAACAGATTAAATAATAAAATTATTAAGCTTAGAGGAAAGTTAAAAAGTTCATGTAACAAGAGTTACCATTCTTCTTCGTCCGGCTTTTCTCCTTGCGGTAATGTTTATGCAGAACGTAGGCTCACATTTTGGATTCCTTAGAACGGCATGATTAATTTAAAGGTTGGAATTGAGAAAACTGGAAGCACAGAAAACATTATGGATCAGCGGTTCGAAAGATTTAAATCGGCAGAACAGGGATCAGCTTCTTGGACTTAGCCCAACATTATTGCAATCCACCGGGCAACTTCTTAATCACAGTTGAGATGATTTCTCTGGCACAACTACTTTGCTGTAGCCCGAGACGGTCTAACCACAGCAAAATCAAAAAGTAGAATCCCCTAGTATATTATAACATAAGATGGCTACGGTTGACCACTCTGCATAGTTTTTGTTCATGACTCTGCCTCCTTTGATTTTCTGGCCTCCAGCAATATCTAATTTTGACTATACAATTGCATTCGCCTTTCTTGATAAGAGTCCTACATTTATCATTTCCATTGTTTGATTTACATTTATTTCTAAATTCAATACATGATTCTAAATTGACAAACTAAATAATTACATAGGAATTCGTGAACACAAAATTGAAATTCATTATCTTAACTTTCAAAGTACAAACTAATTATTCTATACATTTTGTACACGTAAGATTTGACTAAAAATACCGATCAAAGGAATGTGACTTTTGATCAGCATTTTTAAATGACTTTGTATAATTTTGAAAGATTAAAAAAAAATATACACGCAATGAAACTTTTAAATTGAGCGAATATAAACCTACAAACCACACACACGAATATTATTTATCATGATTTGTAATATTTATACTTGTAATATTTACATTAAATTCTTTTAAACAAAGCATAAAATAACTAACTTAAAATTTATGTGGCCTGGAATAGAAAAAGCCTCATTGCGGGTAAATAGTGATTTAGAATTACCGTACTTCAAAATGAAAACTATGAAACTAAGATCGATCCTTCGATCTATCTGTTTCAATATATATATATATATCATTGAGTCAACTACTGCTACTCTTATTGATAGAATGAAACAATTCCTTTTCCTTCAATTAGGATTACTACTTACCTTATGTTTTCTCTTAGTATCTAAGATGTCATTTTTGCTTCAACTCTAGATCTAGGAAACTGCAATGCTTCATAATAAAATTTCAAAATTAAAATAGAGACAGAGTGTTTGCTCCTCCAGGCATTATTGATGCAACATAGGGCTTAGTTTTCTTCCTATCCCATTATAAGTAGATAGTTTTTTTCCTCTCTTTTTTTTGCTTTCATATGCCTTTGCTGACTATTTACAAAATTGACCCTTTGTAATTTATATACCACTTTATTTGTTTTTTTTTATGATATGCTTTATAATATCTAGTTTAATTGTAAATCATTTTTTCCAAATTTGTGCCTAATAAAGATATTTTTTTTAATTTAGGAAAAAATAAAGGTGTTAATAACAACCCTTGATGAAAAAAAATCTTAATCTTCATTGTAAAATACTTATTTTACGTTGGCCAAGTTAGACATATATTTGCTAAAAATACAAATTAAATCTTTTTTTTTTATGTTCAGTTAAATATTTAAGTTTCTGAATATTATTATGATTAAATAATTTCTGAATATTATTATGACTAACATAATATGATGTTATTTGAAGTAAAATGGCTTCTCCTTAAACAAAATTTCAATTTCCAATAAATAATTCATATAACCAGAAATCGTATGAGCTAAGTTAAACACTATCACTCTTTGAAAACATTATATAGCACAAAAATATATATTCTTTCATCCTACTATTCTACAATTTCAAATTACCAGTATCAAAGTTGTTCTTCTAGTACTGATGAAATTCTTTTTGGCTTTATACTTCAATTTAATAAAAACTGTTTTATCATTTCCAATACTATATTCTCATATTTACTATTTGTGTCATAAAGATTTAAAAAAAATCTAGAAAATCCCCATTTGTTTCACCCTTATGTTTCTTTCAATTTTCATACAATTTTTTTCTGAATTTTCTTTACCATGTTATACTCCAAATAAAATATTAAATACAATTCTTTCTTTTTCACATAATTCATAATTTACATTTAAATTTTAATATCATTTATCTAGTTTTTCTTTGATATCTAAATTTCTGTCCTTGCTTCAAATAAAAGCAAGATTCATATCTCTAAATTACTTTTTTTTTTTTTTTGCATTCAATTTATATAACATTATTTTTTTTTCTCTAACTATTTTAGTTTGGCTCCCTTTATAACTATATCATTAAAATATATATTCTTATACATTTATCTAATCTCTTACTTAAATAGATAGAATGAAATCTCAGTTAACTTTGCACATTTCAATACATTCTTGATCATTGAATTTATTGATCTATTAACATATTAAATACTGGTTTTAGTCATCTAATTTTATTCATATATTATAGCCTTTCAACAACATTTGTAATTTGCTCTAATTTACTCATCAAAAAATCCACTTTACTTCAAGTCTCATTTACTGTTCATAATTCATCATCTAATATAAATGTTCTTGGTTTGAGTCATCTAATGCCTTAATTCCAAATAAAAAAGGCTACCAAAATACTTTTTTAAATTATTCAATATATTTCATATGAAAAATAAGAGCTATTTTTATTGTTCCAATTTAAATTTTAGTTCTGTCTCAACTTTAAATACTAATTCTCCATATAATTCCTTTTTCCATTTTCTAAATATCTATACTCCTCCCATTTCTCAAGATAAATATTTTAAATTAATTATTCTTCACTTTTTTCTTCTCATTAATTTTTTAATATCTTAATTTTTTCCACTGGTTTAATGTTCATAATTTTTTCTATTTTTTTTATACTTGCATCATTTTCTAACAACAACTTTATATCTTTTATACTATTTGCAAAAAATTGCAAATCATCTGCAAAAAAGTACCACCATATTATATGCACAATTAGTCTGCACATCTTCCCACCCATATTCTTATTCTTTTTATCTCAACTTCCAATTTTCTTAAAAATAATTAAGTAATAAAAATGATAATGAACATTAATGTTTCAAGATGATTTCACATTTAACTTCTTCTAATTCTACATCCCTCAAAATAAATATTATAATGGTATATTAAATCCTTCTGAAATTAATGAATGACAGTTCAGACATGCAGACAGAAAATAGACAAAAATCAAAACTAGTGTTGTAACTCTAAATAATAAAACATGAAAGTCAATATATAAAACTTAATTTTTTAATTAAGGGTCAAATTATTTTCTTTTCATACATTCAAAAAATTAGCCCAATTATATCAATTAAACTTTTCGTAACAAACTTCCATGTATTTTTAACTTGAATAAGCAGAGAAGTGACATGTAAATTCTTATAAAATTAGTCATTTGTGGAATACCTTTAATAGCTAGAAATTTCTCACTGCTTTATACATTCTATAACAACATTATTGAATTAGATCCTATTATGCTAAGAATTTGGATGCTCTTGACAATAATTAAATAATTGATATCTTTTGTGATATTTTTTTCTAGCAAAATGTTTCTTAGCTGTATGTGTTTTAAATATTGTAAAAATGATATTTAATGATCTTAAGAAATATATATCAAAAATCCATTTCTATTATCATAACTCACACAAAGCTTATATCTACATTGTTTAATTGAGACAGCTTTACCAATATTTTCTCTATGTGGTATTGCTGCATTTACATAAAATCTACAGCAGGTAAAGTGGTTAAAGTTTACCATATACTATAGTGCATGACACATTCCCTTGCATGTGAAATATTTTTGTTTTATGTTTGAGTAAAAAAATTTCATAATAAAGTAAAATATTTTCTTATAATTAATTCTTCAATGTTGATTTATTTATAGTTAACTGTAACAAAGAATTTTTATTATTATCTGTATTTTTGAAACATTCATTCTCTTTTTTTATATATAGCGATGCTTCTAAATCCTATTGACCAGATTCTTTACATTCTTTGCTTGTAGGATGCATTGCTGCTAAGCCAATTCTTATCATTTTTTTAAATCACAGTTTTTTTATCAGGTACAATCACACAATTTGATATTAAAATTTTAAATAATCAATTTTAATCTAAATTTAAATATTTTTTATCTATTATTGTATGTGAGTTACTTTAGTTTTTTTGGATACTAATGACTTAGTAGATTAGTAGCAAAACATATTTAATCTTTAAAGCAAGAAGAGACTTATTAGTCATTTCTTTGATACAAACTAATTAATACATGTAAAAAATAATATAAAAAATATTTTAGTAAAGAATAATTGTTGATTTTTTTTATCACAACTTTAATTTACCCAATAAATTGCTCTCTCCTTGAAAAACGTATAAATAAAAAATATCTGAAATGAGAGTAAATTAATAATATTCTATGAACTATGATAAATATCCAGATAGTTCCTTTAATTTATAGAGTCTAAATAGACCTTGGCAGATTACTGATCCAGTGCATAATTTTGAGTGGATTATTCTCTTTTATATATTTAATAAGATTTATATTATCAAAGATAAGATAAATTAAAGTGTAAATTTAATCCAACAATTAAATTTGCTCTTAATAATAAAATCACTATAAAAATTTTGTTATCTATTTTTGCCTTATTTTTATAATACTTTATAAAGAATTGTGCTAATGTAACTATTACACATGTATCATAAATAAAAAAATATTTGTATGCTAAAGCAAACAAAGATTAATCCTGTGTATTACTAGAAGACTTGCAATCAATTTCCTTTTCATTTTGAAAGATGGCATTTTATCAAACCAATTTGTTACTAGGAACGAAAAAGGCTGTTGAATAATTGTAGCTTAAAATGATTTTCAAATTATTCATCAATTTTTAGACACAGAATTTTCAAATGCTTTGACAAAGATATGCCATATGGAAAGCCTGAATTAGCAGTTAATAAATATTGTATTTATACTTAATTTTGTTTCTGTGATTATGATCTACATATTCATATGAAAATTTATTATTTATTGTATAATATATAATAACCTCATTTAATATAGTATTAAAAAAGTAGAAAAATAATACATCTGATACTACTCAAATTATTCTCATATTCTTTAATACTTCAGTTACTAGGACACTACCAGACTTTTCTTACTTTATTATTTTGTTAGCATTAGATATGAATACAGTATTATGTGACATTGTATATCAAGATGCCACATTTTTGTACCAAATTTAGAAAAAATATATTCATAATTACATTGATGTTATTATTATCGTTAAAATCATTGCATCATTAAAATTGGCAGAGATTTTTATGGTAAGCTACTCAAAACATAGAAGATGTCTTATTTATATCAATAACTTCTTTTTTTGGTAATTATTTTTGTATGATCTATCATACACTTTTTCAAATTAAATGAATTTTCTTCAAATATTTTTTTTTCCAAGTGGTTTCTATATCATTACTACAGGAGATATTAAAACTCATGCCAAATCCTTGGAAATAATATCTATTTTTCTCTAATCTTCTTTTCTAAAGTCTCCAAGATGATGCAATTTTTTAATTTAAAAAACTTAAAGCAATATAAGGCATACAAATTATTGGAATACCTTTTGATAAATTAATATATAAATCTAACTATAATCATATCATTCCAATCCTTTATTATTGAACTATTTTTAATTTTTTTTTCATTGATTTAAAGTTTTATATATATATATATATATATATATATATATATAAATATATATATGATAATATATGAAGTATATATATATATATATATATATATATTATACTTCATTATTATCATCATGATTACTTGTTGATCTTTACACTTAAATAAAGAATAGATCATTTGAAATGCTTTTACATTTACTATTGCTGACTGACTATTCATAAGAGCATTAAGTATAATTTTTTCTAATTAAATGCATAAAATTAATCTATTAATTATATAAACAGCAACGTGTACTATTATTAAATGTTTTAGTCAATCAGACCGATAGTTGCAACAAGTTTATTATAAAAGACACATATTTAAAAAAAATCCTCCTTCATCAATTGCCTCAGAAAATCATTGATCTACCATAAGTTGAAGTAATCATGTTATATATATATATAATAGTTATATATTTTAAAAAGTCATACAGCTTATAAATATTTAAAATTAGAACTAACTTTCAGTTGCTCATTCGTGTAAATATATATAATAGATAGAAATAGCAATCTGTTTACTATATATATACAACAAAAAAAAGTTATTTCTTATATGGTCTTATGAACTTTTCAAACATTATTAATTACTTTTCAAGTTTATTCTATTAAATTTATAAAGTACTTTATGTTTTTAATATCATTATTATACATAATAATAGTAATTTCACGTGTCTTGTTTCTTTTAAAAAGCTAACTTGTAGGTTTATTATAAGGTTTCTAGAAATTCTTATGCTTTTCTAGACTTCACATTTTTTATTTAATTTATTATATGACTTGCAAAGTTCAGTTTATCAAAAGCTATAAAATTTAACATGTTTTGATAAATTGAGTTTATGATTTAAACAAAAATAATTTCACATTTTAGATAGCCTATTCTCCCCCCTCTCTCATTAGATTTACATGTTACTAAATTGAAGATTAATTTTACTATTAATTGAAGATGAAAACTGGTTTTGCAGATTATATTACATTAATTTGATTTGAATTTGAACCATTTAAAAGTTTTCTCTATTTTTAGGATTAGGAATGTAAAGATATAATTCATTAAATATCTGAATGATATATAAAATTCATAAATAATAATCAGATGTTAAAATAAATTATATTAATGGACAACTGTATTGATTGGAAAACTGTACTCTACCCATTATAACCTTGGTTTCTTGATATACTTGTTTTTCTTGTTGATTTTACTGATGTAATCATTTCTTAAATACAAATAAAGTTTATTTTGAAACATAACAACAACAATGTTAACAAGAACAACAATAACAGTGGAACCAGCAGCAGCAACAACAACAGCCGCTACAATAACAATAACAACAGCAGCAGCAACAACACTACTACCACTAACAACAACAAAAACACAACCACCACCACTATCAACATCATCATCATCATCAGCAACAACAGCAAAAACAACAACAACTTACAAATATATTTTAAAAAATAAATTGGGCTAATTATATTAACAAAAAAATCTTATTGTTGTGAATTTAATAATTTATAAGTTTACTGTCTAGGAATTTTTCTAAAATTAGTCTTTTAATAATTCTTTACTCTATTTCTTAGATTGTTAATCTTCAAATTTGGATTTCTTTGAATTTTTTGTATTTTATACTTTTTCACTTCAACAAGCTATGCATTTTGGGGGCAATAGAAACAAACTTTTATTGGTCATCAGGCTAGGTAAGGTGTCACACCAGCACTTCCAGACTATTAATTATTACTAATTCTGAGAAAGTAAATATTTTGTTGAAAGTCATTTCCATAAAAAAGTTTTACTCATTGATATATATAGTTTTTTTATATAGATAGCTGCAATGATTTTCTATAATTATAATCAGTTTTCTTCTTCAATTTGGGATTTACTTTGCAATACAGTTTTATGTACTCTTTATCAATATGACAGAATGAATCTACCTCTAAATTCATGAAAGAGTGAAAGTGAATCTATCTCGCCAAGTGCTAGAATCTGAATGCATAAAAAATGAATTACCTTAGACTTAATTAAATGATTTTATATTAATTTTCCCTTCTGTATTTCTGTCTATATGTCCACATTTTTGAATTTTTAACAATAAAAAAAATCTGTTTCCATTAAAATTCAAATTCACATAATTACAATTCCCAAGAAAAGTCCTTGACAACTGAGCCAATGGAAATATTACTTTTGTAGGGTAAAATTTTGTCAATATTCATTTAATTCTACTTAATTATTAAAAATTAAATATTTTTACTAAAATGTAAATTATTCTTTTGAAATAATTAATATTTTATAAATATTTTGTGAAAAAAATATAGGTCCTTGTGAATTTATCAGTTTGAAAAGGTCAGAAACAGTTTTTTTTTATTCAATTATACTCTTTCAGGGATACATAGCAAATGTCTAAAACAAAGTAGCTGTAAACAAGTTATGGTATTTAATATCTTTAGTGTCATTTTTTTGATTAGTGCTGCTTTAAAGAAAGTGAATTTTGTGGCAAAATTATAATATTTGCACTTTATTTGTTAATATATTTTTTTCTATTAAGTGAACTTATTAATATCAAAATGTAACAAATGTAAGCAAAAAGTTTGTAACTGAAACCTGACTTAATAGAATAAATATTAACAAATAAAATGCAAATATTATAAAAACATTTGTCACAAACTTCTATTTCATTTTTTTTATTTCTGTTAATTTATAATAGGAATAAAAAACAATACTGGAAATATTAAATACTGTTGTTTTCAGCCACATTGTTTTAGACATTTACTGAAAGCATATAACTGAGCAAATACCAGTGCCAGACTTTCCAAACTGGTAAATTTATGACTAACAAAATAAGAAATGTGTACAATAAAGTTTGAAAATTATATGTTTTTCTTTATTTCCAAAATCAAAACAAAAGAAATATAACTGTCAAAATCATTGGCAGCAGGCATTTTTTGTGTAGAAAACAACAAACATAATTAAAAAGATGATTAAAAAACAAAGAAAATTATTTTAATTAAATTAAAATTATGTTTCATTTATAACTAAAAAGTAAAAAAATAAAATATTAAAAAAGTATTTTTAAAAAAATAATGCTTTTATGTAAACAGTTGACTAAAAAGTAAAAAAAAGTAATCCAACTAAAAATCATGTGGTGTCTTGGCCTCAAATGCTTTACTGAAATGAAAAACATGTTTTTAGTTAGATTATTTTGTTATTTTTTATTTTTTAGTCAGCTGTTTACATAAAATCATTTTTTAAAAAAATTCTTTTTTAATATTATTTAATTTTTTTTATATAGGCTCTCTAATATCTGTCAAAAACATGTTTTTTCTGTGTATCAAGCTTTTGCTATTGTTTACCAAAAGTTAATATTTTACAGGTTGTTTTTTTTTCCATTATAGCTAATCCCTTAATTACAAAACCTTAATTAACTATCATTAGTTATAGTGTTTTTTCCCAAATTAATCCATATCTTTTTTATTTAAATAAATATAAAATGAACTTTTTATATTTTTTTTGAACGTTTTTTTTTAAAAAAAAAAAAAAATCAAATGTTTTATATCTATAAAAAAAGTTTTTTAATTCTATTTTCATAGCTTATAATTTTGTTTTTTCTTACACATTTAAAAAAATATAAAAAGTTTATATAATAACATATTAATGTTTAAAATTATTTCAAAATAATATTTGACTAAATATTTATCAAATTGTATAATGACATGCAATCATAATTAGTAATGTAACCTTGAATCTTATTTTAAAGTTTCCAATTATTTTATTTGATTATTAATTTTTTTTAAATTACTTAGCTTAAATTTTTTATCTATAATAAATTCTATTAAAGTCTTTGTGATCTCAAGAGAGTCTATCTTTGGATAAACTTAAAGAAAGTTAAACTAAATATCTATATCTAAACTGATTACTATATGAATGAATGATTGATCAAACTACATTTAAATTATTTGGCTAATTAATTGTACTTATTTAACATAATTTAGTAACAAAATTTTCTATGGAAAAATGTTTATCTGTCATCTAAGTTATTACATCAAATGTAGATTAGAAATTGATAACTAAAAGATTGAATTTCAAATAGCTAAACTATTTTTGTACTGAAATCAGCTTATATTTAAATTATAAAACAGAGTTAACTTTTGTTCAATTTAATAACCTTTCAAACAAACTACAACAGTATACTATGTATATATGAAATAAATTAAAGCAATATCAAAAATAAAAAGTATTATCTATATTATTTTGTCACCAATCACTATATTATAATGTCAAACCAATCTCTACAAAATATTTATTTCAGGCAGAAAGCTCTTTTAAAATGCTTTGAGAAATTACTGATCTTGATAGTATAGCAGTATGATAGCAGTATGATCTATTTGATGTTGAAATTGGAATATTAAATTTACCAGTTTTATTTCTAATAAAAGCTTGTTTTAATATAGCCCATTAATATACAATACAAAGATGCACAACATTCATGTTTTTCAAATGACACTGCATGATCAAATCAGTATCTAAATATATAGCAAACAAACAGTACACTATAAATAAGCAAAATAAATTAAAGCAATGTCAAATTGTACAACATTTTGGTTACTTATTTAACAACTTACAATGCCATATTATAAACTTTTCTTTAAAAAAACTTGATCACTTTGTTTAATTGTAACTCTTGGTTATATTTTAACAATAGCTATAACCTTTCAAATGTAAGAAATTGGTATTGCCTCACATTCCAAACCTAGTGAAAATATGCTTTTCCAACAACAAAATGTATGCCATCATATCCTGCAAGATGAATCAACATACTTATTAGGTTTATATTTTTGTCTTTATATTTTCAACATATTATGAAGCCTATTTATTTGAAAATTTTGAAGAGACTTTATTTTATAACCACGGTGATTCTGTTCTCATTTCTATCCAAACGTTTTGCAAAATAATACCTCTTTATATAACTAATTATATATATATATATTGCACCAGATGAAAGATTTTGGTGTTGTATATTCTGACCATGAGGGCGCCACTAGTCCGAAAATCAGAACTAGACATTTATTTTAAAGGTGGGCAGGATATACGAACATTAATGTGCCGGACTAAACCCAGGAAGAGCAAAATCTCATGAATGTGGTTCAGACAATTGAGAAAACACTGAGACAAATGTCATCCAAAATAATTTTAAGAACTTTTTAAATTTATTAAACATAATAACAAAATAAACATGAAAACTTGATCTACATTTTCTTAGCAGATCTTAACATTGAGTGTATGTGAGCATTAATACATTAAACATCCAGGCAGACAAGTTCATTTCATATCTATAACATAATAAGGGCTTATATCTTCCAGCTAGTGGTTCACCCAATAGAGACAACCAATTCCCTTTCCCTATAGAGATTTAGTAAGATGGATGTTTGTGGAGAACAACAGGAAAATGCAGATGAGCTTTTCTTAGTCCGGAAAAGAAACATCAGAACCAAGAATGTCCTGATTCTGCAAAACACTCATGGACAAGTACATTTAAATGAGCCAAGGTTAGTCTCATACAAGAAAAGTAATATTATGAACTACATAGTCTGAATTATAAGAAATAAATCTCTACCAAAAAAAAATAAAATCATATATCCTCTAAACTGACAGCCAAAGCCAAGTTTGATTAAGTTTAATGACAAAGCAAACAAACAAACAAAAAAAAAGTAAAAGAAAACTACTAAAGTCAGTCTGAGTATTTATCAAAGGTTAATCATAGAACTGAGAAAATATTAAGCATATAAAATATCACTCACCATACATTCTCAAACAAGTAATATTTTAAGATGGAAAATCTTGCTACTAGGATTGTAATGTAAAAATAAAAAAAACCCAATACATTAATATTTAAATTGATAGATCACACATCATAAATATAATTTCTTTTTAAGATTAAGCTGAGATTTGCTAGAGACTTAATTAGAGATTTAGCCCTGATTTTGATATGGAAAGGTAAGTTACCTTGAGGTAATATTAATTTCTGCTGATCACACAAAGTTCAGTTTATAGAGTCCTATAAAATGGCTGTCATTTACTATAGGTTCAGAAGAATAGAGGCATTATTGGGATCCACTCTGTACTTGATACTTAGGTCATGATTGAAGTCACAATTTGGAGTTCTAAAGGTTCATCTTTGGAAAGGCTCAGCCCATCATGTTGTGGAGATTCTTTGTGGCATATATTAAAGGCATGGCATCTGAATGGCTGCTACTATCACAGCAAATAGTAGAATTATTGTCAGTCAACAGAAATTCAACTTGGTGATTCTCATGAAACAAATATCAAATAAAAATTAGAATCACTTTAATGCTGCAGCAGTTTAATAACAGCTAAAATCTGGATGAATCCTCAATAACAAGAAGCTGAATAAGCTGAACAATCAGAATAAAATAAAGAAACTGAATGATGAGAATAGTCTCTCTGAATAATCTGATAAGAATAAATAAATAAAAAAATACCCAGAGCTATTTATGTCTACTGTTATCTCCCGCGCAATCTTTTTTTGCAACTTTTAACCAAGGTAAATCCTAGCTCCCACTCAATCTTAATTAGAAAAACAATATATTACAGGATTTATCTTACAAAATTATTATTATAATTTTTTTTTTAAAAAAAATATACCAAACTAAATCTCAGCTTTAAAAATAAATAAACATTAAATTTTTTTTTTTTTTAGTTTTTTAAATAAAATACTTTTATAAGAAGACTTTGCTTGCTTCTAATTATTTTAAAAGAAAACAAGCATAAAAAAAAATTGTATACTAAAATCAACTGAGAATTAAAAATATAAGATTTCAATATAAATAGGTATGTGTGTTATTGCACATATTTTAATTTATGTGATAGAACTTTTGAATCGGATAAAGTATTCGGTTCAACCACCCCATCACACCAACAAAAAAAAATAAATAAAAGCATTTATTTACTGTTTCCTTTTTTTTTTAAAAAAAAACTTTAAACCCCAACATGTAAAACTTTTAAATCCCCTCCCTCTGGCTGAACATTTACCCTGAGATCAATTCCTTAAGTGTACCTCCTATCTTTTAGGTGGCTGGTTTAAGGCTCCATGCATTATAAGATTCATAAGCACCATGCTCATCTTCCAATACAAAGGTGTTTGGACCACTTTTCTTTTGTATAGTGAAAGATCCCACATATACTGAGAAAAATTTCTTATATTGATGCTGGGTTGGATTTGTACACAAACCACATCCCTTTCCTTGAATCTACATGGTTGTGGATTTTTCCCACTTTATACATACTTCAGCCATATATTTTGGCTTTATTCAAGCCTTTCTTTTATCTCTTTCTTTATCAATTTTCTCCTGATCTACAGGCAAGGGAGCCTTTATCAGCATTGGATAATTCTGTCCAAAATGTAATCTGATGGGTGCAAACCCTGTAGATTCATTCTGTGTCCAATTTATGTAGTTGGTGATACCTTCCATCTGATTCACCCATGAAGCTGAAATAAACAGTTTAACTCCCTCATGACTCTCTCACAGGGATTCAATCGACGATTACAAATAGATGTTAATACATGCTGAATGCCCTGTTGCTGAATCCACTTTTTCCAGTGGTGAGATTTAAAGGGTGTCCCATGATCTTTAAGTATCATCTGGGGCCTACCAATCTTAGGAAATTGATGCTCCTGTAAGATTTGAATAGTACTTTGATTATCTGCCTTTCTTAATGGATATTTAGTGACATGCTTAGAAAATTATGTCATACATTATGATTAAATATCAATAACATTTATAGGCAGGTAAAGGCTCATAAAAATCTATGGCCAACAAATCATTAGGGTTGTGTGCTAAAATAGGCTGTAAGATCCCAGTAAATCTTTTATTTACATGTTTAGTTTGTGAACACACGACATTTTCCCAAAACTAATACAATATTTGAATATAAATTTGGCCAGTAAATTCTTCCCTGAGCACATGTTCTACTTTACATGGTCCAAAGTGTCCATAAAGGCAATGTATATACTCTTATAAGTTTGTTCCTGAGTCTTTGGTATAAGAATTCTCCATGAGTCTTCTTCCATGGCAACTCTGTATTGCAATACACCATCTTTTATTCTATAGGCTTCATATTTTTCCAATGTTACTGTGTCCCTGGGGTCTGAAGTTCCTATTCCTTTCTTATATGTCATGATTTGTGCGAATTCTGGGCTGGTCTTCTGTATTTCAGGTAGCCTTAGTAGTCATTGCTCTATGGACTCATCTATAGTCAATGTAAATGCTGCATACTCAGATTGTGGGGCTCAAGATGATGGGAGGTCAGATCTATGGGATGGCAACTCAAAATATCCACCACAATATTTTTCTTTCCTTTACAATATAGAACTTTATACTGGAATTTCTGTAGTGTAAGACTCCAATGTATCAATCAATCATTCGATAAGTAACTGCTATTAAGAAATTCCAAGCTCTTATGATCCATAATTACAACAATCTCTGACCCAAGCAAGAATTGTTTGAATTTACTGAAAGCCTACACAATGGCCAGAGCTTCCTTTTCCATTGTCGTATAATTATTTTTAGCCCCTTTCAGCTTGTGGCTATAAAAATACAACTCTGTGATGTTGTTGTTTGTCCATTTGAAATAACACTACCCCAAGCCTTTACCTACTGCTGTCGGTTTGAACATAAAAAGTTTTATGAAAAGTCAGGGTAGGCTAGAACTACCTGTCCCAAAAAACTTCTTTTTAATGTGTTGAAATTCCTGCTCCTGTTTGTACTCCCATACCCATTTTTGGTCTTTTATTAATAAATGAACCAAATTTTCAGCATCTAATGCAAAATTTTCATAGAATCTTTGATAAAAATTGCATAATCCCAGAAAAGACCATACCTGATGCCTATTGGTGGGTGTAGGAAAATCTTGTATCACTTCTAGTTTCTCTGGATGAGATTTAATACCCTTTTTCCCAATTAAAAAGCCAAAAAATGCAACCTCTTCTTGGACCAGGCAATTTTTTTGTAAATCTATGGTAGTTTTTCTGGTAACTCTCCATTAAGAACATTTTCAAGTGTTCTATATGTTCCTTCATATTTTTAGATGTGACGACTATGTCATCCATATACATCATGATCAGGCTCTTGATTTTGTCTGACAACCCTTGATCCATGTTGGGTGCCAAAATTATTATAGCTATCTACCAGATGAAAGATTTTGGTTTCATATATTCTGACCACGAGGGCACCACTAGTCCGAAAATCAGAACTAGACATTTATTTAAAGGGTGGGCAGGA
Source organism: Epiperipatus broadwayi (assembly GCA_028023455.1). Lineage (NCBI taxonomy): Eukaryota > Metazoa > Onychophora > Udeonychophora > Euonychophora > Peripatidae > Epiperipatus > Epiperipatus broadwayi. Next base: position 536,665 of record JAQFVV010000325.1, on the reverse strand, counting down.
TATATAAACATGAATGTGCTGGACTAAACCCAAGAAGAGCAAAAGCTTATGAAAGTGGTTCAGACAATTGAGAAAACACTGAGGCAAACATCAGCCAAAATAATTACAACAGCCAAAATAATTACAAGAACTTTTTAAATTTATTAAACATAACAAAATAAAAATAAAACCTGATCTACATTTTCTTAGCAGATCTTAACATTGAGTGTATGTGAGCATTAATACATTAAATACCAAGGCAGACAAGTTCATTTCTCAACTGTAACATAATAAGGGCTTATATCTTCCAGATAGCGGTTCACCGAACCAATTTCTTTTCCCTATAGAGATTTAGTAAGATGGATGTTTGTGGAGAACAATGGGACAGTGAAGATGAGCTTTTCTTAGTCCGGAAAAGAAATATCGGAACCAAGAATGTCCTAATTCTGCAAAATGCTCATGTACAAGTACGTTTAAATGAGCCAAGATTAGTCTCACACAAGAAAGTAACATTATGAACTACATAATCCGAATTATAGAAAATAAGTATTTACCAAAAAAAAAAATCATATATCCTCTAAACTGCCAGCCAAAGCCAAGTTTGATTAAGTTTAATGACAAAGCAAACAAACAAACAAAAAAAAATTAAAAGAAAACTACTAAGGTCAGTCTGAGTTTTTATCAAAGGTTAATCATAGAACTGAGAAAATATTAAGCATATAAAATATCACTCACCATACACTCTCAAACAAGTAATATTTTAAGATGGAAAATCTTGCTACTAGGATTGTAATGTAAAAATAAAAAAACCCAATACATTAATATTTAAATTGATAGATTACACATCATAAATATAATTTCTTTTTAAGATTAAGCTGAGATTTGCTAGAGACTTAATTAGAGATTTAGCCCCGATTTTGATATAAAAAGGTATGTTACCTTTAGGTAATATTAATTTTTTCTGATCACACAAAGTTCAGTTTATATAGTCTTATACAATGGCTGTCATTTACTACAGATTCAGAAGAATGGAGGCATTATTGGGATCCACTCTGGACTTGACACTTAGGTCATGATTGTAGTCACAATTTGGAGTTCTGGAGGTTAATCTTTGGAAAAGATCAGCCCATCATGTTGTGGAGATTCTTTGTGGCATATATTATAGGCATGGCATCTGAAGGGCTGCTACTATCACAGCAAATAGTAGAATTATTGTCAGTCATCAGAAATTCAACTTGGTGATTCTCATGGAATAAATATCAAATAAAAATTGGAATCACTTTAACAATGCAGCAGTTCAATAACAGCTAAAATCTGGATAAATCCTCAATAACAAGAAGCTGAATAAGCTGAGCAATCAGAATAAAATAAATGAACTGAATGATGAGAATAGTCTCTCTGAATAATCTGATAAGAATGAATAAAAAAATACCCAGAGCTATTTATGTCCACTGTTATCTCCCATGCAATCTATTTTTGCAACTTTCAATGAAGTAAATCTCTATCTCCCACTCAATCTTAATTAGAAAAACAATATCTTACAGGGCTTTATCTTACAAAATTATTATTATTTTTTAAAAAATATATACCAAACTAAATCTCAGCTTTAAAAATAAATCAACATTAAATTTTTTTTTTTAGATTTTTAAATAAAATACTTTTATAAAAAGACTAATTAAACTTTGCTTGTTTCTAATTATTTTAAAAGAAAACAAGCATCATAAAAAATATTTTATACTAAAATTAATTGAGAATTAAAAATATAAGATTTTTATATAAATAGGTATGTGTGTTATTGCATATATAAAACTTGGTTTTTAATTTACGTGATAGAACTTTTGAATTGGATAAAGTATCCGGTTCAATATATATATTGCAAACATATATTTAACCTTTTGAGTTATATATATGCTTTAAGGCATTAAAATTTTTAATGTTAAGCTGCACAAACCTGATAAACCTTTAAGACTAATGATCAATTTTGGAAGAGCACACTACTTTAACATGGCAGTTTTGGTTAATCACTGGATTATCAATGCATTAGGCTATGGTGATAATACCATCAAATCATTTGATTTTGTAGAAAAAAATCAAACATGCAGTCATACAACAGATGTTCAAAATCACATCATTTGATGTTACTGAGCTATATGGCTCCATTGATAGCAAACAATCAATTGAAATAGTCAATGAAACATTAATTGCAAGCAACTGCCCACCTACACAGGCTAAGTTTATCATTGAATTTTTAAAATGACCCGATTTAAACATTGTTGCTATTTTCAGGGATAAATGGTTCAACATGTGCAATGGTTGATCCATGGGTCTCCCACTAAGTGGTATACTAGCAAGTGTTGTGCTCAATTATCATAAAAAGCTAATACTTCCTGCATTCTTCCTGTCAACTCCATACATGATTTACACATGTTACATTGATGATATATTCATTGCAGCTCCAGAGATATCATTACTTATCTCCACATCAGACTTCAGAATAACACCAAGCTCATCTTTACTACAACTTGGAGAAACCAAGCATGTCAGATTAAATACTTAGACTTAGACATCAGCAGAAACATAGATAAGTTAGCTACTACATGATAGTTAAACCTTTAGAAATACAAGGTCTGACACATTCCAATTCTTATGCACCTCAATCTCACAAATTTGTAGCCCTCTCTTCCTTTATGTTTAGAAACCATAATCTGTGCAAATATGAGGCAGACAAAAATGAATCTCATTAATTACACCACAGATTTAATAAAAATAGGTCACATACAATCATCCATCAACAGTAAAGTTAATAAATTCTTTTACAAAATAAACTATAATGTTAAGATAGAAAACAAACCGAAAATCCTAATTCCATACATTCAGTCAACAGCCAAAAGCCTTATTAACAAATTACCATGTGACTTTGCAGCCACTTTCCATTCACCTCCTAACACAAATAGACTCATCAATAACACCAAAGACAGGATTAAACCCAAACTCACCCCTCAAGTTGTTTACAAAATCACATGCCCTTTAAGAAACTGTATGACAACATATAGAGAAACTAAAACCAACATTGCAACCAGAATAGATCAACATATATACCTCTACAACAGGATCAAAACTAAGCTTGAAGGCAATTGAATTTTTTTTTTTAGCATGAGAGAGTCACTGGCCATGTCTTTATACCCATCACCACCAGTGTTATCTGCTCCAAAAGAAATGACATTAAACACAAAGTTATGGAGGCTTACTACATAGTGGGTGACCCTGCTACAATCAATAGAAGAGAGGCCTGTTTTTCTCTATCTCGAAAATGGTCTATGTAGCATCTTCACACAAATTTACATAAATTTGCATTAACACCATTATAGTTCTGAAATAAATTCTAGTAGCCATGAATATGGGACTATGAAATATTCTTAAAGCACACTCAGCAGCAACATTTAATTTTAAATAATTTCATTATCTGTGTGCAAAGCACATATATTTATTAATTTCAAATGCTAATGAAGTAAAGCCACAACTATTTCAATAAGATTATAATAAATAATTTTTTTATGTGTACTGTTATAATAAAAATCTTAAATTATATGTTTTAATAGTATGAGATAAAGTAATTCAGTTAGCTTAATTAATTAGCAGTTATTTAAAATGTTATTTTAGATTCTTTAATATTTATTTGAAGCAACAAAATTAATATTTAAACTAAAGAAGAGTTAATCTAGAACTTAATATGTTTCAAATAGATATAATAGATAAAATTGTTTTATGCTGTCTGAAATGATTAGTTAACTTTGTTAGAATTTTTAGTTATTGATTTTAAAATAAATAATTTTAAAAATAGCATTTATGATTTATTAAATATTAATTTATAAACAAATATTTAATATTAGAATTTAAAATAGTAAGTATAGCTGACTGAGATTAGTGCTAATTTTTAAGTGATTTTAATAGTCTGTCAATAAGTAATTTATTTTCATTACATGTGTGTCAGGGTATTTAGAAGCTGCATGTAAACAATTGAAAGTTAAAGAGATTTATTAAAAATAAGTGTATTTTAAAATTGGGTACATTTATTATAAAGCTAGAAAGTTTTAGTTGGAATAAAGTAAAATGAATTAAATAAATTGAGAATGGTGTATTTAATAAAAAAGAATGTTTAATTTAAAAATCAGTTAATAATTGTTTTGATAATTATTTAAATTTAATAAAAATCATTAATTACCAAGTTTATTTATTGTCTACACAGTCACATGATTAAATTGTCTGAATTTAAAGTGCAAGATTGAGGTCAGTTCAATTAAAAGTCAATAATGGCTATTAATTTAAATATAATGCAGACCTGTAAGTCATTAGTTTAATAAAGAGGAAATGCAATATTGATCTTGGTGCATGGATGGAAAGAAAAAAAAACACACACTAGTATATAAATAGACACACTTAAAAATTTAAAGACTTCTTCACAATTAATCTAATCTTCACTTCAAATTTTAATTTTATTTTAGTTCTGAAATAAACTGTTTGGTTTTCTTTGACTATTTTTAAGTCAATGTTAAAGTTTAAAGTTTTATTTTTTATAAAGTTATCAATGCAGTGTCTCACCTAAAAGCATAGGTTAAACTGATTTATAAAACAATAATTTTAAAAGATACTAAAGAAAATTCTAATATTTTTTCAAAGAAGCCAAAGGAAAAGTTATATAAGGAAAAGTATATTGTTTCATTGATATATAACATTAGTCAAATTCTGAACTTTGTTATAAGACTATCTCCAGCATATTTTAACTAATTTTTCATTAATTATTAATGCTAATTATTTGCTAATAAATAATCAATCTACTTATGTCAAGCTCACATATAGAATGATGAATATCTATAAAATTATTAAGCTTATAAAAAAGCATTGACAGTTATTAAAAATTATCTTATAAAATTTTTATGAAAGACAAATTTATGAAAACTAAATTTTTAATTACCATAATGAAAAGACTATATTTATATTGTTTCATATTAAAACAAATAATATAGTTATTCATCTCAAATTTACTTATTTATCTATTTATTTCAATATTTTATTTTTAAATTACTGATTGTTTTAATTATATTATTATATTTAGAAAAGAAATACATATAATTTAAGTTTACCACAGTCAACTTATAATAATAAAACTTTAAAAAGAGCAATTTTAAATAGAGAATTATCATTCTGTTTATTGCTTCTTTGATTTTTATTGCTATTAAAAATGTGTCTTGAAAGAAACTGTTTGCTTTTAAATTCATTTGCCATCAATTCAAAATTATTATGAACTTTTTCTCCAAAATATTTCTGCATATATGAGTGTCTGCTCTACTTTAATAAAGGACAATGTGTTTGTATGTCACTTTAAGAAGAGAACAAAAGAACTGAAAAAGAGATGGTTTGTCTTATAAAAAGGAAATGAACTGTTACTATCTAAAAATGGTATTATAGTTATCAGGTTTATATATTTTTTACTTTAAAATTATTATAACCATAGCTTATAGGTATTACATTATGATTATTATTAATTAGTATATTATAAATATAAATATGTTTGTATGAATGGTGTTTCACAAGTAGAATTGGTAAGATATACAGTAGAAGATTTTATTTTGTGTTGGTTTATTATTCCAGTTTTTTCTGAATATTTAAAATTATAAATCATTGTTCCCAGAGATATAACAGCCTTTTTTTATATATTATGAAAAGTATTTCATGAATGAAAATATTAAAGGTATTAGTATGTGTATGAAAATTTAAAATAGTTTATACATAAAGTGTTGTCCCCATTGTGCAATAATAAGTTTTGTTGGTTTACATATAATCTTAAACCGAGTGAATGATTATGTGCTTTTTATATTTGCATGCAAGATGAACAGTTATTTACATGTTTATTATTAATATTATTAACTCCATGTCTTTTATTGTTATTAGTAGTTTGAGGCAATTTTAAATGGATGTTGTATTATTTTTATTTGCATTTAGCCCTTCCATGAAAGAGAGTGGAACTCATTCATTCATTTGCATTGCCAGCACATAATTCTTGGTGCATATCATATTTTTGTTAACTCATATTTCCTTTGTCCACTATGTCTATAATTTCAAAATTAGAATATATTTTAGTGTTTATCCACAGGCATGTTCAGCTTTACAATTTATTCTTAGCTCCACTGTAATTTTTTAATTACAAGTATGTTATTACTGTTGAGCATAGTTATTTCCTCATTCCAACATGGGCTGCTATAAGTTTTTTATATTGCATATTTGTTACTATTGTATTAATATTTATTAAGTGTCTCCACACTGATTTTTTAATAATATTTTTGTTTAAATGAAGTATATAATATCTATCAACCAGGACAAAGGCATAGAGGTATATTGTTTTACATTATTTTTGGTGAATAAGAGAATATTGGGTAGTAAATATAAGTTATATGATAAAATTGTAGAAATAGCTTTTTAAAGAAAGGTACACCAATGCATTAATTAATAATGCCTGTAAATTATAGATAGTAAATTAAAAGAAATAATAATTATTGTAAATAAATATTTTTAATATATGGATTATTATATGCTGTAAATAAATATTTTATTATTAATTAAATATGTTTTGTTTTGTTACCAATTTAATATCATTGCATAAGCGCATCTATTACCAGAAATCTATTTTAATAAGATTTGCATTAATAATTATTTTAAGAATATATTTCAATGGCACATATTGTTTATACATTCATTTTGTTTAATAATTATTTAATTATTTTACTGGCATTCTTAGAAGATAAATTTTATATTATTTACTTCATTAAAAATGCACTTGTTGAGTAGTGCAGCATAATAGATGTTCTTACAACCATCTACATTATTTTGATATTGCTTATTCAAATTTGATCAGAAAATGTAAGGTTTCTGTATTTTATGGTCAGTAGAAGTGAACTAATTAAATTTCATAATTGTAAAATATTTAGAAATGTTTTCAAATTATCAATTGTATATTATTTAATTATTTGAGTATTCTGTTACATAATTTCATTTCTACTTTGTTAAAATACTAAGATTCCAAAATAAATTATAAGAAATGTCAAATGTTCCATGTTTAGCTTAAAAAATAATCATCATAATTTTGTTAAGAAGTTAAAGTATTACCATTAACATTTTGTTCCAAGTGCATTTTATTTTGAATTTGAACCTTGAGGTCAGAATATTCTAAACTTGTAAAAGAACCTATATTTGACAAAAAATAGGTTTTAAAACCAGAGATTAAGATATTTTAAGCTTGTAAAAGATCTCATATTTGAGATTAAGATATTTTAAAACATAAGATGTGATATTTTAAACTTGCAAAAGAACTTATATTTAAAATGAATGCAATATTTCTAAAACATAAGATAAGATATTTAAGATTGAAAAGAATCCTTATTTGAGATTAAGATATCTTAAGAATTAAGATAAAATATTTTGAATTATAAAAGAACCTTGTATTTTAATAATTATGTTTAGCCATGGTATTGTCTACAAGAGGACTAATACTCTGCAGTTATTGTTTTTAAAAAATCCACATCATATATTGCCTGTGCATATAACCTTGGATCATGGTCCTGTGACCTCTGATTGTTTGTAGAGTTACATGGTAGGATTTTGTTTACAAATAGGCTTGATTGTAAGCTTTTCTTGTATTCCATCACTCTTTGTTTGGGTTTGAAATCAATAATTTTATTCTATTTAACAATAAAATCTTTACAAATATATAGTTTGTAACTAAGCTCTAACTAAGATTAACTTAATCTATGTTTTAAAAATATAGCTAGCAAATTAAAAAAAAGGTTAACTAATAATGTATTTCAGGTTTATATAAAATAAAAAAATAAATGCATGAATATCAAGTGTGTTTATGCATTCTAGAATATGACAATGTATCCTACCCAATACTTTTATGTTTCAGATAGCATTAATATAATAATAATATATTTAATCCAGATAGATTTATGTGTAAGTTTATATATTAAATATGACCTTTAATACAGTGCATATGCAGTGATGATGTGCTTTTAATTAATGACAAAAGAAAAATATTAAAAAAATTAACAATTACTTTACTGCATAATATAAATCAATAACAAAAACAAATAACATCAAAAAGTATATAATGCATCTAATAAATATTACTGTTTAATTTCTAAATCTAATTTAAACTCGGGATATATCAAGTGTGTTGTTAGATAGTATTGCGAAGACACTAATATAAAATAGGGATAGGTTGTTTATTTATTTCAAAATAATTCTCAATTTAAATACTGGAGGGTAATATTTAGCATAACCATAAAAGACAAATGTTTTATAATCATTCTTAAATAGCTTGTTTTACTAACAAATCAATTAATAATCAACCTTGCTTACTAAATATTGGAGAAGTTTTCACTCTTTTAAGGAAAGCAAATACAAATCATTGCTTACTGGATTCAATTGCAGGATTACATGTTAGTAGCAGTACTCTGCTAACATAAATTTAACTAAATTATCAAGCTTTCTGTTATACACTAGATGACAGTAAAAATTTATACTCACAGTTATCTCCACTTAACTTTGAGGTTGAAATTTTAATAATTCCTAAAACATTATTAATATTTGCAATATAGCGGTTTTATAAAAATTTGATAATTATTGACATTTGTATAACCTAAACCTAAAACAAATCACATTTAATTCCTTTCAATCTCAACAACAATAATAATAATATTCAATAAAACTATTAACTGTACTTGAGCATAGTAATATTTGAGACAACTTTATTACATTAATAAACAACAATAACATTAATTAACTAAGATGATGTGATTATGAGAAAGTATATTAAATAATCTTTTCAATTTTATTACACAATTCATTTCTCTTTTGTAGGATCACTTTTTCTGGAAACAGCATAAAGAGGATTAAATTCAATTTAGTGTGCTTGTTAATCCAAGATAATTCATATTTAACACATTAATTCATTTTTAAGATTACTTATAATTTGGACATTTATTATATTTAATATTTGCTTGGAGAACCAACAATTCAGGAATGGCATTTAAATATTTCTTCATAATCTATTATTTTTTGAATGTTACTCAAGTATTTATCATGGATAATCCTTAATGCACTTCCTTAAACACTGGATAAATTAATTTCTTTGAACAGATGCAACAATTTTACCCAAAAATTTATTATTCGGTACTCCATAAATTTGAGATATAAAATTAATCCATTCATTTTTATCAATCTTTAGTCCATAATGTCAATAATTCTAATCATATCTTTGATAAAGGACAGTTTATTATTCACAATAAAAAAAATTTCATTACTTTTGAACCAAAACTCATTTCTTTAGTAACAAGTTTATATGGAGATATATTTGATTAAAAAAATTATTTAAAATATGTTTCCTTTCATAATTAAAGATGACATCAATTTACACAATTGAGACTTATAGACATCTTTTGTGATATGAAGAAAATAATTACTTTATAATAGTTACTGGAAAATACATCAGCAACTTGTTTCAAATTAAGAAATATAATTTTCCAAAATATATCAGCTATTTACCATTACTTTTTAATTAAAGAAAATCCAGCTACTTATTGAATTAGTGAGACAGCATTTCCATAAATCAATTTATCTATTTTTCCACTAACATTTTATTATAATAAATGAAATTTCTTGAAATAAAAAATTAAAGAATTAATTGATTAATTGATGATGGTTTCTGGTTATTTATTGTGGTCCATCTTTTTCCTAGAATGATTAGAAGAAGTCAAATGCCTAGTAAAGTCATTTACCTGTTGATAAATTCCTTCTACCATCATATATATGAACACAAAATGGCAATTTAAAATTTTGAACCTGTTTAGGTAATACATGCACTGAAAATTTATAACCACTCCCCCTGGATTTTCCAAACTTCACTTTTTATACCAGTAATCACTTGATGTCTAGTCTAGATGACATAATATTCTCCATCATGCCTTGGTGTTTCTTGGTCTTTCCAGGAAGATTGTTGCTGTCTTTGCCACTCAAAATGTTAGAGTTAAGATTTTTTTAAAACCAAGGTAGCAAAAACTTTTATTTCCTGGTTTAAAAAAAATAATTTTTTAACAAATATTTATTCAAAACAAATAAACATAAATCCTAAAGTCAAAATAGGAATAATAGATCACATGACCCTATTCTCTTAAGCTTGCAAGTTATAAATAATGGGGATTTCCAATTCCTCAACAAGCTTTGTGATAAATGCTTAGCTAGAGAAAGAATTTAAAATATCTCTGTCAGGACCCCCCCCCAAACTCTGACCATGGTTTCATGCTCTGGCACTCCTCAGAGAGGTACTAGAGTAGGTTCAAACACTAAATATACCCTAAAGTTTTCAAATATTTATTTTAAACAAATTTGAATTGACTTTTAAATAAATAATTACTATTTAATAAATATTCTAACAACTAAATCAATCTTTGCTAAATAAAAATCTAAACATGTTTGCTTACACATGCACACAATATATAAAATGTAAGAAATGTTTATTTTACATATAAATAAAAATGTAATGTTGGATTATAATTTTATTTTTGAATTTTTGTTTTATATGTGAGCATTTTTTTTTTTTCTGATTTATACAATTGATAATTTTATTCCTAACAAGAATAGCAACGAGTATTTCTTTATACAAATATAGAAATTTATAAAAAAAAATTGGCTTGAAAGCCAATTAAAATGCTTTATAACATTATATTTCTTAAAACCGTTGGTATGAAAAACTATTTAAACACGATAATGGTTATATTCTATGCTTTACAATCAATGACAGTGAGGAACACATTTGCTTAACTCAAAAATTAAAGCCAATAAAATTTTTATAGTTTTAAATTTAGAATAACCAATTTACTGTAAAATTATTATTATATATATAATGGATTAAATCATTATTGTAATATAATTTGTCTTTTAACTTACTAGTGCAGCAATGTCAGCATCTTAAAGACTGGGCTATATCTTATTAATCAAGGACATCTTTTTATTTAAAATGCTGCCATAATATTTAAAATACATATTCCCAAGATAATAAGTCCCAAACCAAAACTGTTGAAAAAAAAATTCTACATTTGGCTAATAAGGCATTGAATTTTTAAATATTTATTATTCGAATTTTTTTACAAGTTGCATCCAAACTATTTAATATTTTATAGATTGTTATCTGAAATGACCGAATACATAATCATTAATACATTAAATTACAAGAATAACATATCTTGTTTTGTTTTTAAATAGTTTAAAGGCAAAACTCCATCATCAAACTTATATCATATCTTGGAGCCTGATCATAAAGTTGCCTATAAACTGTTTGTAAGTTTAGGGCTAGTTTACATACCTGTTTAATATCAATTTTAATTTCAAAAGACTCAGGTTTTCTATTAGTGACAATAACACTTCCTCTTATGTAGAAATTGTATTATATATATAAACTTTCACGAACGACTACTTATTCTCAAATATTGGCGCAAACTTTCTTGATTAAACGAATTATATATTTTGATCAATAAATACTAATATATAAATTTAACTTTTACTCGTGGCATTTTATTCTTACATTTATCATGCAACACCCCTCCATATCTCTATAGGGCTTTATGATTTAATAAAACCACAATGAATTTCTAAAAGCTATTCACTTATTACTAGAAAGCACCATATTCAATAAAATTCTTAAAAGTATTTTTGCTGCAATGAATAAATATTAATATTCTATAATAATTTCTACAGCCATTTTTTACTTCTTTTATTTTTATAAAATAAAAGCATTCTTAAAATCAGGTGGTACATTTTTATATATTCCTTTAAAAATTCAGTAATTTTGAAGCAACAAGTCACTACTATAATGACTGCCGTGATCCTGCCAAAACATCACAATACGGAATCATATAATTGGACAAATTCTAGATATATATTATAAACTTAAGGTTATGCTGTATATATATAATAAATAAAAATTGATTTTTAAGTATACACATGTATATACATTTTATTTAAAGAATAAAAAAATACAATTCATTATATATTAGAATAATATTACTATGCTGAAGAATCATTTTTCCTTTAATTTTTTTACTATAAATATGGCACTTAGATGTTCAGAACGATTATACAATATTATGATTTATCTTATTAGATAATATATATATTCTAAGTATTTTTTTTTTTTTTTTTTTCTACGCCCCCGCGGGGGCCCGAACCCCCCCCCCCCCCCCACCCCCCCCTTCCTCGCGGGGCGGCGGCGACACCCCCCGGCCAACAACGCAAGTATTTGGTAGTAAATTTTAACGTATAGCAAATACATTTATATAATTAATTAAGGGGGGGAAAAGGCCATTTTAAATTCTTATTCTGTTTATCATCTAAAGATTATATATAGCATAAGTATTTATTTGTATTACTCAGATGATTTTTAGACCAGAAGTTATTTGATTTTTTCTTCCTTAAATGATAGTAGAGGAAGACAAAAAATAACTCAAGAACTTTGATATCTTCTTGCTTGAAGGTAAAAAAAACCATTTCAATTAATTTGATTTTATCTGTTTGAAGACTTACGTAAGAAAGTTCTATAAAAATGAAGCAAGTAAATAAAACTTCAACAGTAAATTATTGATTACAACCTACCTTTTTTTTTCTTTTTGTTTATTTTAATAAACAAAAAGTGAAAACAAGTTAATTGAGCATTAATCATTAAATTAATGCGAGCGACGTCAGGAAATTTTTGAGTGAGAGTTGTATTATTTTTGTAGCCTTCTCCATTAGCCGTTTAAATCCATTATTTCGCCTTTTATCTTTCTTTTTTTTTTTTTGTTTTATTCTATGACAATTAACAGCTTTATAAATTCAGATTTTTTTTTTTGTTTTGTTTGTTTATTCATTACATTAACAAGTTTTTGTTTAAAATTGTCAGGGAAAATTAACTAATTAAACAACTTATCCGTTTAAGTTTTATTAACTTTTAATTTTTTTTCTCTTATTGTTTTTATAAAATTATTATCTATTAAAATTAAAAGAACAAGTTTTTAAATTTAACATAAATGTTAGAATTATAAAATGAACAAACAGTCTTAAAGTTTGGATGAGAACATAAATAATAATAAAAAACGAATACATTTAAATTTATGTATTGGTTGATTTATCAAGAGGGGGGAAGGGAGACTATGGTAAAGGATTTAATTTAAAAAAAAAAAAAAGCAACAAACTTAATAATAATGTAATATAGATATACTTTATGAGTAAAAATAAATGCAAACTAACATAATTTTAATTTACGCCATGACTAAATAAAATAAAACAGAAAATACTTGCAAATACTTTAATAATTCTAATATTAAAAGACTGAAATGTGGTCCATGATTTGTAATTTATAAAAGTATTTTGAAATTAAACAGTGGTAGACTATATTTGAATACATCTTATTTTCTGTTTTTAATAAATTTTCAATCTATCTTATAATTTTTGTAGACTTTCTTTTTTCATATACAGTTGTCCTTACCATATGGTTTCAAATCTTCATAAGTATACGGGAATCAGTGATAATATTAAACTATACATAACATTAATAATTTATTTATCTGGTTATCATTTATTTTTTATTTGCTGCAAACAACTGTTTTACTTCTATTTTAGTATTTTGTAGATATCATTTTTTTAATTCTGTTATTAAAATATTTACTGAAGTTCTTTATTTTTATGTTTGTTATTTATTTCTTATATTTCCTCTTTTATGCAAAGACAGTATCATCATATATAATAAAATTTTAGTCTATACATATGTCTATGATACAATTTAATTAAAAACCATACATCTTAAGATATCAGCAAAAATAATTAATACAAAAGTAGAATAAAATGTACCTAAGGTATTGATTGACTATACCGTAATAAATATGAGAAAGCTCGTCTAAAAATTATGTTAGCACACCATATGAGTAATTACTTCTATTACTAAATTAATTACTTTTAATTTATCACACAGAGTTGGCGTCATCATTACATTTATATTATCTTATACAAACTAATTTATTTAATAGTCAAAATAAGTCGTAGATCACATGACCCTATTATCTTAAGCTTGTAAGTTATAAACAGTGAGGTGTTTGAACTTATCCTAGCACCTTTTTGAGGAGTGCCAGAGCACAAAACCATGGTCAGAGGTTTGGGGGGGGAGTCCTGTCAGAGATATTTTAAATGCTTTCTCTAGCTAAGCATTTATCACAAAGCTTGTTGAGGAATTGGCAATCCTCATTGTTTATAATTTATTTATAGCAGCAATACAATAAATATAAAATAATATATTTATTGTAATAGCAATTATTTGATTGATGAAAGCATGAGATAGGTGTGAAAACTATGAATTCAATTTTTTTTTCTAGTTTTTATTAATTTTTTTTTAAAATAGTGAATAGTTAAACATATGGATGGTCCATGATTATGAAAAAACAAACGTATTTCAATAAAAAAAAGTTCTGAAGAGAACTGTAAAAATAGTCAAAATCGTAAAAATAAATAAATTATAAACTAGAATAAAATATAAAAGCTACCATTGTTTTATTTAAGCAATGCTTAATGTCAATAAAAAAAAAATATTAGTAACAGAAAAATATATTTAATGCTTTAAAATTTACAATTAATGCAATATTTTAAACTATATATATATTTTTTTGAAAAATTGAGTATAGTAGTGGAAGTGATAATGCCATGAATTAGCATGTTTCAACCAATTAAATAATAATAATAATAAAAAAAAAGCAAACAAATTTAGCTTTCACACTTAGATAAAATTGCTACGATTAAAGTGCGATTTGAATGTTTGAATGTATCTCATTCTCTATGTTTTGCTATTCTAATTAATAAATGGCAGACTCTTGAGTTTATGATCGACGAATCCATGCCTGAACCATCTTACAAACTCCTGAGAAATAAAGTATTTAATTATTATGTTTATATTTATTTTTTCAAGCAACTCATAGCATAATGAAAAACTGAACTCCATAACATTTTAAATCAATATAATTAATTACAAACTAATAAATATTAGTATTAATTTTTAAAAAGTAAGTGCCTCAAAGTAGAAAGTAAGAATATCATTTAATAAAAAATGAAACACACATAAATCTACTAATATCTTCAAAAAACTAACACACACATATGTTAAAATGACTATTTCGAGGATGGGCAAGTGTGTCACTTAAAAAAAATGAAAAGAAAAAAAATTACGCACACAAAGATAAGAAAGGAATGAATAAATTAAATCAATGAGAATGAGCATAAAAAGTAAATCATAAACAATAGAATTTAAATTCAGTTTATTTCAATAATAGATATTTTTATATTAAAATTTATAAGCTGTTAGTGAAAATCTATTATAATATATATTTGCAGTAATAAAAAAAAAAATCAATACTCTCTAAACACCATCTATATATATATATGAACGAGAAAATTTGTAGTGTGTGTGCATATATATATATATATATATGTGTGTGTGTGTGTGTGGATAAATCTAAATCTTTAACTGCAGTAACTCTGATACAATGAAATAATTGGTTATAGATCTTTTATTATATCATTCATTTATTGTAGCTTACATTGAAGTACATATATTCAGGAATATTCTATTCCATGCTCATGATCTAGACCAATGATGGAAAAACTGCAGCTTCCAAAGCTACAACTGTATGGCTCCCTAAATAATATTGATTTTCATTGTCATTTTGCTAAATATTTATATTAATAATTTATATTATTATAATGTGCTCCAATCTTAGAATATTTTATCTCACAAATGCTTTAAAGATAAATAAAAAACAGATATTTTGAAATTTTAAATTTTTAACTTTTAAAGGGTTAATAGTAGTAGTCAAAAGTGTTGTTAATATAGTTTTATTATTGTATTTGATTGTGAAAATTTTTGATATTTGATGGTGTGTAGGAATACTATATTGTTGTATTTTTTATTATTTATAAATGCAATTTTATACAACTCTTAAATGTACAAAACTGTATAAAAGGTATTATTTATGGTTCTTATTATTGAAGAATTAGTTCATCTCTAATCTAGATCAGAAGTTACCATTCAAAACAATTATTTAAGTTATTCTAAAAAATTAGAAGACTCTTTTCTTGCACCAACAGTAATATTTATGTTTACGTTATAAACATAAATAAGAAAAGGTATAATCGTATTAAGTATATTATTCTCTGAGCATGCTTTTGACTAATCCATCAGATTCATAGCATTCAACTGTTCTGCAGATTGAAAAACAATTTTAAAGTGTATTGTGCATTATGTAAATTAGATATTTACATATTCTATTTTTTTGATAATGGAATGCTTGATAGTTAAGGGTTTCCAGCAGTAGCCATACTTCCTTAAATCTATGTTTCATGTCAGCTCTTTTAGCACAAAGTGTTTTTACATTAATTAGATCAAATGCATGTCCATATATGCACTTGTGTTCAGGAAATATTGATCTGTGTTCAGAGATCTTTTTTGTTTTGTTATACAGATACTTATCTTGGCTATCCTTGTGGATATATTGTCCTGCAATTTACTGTGAAATACACTATTGCACATCCATGCATTGCGTGAGGAACTTGTGCAGGTAGCATTCTGTCCTTTGCATTGTTAAGCAATTTATTTACAATGGGGGTGGGGGTGTTTCTAAAACTAAATTATAAGTTTCAGTCCATATGTTTTTTTAGCTTATGAGATAGTCTGACAATGTATGGAAGGCTTATCCAAAGTAAGAAAAATGATATGAAATCACAAATAAAAATGCAAAAGTATATATAAAATATAATGCTGTGCATATTTAATAAAACTAAAATCAAGTTTTTATAAACAAAATGTGAACAAACTTACATATTGTAATAAAAATTCACAGATCATTGATTTTGGAATTTTTATTTTAGTGCAAGGAATATTTTTTTAAAAACAAATTCCTCATATAATATTGAGCAGTAATTCTCTCTGTGATAGCAGCCTTACCATGTCTTATAATGCTATGTACTTCCCTTTTTTCTTAAATCTGATAGCCATATTTTATCCATCATTAGACTATTTCATAGAAAAACTAAGAGCCATGACTAAAACTCCTTAAGTAAATTGCTTGGTTCTTTCATAAACACACACCTCATTGATGCCACTATCAAACCATTTCTTTTGATTAATTCACTTTAGCAAAAGTTTCAATTTATTATATAATGTTACATCTAAATTTTCCAATCTAAAAATATTTTTACTAGTTTGAATACTTTCTAATTCATCCTTATTTTTAAAAATGCTCAAAGTCATTGATTTAACTATATCATATTTAGAACTTAAATTATTATCTGCTTTATTGCTTTCTATTTTAAAAATGATTTTTTATTTATTTCAGTATACTAAATAATGTTCTGAATATTTATGTCACTCATGATTAAAATTAATATTTGTGCAAATTTGAAAAATAATGTTAAAATAAAAACCAGTAAAGATTAATAAATTGAAGAAAAGAAATTAAATGCAAATACACTCACAAAATATGATAAAGATTTCAGACACTTTATTCAGAATGAAATGCATTGCAAAGTATTATACACATGACTGTAATATAAGCCATTAGGTCTCATTGAAACATTTGCCATTTTATCCAATGATATTCCTTGACTTAATGATTCTATGTTTAGCATTTCGATTTTCATCATTTCTTACAATCAATTCAATTCATTTTTTTATGTCAATATTAATTCACTATCAAATTTTGAATTTGTGGTTTATGGATACAATTCTTTAAGCACACACACCTAAAAAATATCTTTAAAAAAATGTTTCTAGAAGTTTCCAAAATAAATAAATATAATATATTTACAGAGTAAAAGGTAATAAAAAAGAATTAATTAGAAAAAATGGGTTACTCAGTTGTTTTGGTTGTCATTTTATAAATATTGCTTTGCATAATTTAGTGCAGTGATAGAATAGTCTGGAACTCAAAGTTTATGGATTATCACTTCTGGAGTTCAAACTTCATATAAATTCTCAAATAATAAATAATTTGATTATTTATCTTTATTTATCATGTAAAGTTTACTGTAAATTTTTAGTTAAAATTGTATTCAGTTTCTGTCTTCATATTATCATCAAGAACTTTACATTTATACAAGCAGAAAGTAATAAGTGAGTAGAGAAAAGAATGATCTTTTTAAAATTCTCTAGATCTATGTTGAAAGCAATCTGAATCATGTATCTTTATATCTGAAATAAGAACATAAAATTTTAATATTATTATAAGTTAAAAAGAGAAATAAATATTTTTTTTATTACATCAAATATTTTAGTAGCTCATTTATTGTGCTCAATTGGACTCTATTAGCATTAATATTAATTATTAAATCATCAGAAAATATGCAGTTTTCTATTTTTGCAAGGAAAAAAATTAGTTAAATAAAAATGCATACAAAAACAAAGCTGAACTCTTACTGTGGAACTTCTAATAGTGATGCTACCAAATTTAATAAGCTTTGATCTACATGTGCATATTTTTGTATAAAATCTTTTATTTTCTTTGGTCCCCAAGTAAATCACTATCAAAGAAAATCAAAAAACTGAATTGAATCATTTTCTCTATTTTATTTAAAAAGAACTATATAACAAAGCAAAATAAAATCACTCTCTTAAACATTGTTAGACTATTCCTTAACATGATACATAATTTATTAATTTGATTATAGATAATTTGGGAATATACAAATAAATTTAAGATGCCACTAGTCAAAATTTTATGAATTAAAAGATACAACAATATATATCATTTTAAAATCTTTTATTGCAATTTTCACTTTTAATTAATATTATTGAAATATACTTGTTTCTAGCATATACACTGTGTTCCAGTAATGACTAATGTGAAATAAAATACAACACATTATTTATGTTTTGTTTTTATTATTGATTATTTAAACTAGTTTCCTTGTGACTCAAGCTGCCATTAGAAATAATTGTAAAAATGTTTCAATTAATATTTAAAATCTATTACCAGATTTATCTTAAAATTTTTATCTTATATTTCTAGATGTCTGAATTCAGCTACGATATATTGCTTTTATGGCAATCTTTAATTTTGTAAATAGATAAAGTCATAATAGAGTGAATGTTCAAGATGTACATAGAATTTTTTATACACATATATTTTACTGATATTTTAAGATTAACGGGAATATATATAAAGTTTATATTTAAATGACAAAAATTGTTTGTAATATAAATCAATTTCAAATTTTTAGAAGAAAAATATCTAAAATTAATGCCAAATTATATTATTAAAGCCTTTTTATTTAATTAATTATGGCAATACTGTATTAATTTAAGTCATGTGATACTATATTTAAAAAACAAACAAACAAACAAACAATATATTAAATTAAACAAACTTTTCAATAATACTTTATGATAAATATTTTTATTTTGCACAGTGGATTATTCTTAATAGTTTTATTAAACTAACTCCGTTTTTTGTATTATTACAAATGTTCTTAAGTTATTTACCTATTTTATAAATTCTGAAAGTTATTTTTTAAATTGGAATTCAATAGGAATATTTTTATTATTTTGCATTACTGATTTGTTGCTACTGGCAATTTTTTTATTATATAATAACAAGAACAAATGTTTCAATTTTAAATATATTTTGGTTTCCGAAAAAGTTTTTAATTGTTGATAAATATATGATACAATAATTAAACGCTGTTGATGAAAGATTAAAAAAAAAAGTCAATGTTTATAAATATGTTTTTAAAAAGTCAGATCTTGTGATGTTGGGGTAATATGACAGTTCACCAATTTATGATTTGGATCTAAATTCAAACTGAATAAAGATTGTATTTTTTCTTAGGTTCTAATCAGATTTAGGATATTTTTTGGTAGTCCAGCCTTAGCCAACAGAATTAATTAAGCAGTATTAGTCGATAACCAGAGTATCTAACTATTATTGGCTAGAAAATAAATTACTTCTGCAAATAATGATTTTAACTTTTTATCTTTACAGGCATTAAATACTTTATAAAGATTTTTTGTTTTGTTTTGATTTTTATGTTACTTATAAAATACAATAACTTATTGAGATTGGAGTGTTTTTATAAAATGGATGAGTTCTTTGATAGCTTATAAACAATATAAATTAAAATTTATCCAAGCAATCATAAATATAAAAGGGAAATATGAAAGCTGCTGAGTAAAAAATGAATTGCTAATTAAAAGATTTGAATCTCGGGTTTGGGAGATAGTAAGTTAATACAACAATTATTAAGTGTAAAAAGTTGTTTACTGAAGGTATATTTCTAAGAGTAAAGTTATAATAAAGATAAAATACATTTTTGAAAAAAAAAAATTGACAATAATTTTTTCTGTGCAATACACATTGTAATAATGATTGAGTTTATCAAGTTTCATATATTTAGTGTATTACCCATAAGGCATTGAGAAGCAATATAGCTGAAGTATGATCCTTTTAAAGTACAAATGCTTTGGACATCTCATTATGAATTATTAAGTGAAGAATAACAACTCCCTTAATGCCTCGCTTCTAATTTTAATGTGAATTTCTATTTTTTATAAAGATCTCTAATGTTACATTTGGAATTTGCTTTTCTTTAGATCTTTTACAAATTCAACAATTGTTGGTATTAAACATTTATAATAAAGTGTACAAAGGATGACTTTTACTCATATTAACTGACCAATGATTTAACTAATTATGGATTGATGATATTGTTCTGCTGTCCACATGTATAGTGAATTGCCACAAATATGTGAAAACAAATATAAGTGTTTTAATAGTATTATTAAGTTTTAATTGATATATCTTATCTGTATATTGACTCAAAGTGTTTGACTATCAGTGAAATTTATGTTTTAATATATTAAATATTGACACAGTGAGAGATTCAGATTAAAAATGAAATATAAGTTTAATGCCTAGTTTTATTCTTAATAAATAAATACTAGCACAATCATTTGAGTTAGATGGTTAATTAAATAGAAAAATTATTTATGATAAATAAATAAACAATTGAATAGTTTATTGATCAGAAATTTATAAGAAGTCCAAACACAAGAATTGATAGAGCTGGACCTTGAGCTCCAGAATGTTGTGCTGATTAATTATAAAGCATCAAAATCTTTAATCACATCATCATCATCAACCATTATCAATCCACTGCAGAATAAAAGTCTCTCCAAGTTTAATCCACTTTTTCTGATTTCTAGCCTTTCTTCTTCATATCATTCCAGCACACTTCCTTATTTTATTCATCCTTCTTATATGTGGTGTCCTTCTAGATCTTTTACAATCTCTTGGAATCCAGTTTAAGATTTCAACCACCCATTTACTATAATCTTTTCTAGCAATATGTTTCAAATCATATCCAACATCTATCTGTTCATTTCAAACATATAATCATATTTCCTTTTAATATTGTTATTTCTATCATAAGCAGTCAGTCCTGGTTAAATTCTATGATTAATTTTATCCATTAAATTTTCATCTGCATTAATAATTTGATCAAGACATTTGTAGTTGTTATTTTTTTCTAATTCATGACTATGATTTTTTATTTTCTATTTCTGAAAGAAACCATTGAACATTACCTTATATTTTTTTAGCATTTATCTTTAATTTAAATTTTCTTTTGTTTGATAACTCTTGCATTATTTACAAGTATAATTGTATCATATGCTAAATATAGATGACTTTAAAAATGTTCATTTATTTTTACTTCCTTAGCTTTCCATTTTATTCACAAATTACTTTCTGCAACTTCTGTAAAAAGTTTTGGAGATATAGAATCACTCTGTCATACATTCTTCTCAATGTTAATTTTCTTAGTATCACTATGCAATATAATTATTGCTGTTGTAAATATGATAAATATTCTTCAGGATATGACAGTGTTTTGATGATCCAATATTTTATTCATTAAAAAACTGTGTACAGAATCAAATGCCTTTTTATAATCTATAAAACCAAAGCATAATGGCAACTCATATTCATTGGATCTTTCTATAATTTCTCTCAATTCTTGGATGTGGTACACTGCAATAAAATCACTTTTAAATCCAGCTTGTTCTTTTGTTTGGTTAAAATTCAAAGTTTATAGATGAGTTGTAATTATCTTTGTAAACATTTTGTGCAAAACTGATAAAACACTGATAGGTGTGTAATTTCTAATATCTTCTTTATCACCTTTTTAAAATATTAATAGCGTATTCATCCTATCATCTGATACATATTTATCATTATACATTTGGTATATAACATTGTCAATTTTATTTCTTTATCTGCTTCTTTTAAAATATTTGTTATAATCCATAATTACTAGAACTTTTCCTTGATTTAATTGCAATGCTCACTTCTTCATTAAAAATTCTGAACTTTCTAAAAGATTTAGTATTTATAGGGAATATTTATTTTAATCACTACATAATTCTTTTTTAGAACTTTTCCACACATATCATGATGATGTCACTTTTTTAATAATAGTTCCATTTTTGCTTCTTATTGCAGAAATAAGTTTCCTACCAATATTAAGATGATGTTATTTTCTTCTATAGTCCTCAGTGCTAATTCCCAACAATATTTTTTTTATATTATTATTAATTCTTTTTCACATTATTTTACAAAATTTTATATATTCAATTCTTCTCAATAGATCATTTTTATATATTTTCATATTTCTTTTTTTCTTCATAAATTGTTTTACCTCAGTAGAAATTGCTGTTTTTTATACCACTATATTTGTTGCAGTTTTTAATAATGTATCAGTTATCTTTATATTAATTTCATTTAAGTCTGAACTATCTTCAATATTTATTAATATTTTAAATTGACTTGCAAGTTCTAATTTAAATTTATCGAAATGTTTATGAAGATTAGAAACATTAACTGTGAATATTATATTTTTTAAATAATTTTTTTATCCTTCTAGTTTTGCATCAACACATATCTTACATCTCACTAACCAATGAACACTTTCTGTATTAAATTTATTAAGAATATTACAGTCTTAAAATATATGTTTTATTAGTTAAAATATAATCTAATTCTGCTGTTCCTTTATTTGGATGCATCCATGTCCATTTGTGCTTAGCATTTTTCTCAAAAAAAAAAAAAGATTACATAATGTAAAGTTTTTATTTTTCTGTGAACTATGCAAGTCTGTCTATTTTCCTATTTCTATTACTATAACCAAATTCATTTATCTTTCAATTATGTACCAATTATAGCATTAAAGATTCTTACGACAATAATACAATGTTATTTGATCTGTATATTCATACACAAATTTTCTTTTTTCTCACAACAAGAACTTATTTGTACATAAACTTGAACTATCTGCATTTGATATCTTTCATTAAGTTGAGTAACTAATCTTGACCCTCTGTCTGATACACCATCAAATTCCACAATGTTCTTCTTCCACTTTTTATTTATAATAAATCCTACTCCATTTGTGTTTGCCATATTTGTGCTTTTATAGTAAATAAAATAAAGTTATTAATAAAACTTTACATTTTAAAAAATGTTAAGATAAGGAAAACTTAACTGTAAATGACAAAAGTTATAAAAATCTAAGTAGGATTAGTGAGTCTGAGGTAGCTTATTAATGCAAATCTTTTTTTTAAAATCAGAATTTGTCTCTTAAATGAACTTTAATTAGTCCACTATAATGAAAAGTCTTCACCAATGGTGAGAACATTTTTATCATTGTTTAACAAGTGCCCAATAATCTGGCCACTTAATCAAAAATTATTAACTTATTTGGAAACTGAAGATAGTTTCAAGTTTTACCTGGTTTGAATCCCATTTCCAAGCCATTAGCATAATTAGACAGTCATGGTAAGCACTAAAGCAGTAGACATTTCACATATATAAGAGAGTGATTTTAACTTTGATAATTCGTAATAAAGTCGTATTAAATTTTAAAAAAAAATTAAATAAGACAAATAAAGCTGCAATAGTAGTTTTACAAATAAAATATTTTTTTAAATGAGGAAAAATATATTTCACAACCATAAAATAAATACTTGGAGGGAAAAACAAAAAAGAAAATTATATTTACTTTTTAAAAATAGATTTTGAGATATAAAATGTTAACATCATAGCACTAAGAATCAAATTAATGAGGAACACATGAGGTAAAAAAGAAATGGTAGCCATCATTTTAAAAATTCTCACTGACATCTTTTTTTTATAATTATGAAGAAAAAGATTTCTGTTTAGAAGACACATACCACTCAAAGTCATAAATTAACGAGTAGTTTAAGAAACTCACCAATTTAAAAAGCTATAGACTTTCTTTGAAATAAAGACTAGATTATTTTTGTAAATCCTGATATATATATTCGAATGCTAAGCACACGCTATGTATAAATGATGATTACTTAAATCCTATTTTAGTTTTTCTTTTGACAATTAGATAAAATTGTATTTATTATATTAATTGTTTTTTAATTTTAATTATTAATCTAACAGAGAATTTTATCCAAAACTTTCAAATTTAATTTAAAAGTTTTGTTTAAAAATGTATATTAAAATTTGGAAGCATTAAATATAGTCAAAATAAAGATAAATGTGTTTATACATAGACATATGTTATCTACAAAACTTTCTATATTCTCACAACAATGCACTTTAAAAAAAAAAAATTGGGCTAATTGTAATCATGCATTCCGCTTAATTAAAACGTAAATACGAAACATATCTATTAAAGTATATGGAGGAATTATGATCACTTACAAAAAAATCATTAATTAAGATGAAATGCAAAGCCTTAAACATTTAGAGAATTCATAAAAAATTTAAACACTGACAGAACTAAAATCATGATTCTTAATACTTGCATTCACAGAGGCTAAACTCTCTATACAGTAGTCCCACCAGAGCAAACCAGAGTAATCAATGGATGCAAAAAAGTGACACTACTGCATGGAGAGTTTAGTTTCTGTGTAAACAGCTTGTGTAAGCATAAGAAATGATGATAATGTGATTCTTAATTCCAGAGTCAACCATTCTATAACTGCACAACATGTAAGGTGAACAATAATTTAATGGTTTATTTCTCTGAAGTTCATAAGAAGTTTAAGCATCACAAAATGACAAAGTTGAAGCTACAATTCATGGATATTGAAACATGGAGTCTATCATTCTGTCACTGGGATCATGCTAAATAGATAAAAAAAGTGCAATTCCACAGACTGATTATACATTATATTATCTCCATTCAGACATATATTCTTTATAAAAAACTATCTCACTTGTGCAAATCTGTATTCCTTTCTAATACTATATATATGCAATTTCTTCTACATTTCATCAATAACATCAAGATGTTATTACCATAAATTATATTAGTCAGGTTATTCTTGCAAAAATCATAAAATACTACATGCTCTTTTATAGAATTATGAATAAAATCAATATGATTCATTCATTAGTGAAATTCTTTTCTTCAAATGTTTTTTTTGCATTATCAGAAGTGACTTTGCCTATATTCAATAATAATAATTATTAGTTACCTTCAAATTGATATCAACTCTTGGCAATCATATATATAAAATTTCTTCAGAATGATTTATTCTTTAATTGATCTTTTATATTCTTCTGTAGATATTTATTATTGTGATGCTTTCCTGTGGTTCAGTGCAATAGTATAATGGCAGGATCTGAAGCTCAAAGTCTGTGGATTATAGCCCAACTGCATCACTTGTACTGCTTGAAGATTGTATGAATTCCCAAATAATAAAACATTTAAACATTATTATTGAGCTTATGAAGTCTATTCATTTACTTGGAGTCTGTAATTTTTTTAAAACATTAACTTTCAGTCTTTCCATTTATTAATGAACCTTCTTTTACAATCTCAAATGTTACATCAAAAGCAAAATGTGTATAATTTAATAAAAGAATTATTTTTTATTATTATTTGCTGACTGACTTTTCTTCATTGTGTTATGATATTTGCTTTTAAGATTAATATTTCGAGTATTTTGTAAAGTCACTTATGCATGCACACACACACACACAAGAATATTTGCAGGTTTTATCCAATCATAAAATTTATCTATATTGTATTATCTCAATTGTTCATGTTCATTAAGATAATGATAATTAGGCTAATCAATCAAATCTTTAATAATAATAATAATAATAATAATAATAATAATAATAATAATAATAATAATAATAATAATAATAATAATAATAATAATAATAATAATAATAATAATAATAATAATAATAATAATAATAAAATTAATAATAATAATGAAAAACAGTCTAAAAAGTAGCATCAACTTAATTAATAACTTAGGTAAGTTTACAATTAAACCAAAAATACATTAATTAATTTAATAAATATGTATTATTGTAATGAATTAGTGATTTTGAAAAAATTGAGACAATTTGTTAAAATGAGTATATAGTTTTTTATTTGAAAGTATTTAATCTAAAATCAGTTTAATGGATTTTCAATTTTTTTATCGGTCATTTACAATGATAATTGATTTTTTTTTCAAGTTTATATCTCTCTGACTTAAGTGTATTTTTTACAATAACAAACACAATATATTTTTAGATATTAGTGTAATAGATACTTAATAAACTTCGATAATCACGCGTTTTAAACATCAGATATTAAATTCCGTAAATCTTGATATATAATTTTAAATTAATTTTAAAGATTAAATATAATAATATTTTATTTCCCATCAAATTCTTTACCCTTGCATACATTTTAAATTCCTTTTTAAACACATATACACAATTATTAATGTTAAATTAAATCTCCAACTACATTTTATTGGAGAACTTTTTCTGAAAACTATCAGAAAATGTAATCTAATAGATGTAAATTTGTTTACATATATCGAGCAAATATCCAAGGATATTAAGGTGTAACACATGTGGGCCATCTAATGCGGCTACTTCAGTCAAAATATGTCATGGGACACATATGCATTTTTTGATATATTTGAAAAAGATTGCTCTCAAGTAAAAAGTAGTGGAAATTTAATTTGACATTAATATTATATGTTTATAATATTCTATCATATTTATGCCGATTTCAGTTATCTATAATTTTTTTTTAAAAAGTAAATAATATATATACATAAAAATTAATCATTTTTCAGATTTTATTTTAATTTTGCATAATATGTATACTACACATACTACGTATATGTGTGTTGCACACATTTTAAACATGTATACATATATGTAGCACCCCAATATATGTATGGCTTGCCATTATTGATAAATTTCAATATTCATGGTGTGGCTTGTAAATAAATATCATAAATATGAAGGAAATACTGTATTTATATATTAAATTATTTTATAATTAAGAATGCCTAGAGTTTTTGCAGTATTTAATAAAATCATTTGAATAATTTCATTCAGTATACTGAATGATTCCTATAGTAAATAAAGAGATTTGAAGTTAGGATTTTCAGTTTATATTCATTCTCTACTCCATTTCAAACAATCAATACACAATATCACACACATGTGAAAAAGATACATGACCCCAATATACATTTTTTGTGGTATATTATGATCTGGACCAACTGATGAGTGTTGGTTTTGCATAAAACACATATATTATGGATTATTTAGCTTTTTCACATGTATGTGGTCATGTGTATTGGTTATTTGAGCTGGAGTGGAGAATGAATTTTAACTGAAAATCCTAAGTTCAAATCCCTCATTTCATTTGAATAATTATTTTATAACTCAGTTCCATGTTGATCCTTCATTATTTTAAATTTGAAATGCTGGAAAAAGTTTTGTTAAAGAACTTGATTCTTTTAGCTTACTGCAATATAAACAAAAGCAGTTTCCTTTCTTTATTTTTCTAATGACATCTATTACAAATCTGAGGATTAGAAGTTAACAGATGATCTACTATAATTTAATTCCCATATTCAAACTTGGTTATGATTTTATATTTATGAATGAAAACTTAGGATTCAATACTTAAATCAATGCAATTATGTATTAGCTAATCATTTTAGCATTTTTTATAGTTTAAAATTTAAAAAAAAAAATACAATTTTGAATACAAATTAATTTGCATTACTGACACCAGATCAGTAAAAGTGGCTATGAAATACTCAATGAATCCCACCTTTAGCATCAGGAAAATGAAATACTAGTGTCATATCATTTATATAAAAGCCCAGAAATTAAATTAATTATGAAATAAATTAGATATAAAATTTTTAAACATATTTGTAAAATTTATTACTCATATAGGAAATTTATTGTAGGAATCAAATCTGTGGAATTATTGGTAATTCCATATTTATTAATGCCATTTTCTTTATCCACCTCACTTTTCTATGTTTTGGCATGTGTTTTCCCTAAAGTATGCATTCTATCTCATTATCATTGTTCTTTTTGAAATTCTTATATTATGCTACATACTTCAATGTGCTCATCCAACAACATATTCTTATCTTCTATGCTAGTCTCCTTGATGTTCTGAGTATTTGGGGATTCCCATTTCAAGTAAATAATATATAAACCATAATATTTGTGGAAACAGTGTTGCAGCTCAGACTACTATAATACTACACATATATAACCTAGTTATTGCCTGTAAATAATATTATTTTCAAACTATGCTATGATCTCACTAGTTTCTGTTGGTGAATGTGGTTCCAAAACATCTCACAAAAGATGTGGAAAGTAAGGCTCTCAAAGTTCAAAATAATAAATTTTTCATCTATACCATTCCAAAATATTAATCAACTTGCTTAAAGTTTTCTCCAAAGACACATTTTCAATAAACAAAATTACACTTTATTATACACATTAGGGGATTAATTTTTTGAGATATTTATTGAAGCTAATTCTGGATCACTTAATATAATTTATGCTTTTGGTACAATTTCATTTTCTTTAGCATAGTTAATAAGATCTTGAAATAAACTCTGTAATTTTATTCACATTTATTCATCATTAATACATAAAACAATGAAAGAATTTAAGTTTTCATTATCAACAGGTGCAGTAATATTTTATAATTAATAAAAATGTTTGAAACTTCTTAAAATGTAACATCCAATAACCAATATAAAACACGTGACAAACATATGTTTATTTTTCTCATAAAAATAATTTTTCCCTCTTCTACTGTAGACCTTTTAGTAAAAAAATAATTCACTGTTTATTATACAACATAGAACATCTGGGTTATCAAGTTTTTGTGGTTTTAAAGACTATTCTGCTTTTCTTACATCACTTGTTTCTAATGAAGAGCATTTTCCATTGTCATGTATAGTTGATGCTCAAGATAAACAGCTGATATAAACATTTGAGTAATTTATCACAATTAGTATATAGTTTGCTTCACTCTTTTCTTTATTTGTATTATGACTTTTTCTAGAAATAGCACTATTTTGTGGCATTTAGTTATGGTTAACAAAATTTTGGAGAAAAAGGTTTTCACCATAAACTTTTGTTGTCGCTCTTCTTTTACAACTTTCTGACTTTTTTCTTTCACAACACCAATAATATATTTTTTAATGATTTTAAACTTTGACTATTAAGTAGCTACATAAATTAATTTTTACTTTCACCTTCTGGGACAACACAATTTCATAGTTTCATCCATGTTAACTGATGGATGACAGTGATACAAAACCTTGCAAGCTAATGTTATATTTAAAGTTATTTTTCTATATATCAAATTTCATAAAAATCAAGAATAACATTACAGAATGAGAATTTTTTATTTATTTCTAATGAAACAAATTATTTATCTGTTGACATTTTAGGCTTCAGGGTTTTAGATTGTCAAGAATGTGATTGGACAGAATTTTCACTGTCAGGGTTTTATATGTCAATTTTTACTATTGTAATTTTGAACTATCATCAAGTTTATTGTCAGAATTTTAGATTGTCAGGATTTTGACTGTTAGAATTTTTATCAACAGGATTTTAGCTATCAGGATATTTTTGGATAAATTCATATGTAAATATTAAATAATGTTAACCATTTTTAAAACCTTCTTAAGGATTTTTTATGAAGGCATTCATAGGCTTCAGATGCACTGCCACACTTCAGTTGAATTTAATAATAAAAAAAATATGTGAAATATTTATATTTTAACAAATTTCATTCAAAAAACAAAAGTAGTCTGAAAAATAAAATATCAACTTTGCAAATAAAAAATAATAATTAAAAATGAGTAATCAAAATGAAAGATTTTATTTCAGCCTTTGGGATAAAAAATATATTTTAAAAATTAATCTACAATGTTTGTATGTTTAAAACAATAATGAAAATAGTTTTCAACTTTTAATTACAAAACAAAAAAATGTAACAATCAAATTGTTGATAGAAAGACTTTACTGTTTGTCTATAGAAAATATTTAGCTGACTAGTTTTTCAGCTGAGAAGCAAATATATTAAAAAAAAAAGTAAATGCAATCACAATACATTTACAAAACACATTTTAAATAATTTTAAACAAAAAATTAGTTAACAAATTATGTTTGAATTTATTTTTCTGTGATAACTATGGCAACAAATGTGTGTAATGTGCAAGCACTTGAGTTTACTTTTTTCTCAGTAGAGATGGAACACAATTTTATTTTTAATCTCTTTAGTTAATAATAGTTACTGACATCTAAGGGATTTATTGAAATTAAAATCTTCATCTATTAAGTGGATAAAATCAGTAAAAACCATTTAAAAATGTTTATGCCCATACAATCACAAGGAATTCCTGTAATTGAGATTAGTTGAGTCAGATGCAGTGCCACTTGGATAATTATAATGTTAACATAAACTGAATAAAATAAATGGTCAAATAAATTTATGCAAATATTTTATTTTTATTTTATTTTGCAGTCTTAAAAATAAATGGTATATTTTATATTTAAACTAAAATTGAAATAATTAAGAAAAAAAAAATTGTACTTAAATGAATTTTTTTTCTTCAGATTTTATTGACATTAGCAAGAAAATGCAATTCAATAACAAAATCTGGAAAGAAATACAAATGATGAAGAGAGAAAAATCATTTAGAAACAGTTTTATTATGTGCAAATTTAGAAATAACAATGTTTTTGGTATCATATGTTTGTACACTTAACATTTTGTATCATCTCAAGTAGCAGAGTGTTAATGTATGTATTGTTGTAACTATTGTTATGATAGTGACAAACTCTTATGGTCTTCAAATGTATTTGTTGTCAAGGTTAAAAAAAGTTACTTCAAAAATAATTCATAATTCGTTAACTTGATTAGCATTATAACAGAAGTTGATGATTGCTATTTATTAAATAAAGAATAATATCATAGATAATTGTATTAAGTTCTTGTTCCTTAGATCTAGAAAAGATTTTTTTGTAAATTAATTATGTAGTGGAGTACTGATGTATGGGTTGATACAATTGCTGTGATATAATAACAAACAATTGTCATCTTCAAACCCATCTGCGGCCAAGGTAAAAGAAAAAATATTTGAAGATTAACATTATTATTCAGTAACCTGCATAGAATTATAGAACAAGCAGGTATTTATTGTTTGTTAAAAAATATACTATCATATGCTGAAGACAAATTAATATTACAAATTTTAAACAATAAATACTAAGTTGCTTTTAATGAGAAGTTAAAGTTCTAAAAATATAGGAAGATTTAAGTTTTGAAGTGTGATATAGTTTTTTAGGACTATGTATTAAAAATGCACAATTTTATGAATTAATATTGAGATATTTTAAAAATTAGATACCTGTTAAATGTAAACATTTTGATTAATTTGATTTGTTATTAATATGTGTTACTATATATTATAATTATTTGGCTTATTTGGATAAAATGTTTATATAATATAATATCCAACAGTTTCTGAGAAATTTTAACAGAAGTTCAATTTCATTATATCTTGTAGTTATATTTATATGCGTGTGTAAATGTAATCCATGTTTGAAAGTTGTATACACATTGTACATATATGTAATAAAAAAACAAATTGCCAACCTACCTTAAGTTTGCAATTTTTTTTTTTAAAAAGTAAATAGGACAAAAAAAAATACAGATAATCTAACGAATATAGTTAGTCTTTCCGAATTGATAGACAAATAATTATTCAGATTTTTTAAAATTTTATAAATAAAAACACAATCAAAATAAATTAAAAATAAAAGTTTCATATAGTATATATAAAATAATTATGATTAAAAGATATGTTTAACTTCTTTTCATTTCTTTGAGATTTTTTCAAAAACCTAAACAAAATTATTCGAAAAATAATATTATTTAGTAAACAAAAATATAATTACATAAATTTAAAAATATTTATTATTAAAAAAATATAGTTAGGGCAGAACTATTGCTCACATATAAAACATCTATTCTTTATCTCAATAATTTTGTTAATTTTTAAAATAAAAAATAGGATATATATTTTTAATTGTACATAGTTTTAACAGTGAATAATTAAGTTAACACCCTATAAAACACAAATCACAAAATTATATTGATAATAGCATTTTATTTAAATAGTAAGTACATAATTTGATAACAATACTATGAATTTTAGAAAATCATATTCGATTAGATTAATAATAATATTTTGTTAAAATATGAGTTAACATTATAAGAAAATAACAATGAATTAAAAATTAATTAATACATATAAATTAATTTTTTAATCATTTAGATCAGGAATAGGCAAATTCAGACTATTGAAACTTAACAAAGATTTCAATTTTGCCCATGACAAGATTTAAAATTAGGTATTGTTGAGAATAAACAAAACATTTAGTTTTAATTTACATATTTGTTAAAAAGTAAAAAAAAAAATCGATTGCTTTTTTTGCAAAGATACGAGATTAAATAATGAGAGGGAATATAAAATAAAAAGTAATACAATAATTCTTCATTTATGTACTACCCATAAACATGTTTCTAAAGAGTAATTGACACATGTATTTTCATGCATATCTGATCATATGTAATTTTTTTATTTATAGAAATATATTTTATTAACTGATATTTAAGTCAAAATTATGGCAGTAATTTTAATATCAAATATAATTTTTAAAAATTAAATAGCGACATTACTCAAGAGAAAAAAAGTAGATAATCAAGTTTTTTAAGACAAATAGACCAATTAATATTTTGTAGTTGAAAGAAATATTAACTCAATGCATTTAATTTGCTTAGAATTTATAAATTACCACAAATTAGCATAGCAAGAAAGAAGTACCAAAGTAAAAAATTTAAAAAGAAAGTTTGATTCAAAAACAATCACTATTTTTTCATGATACAATGTTAAAAATAAATTAGGATATAATATTAAAAAATTGCATAATATTCCAATACTTTATCTGGTGGTAAGTTTATACAGATTATATGTTAATCATGGTAGAATAAATATAGTTTGATAATAAAATGAAATTTGAAAACATAAACTTATTGCATCCTAAGTCATCTAAAAGAATTGATAAAATGGCAGATACTATAAAAATTCTTATAACAAAAGATGACATTGATGGAAGCACTAAGAAACAAAATCAATTAATAAAAAACCTTATGGTTACATGCTTATATTTAGAAATAAATTGTTATTGTGGCAAATATCTACAAAAAAAGGAAGAACAAAATAGAAATGTATCAAAGATACCTTAAATATTTTTATAATGTTTTGAAAGATATTTTATAATTTTAAAAATGAAAACATGTATTGAGAAAAGTTTTATTAACATTTAGTATTTCCTATGTTAATAAAATTTAAAGCATTTATTAAATGGAATATTAGGAAAATAAGTCATTTAAAATCTAATTTTTTGGAAGAATATGACATTGAATTTTACAAAATTTTGAGTAGAAATGAGTTCCTAAAAATTATAAATAATATAAAAAAAATAATTTCATTATTTGGAAGCACATATGATTGTAACCAATTTTTTCCAAAGATAGCATTCATCAAAAGAAAAATTAGATCTTCAGTTAACTGGTATGACTGGAATTTTGTTTTTTGTCTGAACTATAAAAATCTAAGATTAAATATCATTGGATTAATACAAAAAAACAGCATGAGGATTCTCACTGAGTATTTTTTTATTATAACATATTATATTTTGCTCATTATTTAATTTGCCTTGTCAAAAATAACCTTACTTTATAAGTAAATATAATTACTTTATTGATCTATTACATAGATTTGTGCTTTTTGATAATTTTGTAAAGTTTGTGAAAAAAATATAATTTTTTATTCAATTATATTTTATTCTTATATGTGTTTTAAATTATATAATGTTATAACAATAAGATTTTCCCCCAAAATGTATTTTTTTATTAATACATTACCTTCAGAAGATAATTTAACTATTTTTAAGTATCCAGTAATAATAATAACTGAAGAAAAAAAGTTTTTAAATACTTAAGGCTATGTTTTGAATAGACAAAAATTTTTAAATTAGAAAATATAAGTTTTAATACTATTGCATATTGTAAAAAAGATTATATATTTGGATGCATCACACACAAATATATATTAAGAATAATTTTGCATAATTTTATTATTTTTATTATATAAATTTGAAGAAAAAAAATTCTGAATGATGCATAATAATTATTATCACTGTGTTTTTTAACAAAATATACTTAAAGTAAAACACAATAAAAACAAAAACATATAAATAATATTTTTTGCGGTTTTGTAAAAAAAAAAGTTGTATTTTTGGTTAACATTTTAACAGGTCCATGTCAAAAGGTGTAACATTCAAATGGTTCCTCAACTAAAAAGATTGTCCATACCTGATTTAGACTGGCTTCAAAACATTAACTTCCAGATCTTTAAACAAAGTCTTGATTTCTAAATGTCATGATAATAAAAAAATAATAAAATTGCCAAATAAGGATTTTTCATATCAACAGCAGTCTCTAATTTAATATAATTGTTTGTGAATCACGAACTATATAAATCTTAAATTATAAAGATATAATTAATAATTTTTTTGAATAAAGGCAAAAAATTTATATTTCATTGTAAATTTTGAGATAATAAAAATACAAATTATTATTTTGTTACTACTTAATCAATTCATTATTATCACCAGCACCTAAATTTTTTTTACAATTTCTATACAATAAATTTTCATCAAGATTAAGTAACAAATAAATTAGAAAAGTAAGATTTTTCTATTCTTTTTTCCACAATAATATTGACTTTATTAAAACAGGCAAAACTCTCCATACAGTAATGCCACTCAGTGCCAACCAGAGTAATCAATGAATGCCAGAAGGCTTGTGCATAAAATCCCCATCTAGTGCATACTAGGAATAGTAATCATGTGATGTTTAGTGGTTTATTATTGACTTTACTTGGGTTTTGCAAATTTTAGGGTCAGCATTGCATATAAATACATTAGTTCCAAAGTTTAATTCTATGTTATCATTAATAAAAACAAAATTCACAAATTTTTTGTAACTACTAACCATTCAAACTAACAATAGGTAGCATTAGAGTAGTAGAGAGTATGCCAAATTTATTTTGCACAAAGTTTTAACATAAATACCTATACTAACTATCAATTTACTGTTTATTGATTTATAATTATGTAATTTAATATTAATTATTGAAATACAGGTCTACTACATACTTGTATCAATATATGTAATATATAGGGTATATGAGCACAGACTTTCACACGACCCACCACTGCTTATGAGATAGAGTGGAGTGTGGTGGGTCGTGTGAAAGTCTGTGCTTATATACCCTATATATTATGTAATTCAATATTATAATTGAAGCACACCCGAAAAAAGTTATTTATATCAATATTTATTTGAAATATAACCATAAAACAATAAATATTATGCTTAATTATCTTTATAAAGTTGAATCTTGCGTTCTGATTTGGAGAGATCTCTCTTGTTAAAATTAAGCACCCAAGGCGCATGTACTGAGGTTTTAGCCTTATATAAGTATAAAGCATATATTGTTTTTTGAATTCTATTTATCATCATCAATTATTATCATTCCACTGCAGGATGAAGGTCTCTCCAAGTTCAATCCATCTTCTCTGATCTTTAGCTTCTCTTCTCCACATCACTTCTGCACACTTTCACATAAATTTTAAATTAAAATGAAATTACTTAAAGCAATTGAAAGATTATAATTTAAATATATCTTTGCTGATATTTAATTCAAGGTGTAATTTACAATTTAAAACATTATCTCAGTATTATATTCAATTATTTTACCAATATAATTAATATTTAATTGTCACGTTAAGAAATAGAATATTCTTTTTTTTAGACTTATTAATATCTTATTGTAATTAAACACATTTCCTCAAAACTTTAAAAGGTTTTTTCAAGTTTATATTTTTACTGTCTTTCAGAGTAACAGTTTTATTTTAATTAAATACACGAATAAGATTATTTTTTTTTTAGCTCTTTAAAAAATGTATGAGACATATATATATATATTACTTATACAGAATTGAAATCATACTTAATATCTATTAAAGTAATCACTATTATATATTAAAATATTAACTTCAGTATATTAATAAAATATATATAATTATTCAATGCTTATTTAAAGATAATTAAATCAATTTAAAAATGTTGATTTAATTAGCTTAATTATTATAGGTATTATATATAAGCAATTAATTTAATTATGATTAATGATATAAATAATAATAACACGTATTAGTAAACTAAAGTATTTTGTTATTATTTTTATTTCACATGAAATAGAAAATATGTGATTTTTCAAGGCTTTATTGCATTATATTCACTATTATTACATTGTCTATTTATTATACAATCTCCACATACTTTTCATTTTTGTAATATTTTTTATACAGTACTGTAATATTGCATAAATATTTGTAAACAAATTACTCACACCAAGATTGGTGCAAGAGACTATTCTGTAAAATTTTGATAACATAATGATTCCTCTTGAATGCAAAAAATATTAAAGTTCTTTGCTGTTTTCAATAAACTTTTATGCCAGAAAAAAGTTAATGAAGTTAAATATTTTAACAAAAAAACAATTATGTACTCTAAAAATCTGGTTTTGAATGCTATGCTTTTTAAAATTCTTTAAAAAACTGGATTGAAAAATCAATAATATAGGATTGTGGCAGAAATCTTGAAAAGCAAATCCAATTCACAAAGTTTGTGAGCATTAGCAGAAAGACAGAAATTCTTTGTAGCAATTTGAAACAGCAACATAGCATTTGTAGCCTTAATGAAGCTCATGTATTCTTTAAAATGAAAGTGTAATGTAAAATAATCAATTATTGAACCTAAGTTATAGAAGGACTTAAAAAAATCTCCCAGAAAAGTTATAAACACTAGAGAAATCACATTGTGAAACAATTTTTGGGAAAAACAAATGTAAGAATAAAAAAAACTATCATTAATCATACAAATTATAATTTTATAATCATCACAATGATAAACTGAAAACAATTAATTATAATCCTTTTTTGTAAAAAAGCATATTTTATATTATTATCTAATTATTTAGAATTGTGATGATTGAGCACAGTGGTGTAGCTAGAATTTTTGAATACATATAAAATTTCAAAAAAGGCTCTTTTAATATTTATAATATATACATCTTAGTATTTTTAATACATTATATATAAAACAAAAGAATCTCTAAGATCCAGGAGTTCACCCAAATTGCCTTGGTTTGCTTCATTATAGTAAAACCACTAATTGAATAGCAACCTATAATTATTTTATATTGTCAATGATTTTATTTTTTTTAAACAATATTTTGTATGTATAAATAATAATTAGATAAAAAAATGTTTCTAATTTATTTGAAAATGTTATATAGAAATCTGGTGAGCAATTTCATTCATTAATTAAATGGAAAGTATGTAAATATACATGTGTGTTCAATTAGTACAAAAACAATGGGTTATAGATTGGCATTAGCAGTTAGGCATTTTAATAAGTATGATGAATTATGGAGTCAATATATAAGATAAAAAGTTAAATGCTCTTAAAAAGATAGTCAAGAAAAATTAAAATTGGTAGAAAGGTATTATTGTTATAAAAAATCTCAATCAGAATCTGATGAGATGTGAGATACTGTGACTTCTACTTTTTCAGAGTCAGGAATCATTCAGCCACTATTCCCAGAGAAACCTGTTAGCCACCGTACCTTCCATTTCCATTCCCTGCCCTAAGTTTTTTTCCATATTCTTCTTTATCCTGCTCCATTCCATTTCCACACCATAATCTTTGTCAACTCCATAACTTTTATATCTAAATTCCCATTATCTTTTCTCAACCCAGCACAAAAACCAAGAAACCATTTTCTGTATATTCACTTTGTTTATATTTATTCTTCCACAACTTCATTATTTCCTTTCTGCTTTCAGGCATTTACATTCAATTAACAGATGCCTAATCTTTTCTATGCATTTCTTACTCAATTTGCAGACTTAATCATCCACATTTTTCTATTTATGTGTATATTCCCTGTTGCTAAAGATGTGATTATTGGTCTCTTTTACACTATTATCTAGTGAATATTCATTGACTTATGTAGTAGTTTTACACTTGATTCTAAGGTGAATATAAAAAAGACCATAATGTCTAAAACAAGTAAAACTTATTTAATGCACAGTCTTGGTATTATTTCTTATATATATATATATATATATATATATATATATATATATATATATATATATATATATATATATATATATATATATATGTAAAATTAAGAGCGTGCTAATAGCTCTAAACAAGCTTTTTTTTTATTTATGATAAATGCTACTACAAGAGAAGGCATTCAAATCATTTTTATTTTAAATTGTCCCCATCCCCAGACCGGTTTCGACCTATGGGTCTCTTCAGTGAGGAGTTGGGACATTAGATCTAAAAAACCAACTCAAGCAAAGCATTTATCTAAAAGATAATTGTTAGAAGAAGATCTGAAACTTTTAGACATCTACATGTCTTTAAAGTCAGCTCTCCAACTGAAAAAATCATATGGGACTGAACTTAATTCAGATACTCCATATATTAGTAGGCTTAGCTCTTTAATTTAGCTAAAGCCACAACAGCAAAATAATAATAGTAATAGTAACAAGTCAGATGTCACATGACTTATATATAGCTTGCACTTACAAATATGTAAAATTAAGAGCGTGCTAATAGCTCTAAACAAGCTTTTTTTTTTTTTATTTATGATAAATGCTACTACAAGAGAAGGCATTCAAATCATTTTTATTTTAAATTGTCCCCATCCCCAGACCGGTTTCGACCTATGGGTCTCTTCAGTGAGGAGTTGGGACATTAGATCTAAAAAACCAACTCAAGCAAAGCATTTATCTAAAAGATAATTGTTAGAAGAAGATCTGAAACTTTTAGACATCTACATGTCTTTAAAGTCAGCTCTCCAACTGAAAAAATCATATGGGCCTGAACTTAATTCAGATACTCCATATATTAGTAGGCTTAGCTCTTTAATTTAGCTAAAGCCACAACAGCAAAATAATAATAGTAATAATAACAAGTCAGATGTCACATGACTTATATATAGCTTGCACTTACAAATATGTAAAATTAAGAGCGTGCTAATAGCTCTAAACAAGCTTTTTTTTATTTATGATAAATGCTACTACAAGAGAAGGCATTCAAATCATTTTTATCTTGAATTGTCCCCATCCCCAGACCGGTTTCGACCTATGGGTCTCTTCAGTGAGGAGTTGGGACATTAGATCTAAAAAACCAACTCAAGCAAAGCATTTATCTAAAAGATAATTGTTAGAAGAAGATCTGAAACTTTTAGACATCTACATGTCTTTAAAGTCAGCTCTCCAACTGAAAAAATCATATGGGACTGAACTTAATTCAGATACTCCATATATTAGTAGGCTTAGCTCTTTAATTTAGCTAAAGCCACAACAGCAAAATAATAATAGTAATAGTAACAAGTCAGATGTCACATGACTTATATATAGCTTGCACTTACAAATATGTAAAATTAAGAGCGTGCTAATAGCTCTAAACAAGCTTTTTTTTTTTTATTTATGATAAATGCTACTACAAGAGAAGGCATTCAAATCATTTTTATTTTAAATGGTCCCCATCCCCAGACCGGTTTCGACCTATGGGTCTCTTCAGTGAGAGTTGGGACATTAGATCTAAAAAACCAACTCAAGCAAACATTTATCTAAAAGATAATTGTTAGAAGAAGATCTGAAACTTTTAGACATCTACATTTTTAAAGCACTCTAACTGAGAGCTAAGCCTACTAATATATGGAGTATCTGAATTAAGTTCAGTCCCATATGATTTTTTCAGTTGGAGAGCTGACTTTAAAGACATGTAGATGTCTAAAAGTTTCAGATCTTCTTCTAACAATTATCTTTTAGATAAATGCTTTGCTTGAGTTGGTTTTTTAGATCTAATGTCCCAACTCCTCACTGAAGAGACCCATAGGTCGAAACCGGTCTGGGGATGGGGACCATTTAAAATAAAAATGATTTGAATGCCTTCTCTTGTAGTAGCATTTATCATAAATAAAAAAAAAGCTTGTTTAGAGCTATTAGCACGCTCTTAATTTTACATATTTGTAAGTGCAAGCTATATATAAGTCATGTGACATCTGACTTGTTACTATTACTATTATTATTTTGCTGTTGTGGCTTTAGCTAAATTAAAGAGCTAAGCCTACTAATATATGGAGTATCTGAATTAAGTTCAGTCCCATATGATTTTTTCAGTTGGAGAGCTGACTTTAAAGACATGTAGATGTCTAAAAGTTTCAGATCTTCTTCTAACAATTATCTTTTAGATAAATGCTTTGCTTGAGTTGGTTTTTTAGATCTAATGTCCCAACTCCTCACTGAAGAGACCCATAGGTCGAAACCGGTCTGGGGATGGGGACCATTTAAAATAAAAATGATTTGAATGCCTTCTCTTGTAGTAGCATTTATCATAAATAAAAAAAAGCTTGTTTAGAGCTATTAGCACGCTCTTAATTTTACATATTTGTAAGTGCAAGCTATATATAAGTCATGTGACATCTGACTTGTTACTATTACTATTATTATTTTGCTGTTGTGGCTTTAGCTAAATTAAAGAGCTAAGCCTACTAATATATGGAGTATCTGAATTAAGTTCAGTCCCATATGATTTTTTCAGTTGGAGAGCTGACTTTAAAGACATGTAGATGTCTAAAAGTTTCAGATCTTCTTCTAACAATTATCTTTTAGATAAATGCTTTGCTTGAGTTGGTTTTTTAGATCTAATGTCCCAACTCCTCACTGAAGAGACCCATAGGTCGAAACCGGTCTGGGGATGGGGACCATTTAAAATAAAAATGATTTGAATGCCTTCTCTTGTAGTAGCATTTATCATAAATAAAAAAAAAGCTTGTTTAGAGCTATTAGCACGCTCTTAATTTTACATATTTGTAAGTGCAAGCTATATATAAGTCATGTGACATCTGACTTGTTACTATTACTATTAATATATATATATATTGAGCATTTTATTAAATGTTTCTTTTGATAAAAATGAGAAAAATGTTATGCTTTTACAATGATTTAATATCAGAACCATTATTTTATATTAATCTTGATGATAAGAAGTTATATTTCCTTGGAGAAAGTATTGATAAGCAATTACTAGCAATGACAAAGATTCTCTATTGCTTTATCTAATTTTGTTTTGCTAAAACAATAATTTAGAATCATAAAAATATGGTTTATAGAAGATTGTTTAATATTAAAATTTTTACATGTTATGGAACTTGGCTGACATTATTAATTTAAACATGGATAATAATTATAACTTACTTGTAGTTTATATCACTCTCTTTATATCTAGAAGGATCTCAAATCTACCCAACTATTATGACTATT
Organism: Epiperipatus broadwayi; assembly: GCA_028023455.1. Classification (NCBI taxonomy): domain Eukaryota; kingdom Metazoa; phylum Onychophora; class Udeonychophora; order Euonychophora; family Peripatidae; genus Epiperipatus; species Epiperipatus broadwayi. The sequence continues at coordinate 494,693 of JAQFVV010000325.1, read as the reverse complement.
GAAATTTAGTTAGATACTATGAATGCTTAAAATTCTTGTTTTAGATTTCTCAACCATAGCCATGTGATATAACTCAAAACACTCATTTACATTGCTAAAAATTATTTTTGCAGGCAGAATCATAATGACACATTTTAATAAACTTGCAAATAATTTTACTTTTCATTTATCAAAGACCATTCATTTAGTTTGACAAAAGGAGAATTCCCTCTTTTATCTGACTTTCAACTGTATATATTGTAAATAAATGAACATTGATATTTGAAAAGGCTGAAACTGATTATTAGCGGTGAACTTAGTTCACAAATTAATCAAACCAGCTTAAGATTTCTTATATTATTTGAAATTAAATATTATTAATTTTATTAGAACATAAATAACTTATTACTGCTTTGAATATGTATTGCTTAAGGTTATAATCATATTACAGAGAACTCTTGTTTATGTTACTAATAATAAATTTCAATCTTTTGGGATATCAATGTTCATTTATTTACTATATTGAAGCAGTTGGATCTGAGTTCGATCCTAGCTTCATGACATCTAGCCATAAGCCCACTTCAAACCTTAGTACTAACCTTATATTTCTGATGCAATGGGGCTTTATACGTTCAATCCATGCAAATTTCCATAAAAAATAACTTATTTCAAATGCGTATTAAAATTAATTCTTTCAGATTTAAATTGATCAATTCTATTAATAAATTTATGATAAAATTATTCATGAATTTATATATATTACAACTGCGTGGATTGTGTGTATATATTTGTAAATATTTAAATATATATAATTGTTCGAAAGTTTCATTGCGTCGGGAATATTTGTTTTTACTTTTAAATAATTTGTTAAAGTTTTAATGATTAAAAGCTACATTTTTTCGATAAGCTTTCAGATTTTTCCTTTCCAAAAACAACAGTTAAAGTTTTATTAATTAGAAAAAAAGATAAGGATTTCCTAATTAAAATCATTTTCTGATTTTAAGAATTCATTTTCTAATTAGAAAATGAATTCATGTTAATGAGTTTGAAAGCCTTATCGAAGGAATGTATCTAAAAACCACCAGTAAATCTAAAAACATTGATAATGAAAGAAGCGCTAGCCTGAAGGCATCAGAGGACAGGATATATTGCTCTGAAAAGTTTGGAAAAAAAGAAGCTATCTTTGTTGTAGAGAAGTGCAGTACACTCTGTGTGTTTTAAATAGTGTTTTGACCATGGTAAGGGGCTAAATGTCAGGAATCTGGCTACTGGTTCCTGAAGTCCCCTGAAATCTTCAATGAAGCTTCTGAATCTTTTCTGGACCAATCATGCTGCTAAAATTATGAAAAGCCACTAAAATGCTGTTCAAGTAATCAACTAAATGCATGCCTACGTTTTTTATAAACCTGGACGTGTAAACTAAGAACCAGCCCTGGAAGAAATGGGTAATATGTTTCCAAATGAACCTTAAACTTTCTGGCCAGTTTTGAACTTTACTTTACACTCCCTTTTAGAGCTCTTTTATTCTTTAATGTAACAATCTTTATAAAACCTTTTATTCATGCTACTGTAAATTTATATAGTAGTTCTCTCAACCTCTAGTCTCTAAAATTTCTCTTTTCTTACTTGGCGGTTCATTTATTATATTATATATATATTTGTGTAATTTATTAATGTTATTTCAATTATATGCCAATAATCTTTCGACTCGATAAACTCCTTTGTTCTATTTGCCTTACGCAGAAAATATATTAAATCTGATAATAATTCTAATCCATTAGAACTAGATTTATACAGTTCTATCAATTATCGAGTCAAAAGAAATGATTAAATGTTTGTTATTTTTATAATTGGCTAATAATAAATTATTAGCTCCGTTTCTCACCTATGTCCCCAGCTCCTATCTAATTTACAAATGTTTATATATCCACATAATGTTAAAAAGCTATTTTCTCATTTCACTAATGCGTATTTATTCAAATATAATGTTAAAACATGTTTTTATTTTTGCAAAAGGGCCTATAAAGGAATCAAATATATTCTAATTCAAATTGTTTTCACTGTCTATTAATATTCAGGAGGGGCACGATATTTGGGCATGATTAATATAATTTTATAATACTTTAAATAGTTTTAGCTAAAAGCTCATTTGACTTTAGTTAAATTGATCAAGTCATCACATAGAGCATTCTCTAATTGGGTTTTAGTTCTCAAACAGTGACTAGTAAGTCATCATCTTCAATGTTGCTGACGTAGGGCAATCTTCCGCTCTGTTAGGCTGGTCGGTGATAATATTTTTGTTATTTTAAATTATCGAGGAAGAAAGTACTTCCTCTCCAATTCATATTAGTCAAAGGGCATAAGACTTGTCAGATGCAAGCTGCCATAGGACTTCAATTATCGACTAGCTATCGTCTTTCAATTTCACTTTATAGCTCATAATTCTTCAGCACTGTTGCCTCTCTGTTCCGGTAAAGCCCGCTCTAATGCTCGTAATTTGTGATGAAGTGATTTCAATTAAAGTCCAACAAATTCTCAGTTATCTCAAATTAAATAAGTTTTCCAATAAAGATTAAAGTTATGCCCTAAAATATGTATCTTGCTCTTCATGAATGGATTTGCGAATGTGAAAATAAATCTCACATTCTTCTGTATAAAATAATAATCTTAATTTACTTTACAACTGAATACCTTTATCTGCCTTTATTTTCTTGTTGGTGGCATAGACATAGAATTCCAAAATATTATGTAATACTCATTGGCATATAATAAGGACCACCACTCTGATTATAATTATAAACTTTATTTAAGGACTAGAATTAATTAATATAATCATTATTAAAATTCAAACAACAACTATTATTATTAAATATTTTCTAAACACACTTGGTTTCTTAGTTTCTTAATTATCTTATTCAATAATTATTTTAATGTTAATGCTCACTGTCTGTGTTGGCAACCCAAGCATATACATATGATTCGATTTAAAAAAGTATCTTAAGTTAATTAATTATCTGATATTAGTGTCAGTCCAGGGATCTCTAATCCTCACCAACCATTGAGATAGTTTCTTGGCGCATAACACTGTGCCATCGATTTAGATTTCTACTAATCTGAGCTGGTGAGTTGGGTTTGAATTCAATTTGAACCAGCTGAGTTTGGATCCGACTTGCAGTTTAGATGGTGGGTTTTTTGACTGGTACAATATATATGGTTGGAGCAAAAGAGCAATTCTTTTTTTGTCAGACTGAATGAATGGGCATTAATAAATTAAAAGTAAAATTATTTGCAAATTTATTAAAATATTTTGTTATGTTGCTACCTGCAATAATAATTCTTAGTAACATAAACGAGTGTTCTGTGATATGATTATAACCTTAAACGTTATATATTCAAGGCAGTAGTAAATTATTTATGTGCTATTGAAATTATTAATATGTATTATAGCTATATTCTTACTGATTAAAAAATGGTTATCTATATTTTCTTAGCTAAAAATAAAGCAAAATTTATATTTTTATTTCTTATATAATTTTTTTGTTAAAGCCCATAGTTCAATATTATTAGCAAACTCTTTCTTCACATTTTTTTTCAACTTTAAAAATTTTGACCATAATTTATTAGTCACCTTTTTTGCTGCGCAATACATATTGATATTACCAATAAAGTTATTGGAACATTTATCAGATTTTACACTTTTTTCCCTTTAAGATTAATATTTTTATTTTAATTTACTAACAATGTTCTTAAATTATTATTTTTTTGTTCACCCACAAGTTTTATTTTATTTTTACTAGTGTCACATTTGCTTTATGATTAAACCTCTGAATTTATATCTTCAAAATATTTACGGACATATCTTTAATTTTTTTAAGATTTGTTTCTCTATGCAACTTTCTTTTACCATCTCTGGTGATAATTTGAAAAATATTATTGTATGTTTTCTGCTTTTCTCTTATATAATAACTTACTGCTTATCTCAGTCAGACTTCTATTTACTAAATAACAATAATACTTTTGAAGCAATAATCTTCAAATTTATATATCACAAAAATCCATTAGAAGACAGAAATTTCTTTAATGATTAGAAATTTCTTTAGTGATTAGAAGTCAGAAATTTATAGTGATGAAACACTACATTAATACTGATCTTCAAAATATTCTAATACTCATATTAAATCTTAGAGATTGTGTAAAAAATTGAACAATTTTTTATTTGATTAGGAGATTACATTGATAAAAAAAGGGCACTATTTGAAAAATTATTAAAATGATGCTAGAAGATCTGGTTTATAAAGGATTCTTGTGGTACACTAAAAATTCTTACTTCATAAATCTATCTATTTATCTAATTACCTACCTACCTACCTATATACCTACCTGCCTGATTGCCTTCCCATCCACAAGCCTGTCTGCCTATCTATCTATCTATCTATCTATCTATCTATCTATCTATCTATCTATCTATCTATCTATCTATCTATCTATCTATCTATCTATCTATCTATCTATCTATCTATCTATCTATCTATCTATCTATCTATCTATCTATCTATCTATCTATCTATCTATCTATCTATCTATCTATCTATCTATCTATCTATCTATCTATCTATCTATCTATCTATCTATCTATCTATCTATCTATCTATCTATCTATCTATCTATCTATCTATCTATCTATCTATCTATCTATCTATCTATCTATCTATCTATCTATCTATCTATCTATCTATCTATCTATCTATCTATCTATCTATCTATCTATCTATCTATCTATCTATCTATCTATCTATCTATCTATCTATCTATCTATCTATCTATCTATCTATCTATCTATCTATCTATCTATCTATCTATCTATCTATCTATCTATCTATTTATCTATCTATCTATCTATCTATCTATCTATCTTATATGAGGCTAGTAAATTACTCTAAAAAGAACCATCACACTTTTTAAAATAGGTAAGTAATTTTTGGTACTTTATTGGTAATCGTGGACAAATATACTCAAATAATCATATGTTTTCACAAACATAAAGATTTTGATTTGTTTTGATAATTTTGAAAAATTATTAAACATAATTTTATATTATTTTTTGGTGCTTGTATTATAGATAAAGATGCTGTTAGATGGCGCTGTTTTCATACTAAAATTATAAAATATGAACATTCACGGGCCTTTGATTTTAATAATTTTTCTGTGCTTTTTTGTAATGCGAAAATAAAAACAAAACAAAAATGTCTTTTTTAAATATTATTTTTTATTAACATATACAATTTAAATAATAATAATAAATGTAAAATAAAATCAAAAAATTACAATTTGATTCATGTTTTTTATATCGTATACTTTTTAAATTGTGTTACGGCTTTTTTTTATCAATTTTCTATCGGATATTTTTTACTTGTGTTAGGGCTTTTTTTTTTTTTTATCAATTTTCTATCGGATATTTTTTTACTTGTGTTATGACTTTTTTTGTTGTTGTTTAACTAAAAAATAATAATCGTAATAAAAGTAAAAGTTGTTACGGTTAGATTTAGGGTTAGTTTTAGGGTTAGTTTAGGGTTAGTTTTAGGGTTAGTTTAGGGTTAGTTTTAGGGTTAGGTTTAGGGTTAGTTTTAGGGTTAGGGTTAGTTTTAGGGTTAGTTTAGGGTTAGTTTTAGGGTTAGTTTTAGGGTTAGTTTAGGGTTAGGTTTAGGGTTAGTTTAGGTTTAGTTTTAGGGTTAGTGTTCTGTTTGTTTGTAATGCTAAAATAAAAAAATTCAAAATCGAACCGTACTCGGACAGAAGAAAGATACTCAAACTTTTTTAAATAACAACAAACACATACAAATGTCTTCTTTACTTATTAAACATGTTTATAATATTTTCTTTTTATTAAATTTACAAAAAAACCTGTATATTTGGACTTTTCTTACTGGATATTTTTTCCTACCGCTCTTTTTTACTTCAAAAATATACAGACGGTAGAATCCTCTTTGTCATGTTACCTAATTGCAATTCAATAAAAACATAGATATTTAACATTTTTCCAAATAAAAGTTCAATACGGTACATTGTAAAAAGTCTTATAATTATTGGTTTAAAAAATCTGAACATTTCAATAGTTTAAAATACAAAAAAAATCCAATGAAAACAACATTTCAATACAATTCAAATACAAACTCTCTCATCAAGCCGTAATTATTTTATAAATTGTGAGAATTCAGAAAATGTATTTGCAGCTATGCGACATACATGCTGTACTGCGAGATGACATAGTGGCCTGCATTCTGTAGCACAACAAAAAAGTTGTCTTATAGAAAACGTGGGTTTGAACATGTCAGCCGTGGAAACAGCATTTTTATGTGTTTTGGCGTGAAAACCGCACCATAGAGCGGTGCCTTTAGCTATAAGATGAGTAACATTTTTTTGTGCTTGTATTATAGATAAAGATGCCATTAGATGGCGCCATTTTCATGCTAAAACTATAAAATTTAATGGTAGCAATTGTTTTCATCACAAATAAAACAATGAAGCTGTTTGTGTTATTAAGTGTCTTCTTTCTCATCAATGTTTTCTACACCACACAACTATTATTATTCGTTTGTTTTAATTCTTCAAATGAAGAATTGAAATTCATTGCTTTATATTTGCAGTATAAAAGTGAACATTACATAACAATAAATGAATCTAAACTATTTTCAATCCCATACGATCTTTCCAAAGTCAATCTAAGTGAGTTTTGAGTAATCAATGGATACTTGATGGCAGTACAAACAAACTCTTATGACAATTTTTTTGCTAATTGATTTTTTAGCATGAAGCATGGACTTTTAAAAAAAATATTTGATATGTTTAAAAATATTCAAATGTAAGATAGCAACTTTTTTATATGTTTATGCCTACAATTAAAATTTGAGCTTTTGATACTTGTGATTTAATTTTAGTTTGATTATTAAACTTCTTCTTTCATAGCTAAATATCTTTAATAAACCAATAAGCTGCCTTTATCATAAAGTTATTGGCAAAAAATTTTTTTTTCAGGCTTATTATTTCTACACATTGTAAATAGTTAAATTGTTTTATTAGTTTTAGAATTGTTTGTATTTATCATTTTTTATCATTATTGTTAATTATCATTCAAATTTATTTCAAATATTTATATAAAAAAAAATATGTTAGAAAACTTAATTAATTCAATGTAGTTTTTTTAAATTTGTGATATAAATAAATAATAATTATTTTAAATGTTAATAATAGCAAGCAACCCTTAAGCTATCAATAAACTCAACCTATAGTCAAGGCAACCTTGTTTAACAAAAAGAAGTTGCCTTGATTACAGGTTGAGATTGTTGATAGTTTAAGGGTTGATTGTTATCATCTCAACTTATAAACGTATAAAGTCTTAAGTAAACAAATGTTGTTTATCACTTTCTCTTTTCTTCAAACATAACCATAATTTTTAAATTTTTTTTTGCTGCCTTTGGACCAGGAGTTCATAAAAACTAAATGTACTTTCTATGTGAAAGCAATTTATTTCACATACTAATATTCATTCTAATTTGTCCAGAACCAACAGTAAAGTTAGCTGAATTGGTCTTACTAGATGTTATTGGAAAATCATCATCAGATTCAGAACAATTCATGATCTTTGAACTCATCTGTTTTATAAGTAGAGATTAGCAACCTATGCAGAAATGAATAAACACAAACTATGAACTACAAACATTAATTAAGTTTATAATGGCAGCATAATGATCATTAGAGAATCAGTCTAAAAAAATCTACTTACTAAATAAATAAATAAATAATTAATTCATTTTTTTAAAAACGACTTTCTCCATCTTATTTTAATTTCATTTTACTTTTTTATTTTATTTTTATCTATCTTTGCTTTATTGTTAATTTTACCTAATTGTTTTTGTTAACCTCTTTTTATTTATTTATTTATTTATTTATTTTTATTCTATCCTAATTATCTTCTTTTCTGTGTGGAAATTTTGTTATTGTTATTCTTTACTTTATTCTATATTTTATGACTAAGACACAGGGTATCAATATCATTATCTAAATTTTTGTTTTCTACCTCAGAGAAAATTCAGGTCTCATGTTGATGCAATTATTTAAATCTTAATTTTATACTTTTTCTTTTATGTGCATGTGATAATTTACAGTCACTCCATGAGAAAATTTTATTCTGAAGTATTAAAACGTAATAAAAAACTAAGAAGTAGAAAAAATGGTATTACCATTCAGAAAGTATGTATATAATTTAATCTATGTTTATTTATTAATATTGTATAGAATATAATTTACATTTATTTTATTTCCATAAATTCGCCGTTAAAAAAAAACAAAATAAATAATGCATCTATTTTAATTTTTTTTGAATAAAATTTAAATATTTTGGATCTTTAAATAGCAGTAATACTTTTTATATTGGATAGAGTGAATGACAGTAGGAAGATTGAATTTCTGGATTCAAATCCCATTTAATTACATTTTATATTTTAAATTATTTTCAGGTATTTGCTTTTAACTTTAGCAATGGCTTTGTCATACGGATTATCTTCATTATCAAAAACTGTTACAAGCAAATTTTTATTGTCTTGATAGATATTAGTATATGTGTATAAGTCTTCTATTCAAATCAAGGGTAAAAACATATAATAGCTATTACAACCCATTGATAAAACTTATAATCAAAACTACAAATGTCATGCTCTCATATTGTATAAAAAATCATTAAAAATATTCTGGGAAGAGTAATGCTATAGTTATAAATGCAGGAATGTTGGAATCTTTAGACTGAATTGCAATAATTTGATTGATATTCAGGCATATTGTGCAAAAACAGATGAAGTCTGTAAGAGATTTTGATCTAAGTTAATTTTAGACTATTCAATCAGCATGAAATACATCTTGTTTGGCCATTTATTTTTTCCAATTTTTTTTATATTAATAAAATTTAAACACATTTGTAGTCCTTAATATTATTTTGACATTATATGTCACTCTTTTGTCACAATTTAATCTAGAATTTCAGTATTTATATTGAGTAAGTAGTGATTTTTTTGAGCAATCAATGATTCAATTATTTTTGATCTACACTCTTTAGTGTAATGATAGAATGGTGGATTAGAGGACCAAAGTTTTATGCTTTGAAGTTTGATCATTTTTCCCACTGTATGAACATCACAAGAATGAGTGACTTATTTATTAATTTAATTATCATCATTATCAACCATCATCAATCCACTGCAAGATGAAGGTGCCTCCAAGTTCAATTCATCTTCCCTTCTCCACATCACCCCTGCACACTTTCTTATTTCATCCATCCATCTCATATGTAGTCTCTTTCTTGGACTTTTACAATCTCTTGGAATCCAGTTTAAGATTTCAATTGCCATCTATTATCATCTCTTCTGACAATAAGTCCAGCCCAACTCCCCTTCAATCTTTTAATTTTTTAAATTATGTCAGTAACACCTATTTGTTCTCTTACCTATATATTAGGTTTTTGATTTCTTTTTGTTACTCCCTACATGTATCTCTCCATACTTCTTTGAGTGGTCTGAAGTCTCTATATTGCTCTTCTATTAAGTGTCCAAGTCTCAGATCCATAAGTAAAAACTGGTAAAAGACATTTATTAAAACCTTCCTTTTCAAACACATAGACATATTTCCTTTTAGTATCAATTCTACTAAAAGCACTCCAACCAAGTTTAATTCTATGATTAATTTCATCCATTATGTTTCCATCTGTATTAATAATCTGATCAAGGTATTTGTAACTGTTAACTTCTCCTAACTCATCCTAATCGATCTTTATTTTCATATTTTGAGAAAATTCATTAAACATTACTTTAGTCTTTTTAACATTTATATTTAGTCCTACTTTCTTCTGATAACTCCTATAAATCTTAATGAGACTTTTATATTTTTATGTAAGTTTACTAATAAATTAATAATTTTTTTTTCTAATTATTTTTTTTTACTTAATTTTTTCAGAACTAAAAATACGTCGTGACATTATTTAATTCTGATTGCCTTGGAAACAAAATTGTCACAATTATAATAAATCAAATTCTTCTATTATTATTATATTTACTTATTATTTATCGTAAAAAAAATATACAGAAGTACAATTCTATATATTTTTTATGCAAAATAAAAATTAAGTGCTCTTAAAGTTTTTTTTTAGTTTTGAAAAAACAAAACAAAAAACACACATCTTTCTTATATGATTACTTATAGTAAATTAATGGTAGTTTTATGATAAAAGTTAGTTAATCATGTCTGCTAATAAATAGTCCACAACATAAACATAAACAAAGAAGACCAATAAATATATTTACATTTAAAAACGTATTAGCTGAAAAATGACCTGTAAAGAGATTATTGATTTATAGAGTATGATCTTTTAGATTTGATATATATTTCGAAATTTCAATTAGTTTAAATTAGTTTAAAGATTTAACGTATATTGATGATTACATGAGTATGATCAGGTGGGTCAGCAATATGAGATGGCATGGAGAATTGAGGGTCATGTGAAAGTCTGAATTCGAATCCCTTATATATCACATTATATATGTGCAGGTGTGTGTAAGCCTGTACAGAGTATTAATTTAAAAATTTAAGCAAGATTAACAAGTATAAAATCTTAGGAAAAAATAGCAACTGCTAATGATTAGTTATTTATGTTTTGGCAAAAAAAAAAAAAAAAATTCAAGTGAAGATGATTAGATAAAATTTTATAAAAATGTTAAATAAAAGTAGATTATGACATTTAATTTTATACTTTATTAAAATTCATGTTTAGCATATGGAAGTTGCATGCTTAGATTCAAGAGTGTTTGCTTTTTTACTTATAAAAAAATAGCAAAAATATTTTCCTTATTAAAAACATAGTAATATTATTGAAAATAAAAGTTTATGATACTGGATTTGAATTCTCGACACAAACTGCAAGGATAAAAGATATAGAGAAATTGATTTTCATATTAATATACTACTAATAATTTAGAGAGCAGAGGCAGTTATATTAATCCATTCCTAATATAAACAAAAAATTTCACAAATGAAATGAATTAGTAGGTGCTAAAGAGATAGAATTTTACAGACTTCACCGTATACAATATTTGTTTGGAATGGTGTTCAAAATACAATATGCAATAGGATAGTAATGTTGTGACTATGAACATTAAAAAGTTGTAAAAAAATCTGATTAGTTTTATATAATCTTATTTTCTTGTAATAGAAATAACAGAAAATTTTATAAAGCATATATATTAAGAATTATAAAAATCAAATTATATTAGTGAGATAGAGATTTAAAATTCACTTAATTGTCTTATAGTACATTTATTCTGCACCAAAACTGTATATAATTGTTAGAGTTATTACTATTTGTCATAATATTTGGTTTAATATTTTTAAGGATATGTTTGTATTTAAGCATTTTTGGTAATCATTAAGTATTGGACAGCTCTCTTATGCTTTATATTGACCTATACTTACCAGAGATTTTTTTTGTCAATTCAATTAATTCCCAGTGTAAATTTCCTTAGATCATACATGTAAATGAAATATTTATTTTATATAGTGATATGCTTATAAACTGTGATATTAATAATCAGCATTAAGCTAATATATATTTTATTGTGCATAATATTATCTATATTGTTCAGAAAAGCAATTATCTTTTTTTAAGAAAATCTCAGAAGCTTTGGTGATTTTTTAAAATTCATATATGCAAGGCAGTAGTGTTATCAAAATTTTATTCTGCCATGTCTTAGATAGATTTTATTATACTTTCATTATTAAATCTTAGATCTATATATGTAGAATAGTCTAGATGTAAGATACTTTAGCAATATACTTTAATTTGGGCAATAGTAGTTTTATAGATTCTATTAGTAAACTATATTGGCACTATATTATTCCTATTGATGGAACAGATTTTTCACCAGCATGATTCTTTATAGATTTCTATGTATTATTATAAAGTATTTGTAGGTAATGATTTTATTGCATTAATTAAAAATTTAAATTAATTTTCATATAATATGCAGAGTATTTAAGTGAATATTAATGATTAGTGATATTATTGTTAGCTCAAATACTTGGGCAACTTTTATTTTAATGTAATATTCATGGAAACTACAATGTTATTTAAACATTTTTAAAAAAAATTGCAAGATATCCTATGCCATTATGTTCTAATGTAAGTTTAATAATATATATACCTTTTCTTTTATATTTTGGAAAATTTTGAGAAGTCTGTACTTAATATTGATTGTTGAAACTCAATATTTTGTGCTCTTAATAGGGCATCTTCACATAGATATGAAGAAAATTATAGATTAGTGGTCAGATATCTGCTTCCCATGACCATAACATGATATTTAAATCCATTTGCATAAACTTGAAATGTTTTTCAGATTGCAAACAGACTAAGAACTATTTCTTTCCAGTACTAGTCATCCAATATTAGTTAGTAATAGAAATTAAGTTTTTTTTTAAATCTAGTTAAAATAAATTTGAAAATTTCTTAATCCTTATGATTTAACATTTGCCAGACCAATGACTGTCTTTTTAGTCTATAAACTTTCAGAGACAAAACATTGGAAAGGTATTTGCATTACAATAACCAACTATTACTTTTGACTATTTATCTCATGTTTATATGAGAATTGTCAATTTGTCATGAATAATTAGTCAATCTTTTTAATAAATATCCACATTGTATTGTAACAGAATGGGTAGAAACTGCAAATATTTATATATAAGAAATTTCCATGTATTGTTAATTGATGTTTTAAAATATATTTTGTACAGTTACAATAATTAATTTATGGCTTATGAAAAAAATGGGTTTTATAATTCCAAAAAGTCTCTTAGTAAAAAATTTGTGATCGAGTAATAATAAAAATCGTTGATGTTTTTAAGTGACGTTTTATTACATCACAAGAGACGCAGTTTGAAACAGTTTAATAATTGAACCAATTTTTTTTAATTGTTAATTATCAAACATTAGTACTGAATCAGAGAAAGATTAATTCAAAATATTTATACATTTATTAAACGTGACAATGTAGGTCATTAATGATGAAAATTTATTTAAAAATAAACAAATATGAAGATTTGTAACTTAAAATTTAAATATAAATAATTCTTTTTTAAAAATAAAAAAAATTGATATATATATATTTTAACTTTTTTAAATAGAGATATTATTTATAATAATATAGAAGATATTGAAAAAATATCACATAATCAAATGACCTAATTTGTTGTTAGATGCAATAAAATTATTTAATTCTTATTGCGCTGGAAAAAAAAATCCTCATTTGCAAAGCTAAAATCAATACCGAAAGAATAAAATAAATAAATACTTACTACTTATAGAATTAAAAATAAATATCAATTAAAGTATTGTTTAATGGAATAATTGAGTAGATATACATATATTGCATATTTAAATATTTTTATAGAATTATTCGCTTTTAACATCATAATTTAGTATTTTTTTTTCTACTTTTAAATATTGACCGAATCTAAAAATAATTCTTCAGTATTGATATAATCCTCCAGCTCAACTTTCTTTGAAAATAATAAGGAAAAATTCTTATTGATAGGGAAATGTTAACTCAGAATTTTATGAACAGAAGCATAATTTAATTGTAAATGGTTTTTTTTTCATTATTATTACGATTTATATACTAGTATTATAATTATAATAATAAAAATTAGATTACAATGGAACTCTAAAATTGAAATGTTAAAATATATTGGTGCAGGGTGTTAGAAGTAATGACAAAATACCGGTACAATCTTTCAGTTGTTTATGGCACTCTTTTGCTTAGGGATAGTCAAGTTGCCACCAGATAAAAACTTAACAGACATGTAATAATGTATTTCTCAGAGTATTTTACATACCAGATAGTTTTGACCACAACTATGACTGATAATAATGTGTGATAAATATACAAAAATGTCATTTTTCTATAAGCTATGTTGCACTTTATTTATGTTACTGCAGACTTTATTTCTTATATAAAAATGAAACAATACTTCTAGAGTGCTGAATTTACATGTCTTTTTTTAAAATATAAAATACATTAAAATTACATTATATTATAAAAAAATTTAATTTAAAATTAAAGCAGTGTCATACAACAAATGTTGTAATAATAGAATCACAACTAATATATTTGGCCCTGAATTTGATGACATTATGTGTCATTGCTATTTATAGTTGAAGAAAATTTTAGTATTATTTTTCTCAAATTGGAGTTTTAAATACAACATTTTCTTAGACTTTTTAAACACACATATTTCAATAATATTTAACTATGTTTTATTTACCATCTTTCACTATGGAAAAGGCATTTACCTAATACATTTCTCACATAACACAATTATTGTAGAGATTCCAAAGAAGCTTAAAAAACAATTATGATTTGTTTTCCTACATGTATGAAATCATACTGTAACTAAATTACACCAATAATTCATATTATCACAGATATCTTAAGTTTATTTTTATCTTCACTATTATTTTCCATTTGCATCTATTTTCTGAATAAAAAAAATGATTCACTAACAAAGATATCTCTTTTTCTCAACTCAATCTCTAATTAAAATATATGTAAATGATATCATTATAGTTTATCCCAGTCTATTTTTCCACAAAATCATAGACAAAATATTGTTTCAGTCATCACAAGATCTATGATCAATATTTAAAAAAACATGCATTATGACCTTATTATGTTAGAATCACAAATATAAAACAATTTTTTATGCATAATTTTTTGCTAATCAAATTTCAAGAGAAACCACCCAACTCAAAATGTTATCTCCAATAATTTAATAAAAAATCAAAAGAATCATAGACAAACAAATTAATCTCAATAGTTCTAGATCTTACATTAAGAAAATTGATATCAATCAGAAATCTGCAAAATAATAAATAAGCTTACTTCACAGTTTATCAAATACCATAATATTTCCAAAAAGAAGCCAATTTTTCTTTACTATAAATTATGTCAAAATGTACAAAGACATCCAATTATTTCAACTGCTTTATATTTATACACTTTAGCAAATTTTTATAGGTAAGGCAATATATATATATATATATATATATATATATATATATATATATATATATATATATATATATATATATATATATATATATATATATATATATATATAAACTCTTTATTGCATTTCTCATTTCAACTCCATCATACCCTAACCAGTATAAAAAGTCAGACTACTCTCCCTCATTAGTCATGACTTTTATTAACAGTCTTTATTTATTAGGTGGGTCAGATGCACTTGAATTTTCTGCCCACACTAACAATCATAGTTCTCCATTACAGTATCCTCTTTGATGACAGAGACTGATTTCTGTCCATCTCCAAGACCTTGAGATGAGTGAACAATCACTGAACTGCAGAAGTATTTTCAAGTTTTTTTCAATCTACTCCTCATTTGTAATATGGAGAAGCTGAAATGAAAAATACACTGGAAAAAACTAAAACAACACAATATATATTTGAGGATTATATTTGTAGATTATGAATCAATAATTTCTCAGCAGAGTTAATATACAAATAATATTACACAAAATATCTATTATCAATTAATTTTTTTTAATTTATAAAATCAAACATTTTTTAAAGAATTATATTTAGAGCATATTGTCTCACATGCATTGTATAAACTCTCTACTCATCTGATATAAAAGTACTAGAAATATTTCACATAAGGATATTCTATAATATTTGGAAAATCTGATACCAAGATTATAAGATTAATTAGTAAGTTCTTTTGCTTAAATGAAATGACTACATTTAATCTACAGTTGTATGGAAACATTTTTGCTGCATAGGATCTTAAGTGAATAAATAGTAACTTATTATTTAAAATATATTTTATATTAAATTTGAGTGCACGTTTTTGGTTAGAAAGTTACCTCAATTTAAATTTTAAAGATTATCTCAAAATCACTCAAACAAAAAGATTATAGATAAGATTACAATGCAATGGGCAGCTACATTTATAATGTCTTTCACACACAAAAAAAGCGATTGCAAGAAAGTTAGAAATAGCATTTTAATATTTTAAGATAACAAATCAGTCACATACACATGTTGACTTCTCATAATTTGTTTTGTACAATCATAGTAAAATTCAGCTTCAACTTTTTTATTCTTTGTCTTTTATCACTCTTTTATGGTATTTTTAAGATAGAAAAACTGTATTTATTTTAAAGAGACCACTAATCATATATATATATATAATCATTTTCACCTATTATTGATCAACTTCAGGATAAAGGTCTCTCTCAGTTCAATCTATCTCCAATTTCTAATCTTTATTAACCACAAAGCAGGCTTCCTTATTTCCTATATTTATATAACATGTGGTCTCTTTTTAAGTCTTTTACAATATTTTGTAATCCAATTTGAGATTTCAACTGCCCATCTGTTATCATCCCTTTTAGCAATATGTTTAGCCAACTCCACTTCAGTCTCTTAATTGTTTCAATAGTGCCAATAACATAACATCTATTTGTCCTATTATCCATGTGTTTTATTTTTGATCTCTTCTTATTGCTTCTAACATGTACCTTTCAATAGTTCATTATGTGGTCTGAAGTCTCCATGTTACTGTTATGTTTCCAAGTCTTAGATTCATAAGTAGAAACTGGTAAAACAAATTTATTAAAAATCTTTCTTTTCAAACACATAGACATTTCTTTTAATAAGGTATTTCTACCAAAAGCACTCCAATCAACTTTATGATTAATCTCATTCAATATGTTTCAATTTGTAGTAATAATCAGACAAAGATATTTTTAGTTGTTAACTTCTTCTAACTCATCATTATCAATCTTTATTTTTTTTTGAGAAAATTCATTGAACATTACTTTAGACTTTTTAACATTTATCTTTAGTCCTATTTTCCTATTTCTATCTGTTAATTCTTGTAATTTTCCTGAAGCTCTAACACATTATTTGCAAAACAATTACATCATCTGCAAAATCTAGATGACTTAAATAATCTCCATTTATGTTTATTTCCTTAGTTTCTCATTTTAATCACAATATACTTCTTGCATAACTGTTGTAAAACGTTTTGAATATATTAAGCCACTCTGTCATAATCCCTTCTTAATGTTACACTTTATGTATCTTTATGTAATCTAATTGTTGCTATTACATTTTTATAAATATTCTTCCAAATATGACAATATCCTGCGTCCATACCTTGATGATTTAATTCTTTAATTACTAAAGAAATGCATATAGAATCAACTGCATTTTTATAATCTACAAATATAAAGCACAATGACAACTCATATTCACTGATTCTTTCTACAACTCTCAATTTTTGAATATGATCCACTATATACTAAAAACACTTTTAAATCCAGCTTTTTCTTTTGGTTTGTTAAGATTTAAAGTTCACTGCAGATGAATTATAGTTATTTTGATAAACATTTTGTATAGAACTGATAAAAGACTGATAGGTCTATAATTTATAATATCTTTTTTATTACATTTTAGAAATATTATGATTAACATTGCATTCTTTTAATTATCTGTTTAAATCTTTATCATTTAAATATTTGATATATAATTTAGCCAAAAATTTTTTCTATTTCATCTTCTGCTTTTTTAAAGATATCAATTATAAATTCTATCATTAACTTGAGCTTTTATCATTTTCATAAATTTAATTGCATGTCTCACTTCTTCATCTAAAATCCCGGGCAATTCAGAAGATATAATATTTGTAGGAGGCACTTTTTCTCATTCTTTATTGCTATGTAAAGCTGGATAGAACTTTTCTACCTATTTCATGATGTCATCTCTCTCTTTAATAATAGTTCCATCTTTTTTTCTTATTACAAAAAAGTTTTATACCAATACCAAGATGTTGTTTTACACTCTTTAGACTTTTATTCTCTTCTATAACATTCCTTTATAGTTTATAATTATACTTTCTTATATCATTATCAAATCTTTTTCACACCAAACCAATAATGGCAGACAAATTTAAAAAACTCTGCAGTCAATATAACATTAGAACAGCTTTTCAAAGCCATATTACACTTTAAAGAATTATTATTTTTACCAAGCCTGAGCTGGAAATGCTGAAGAACAAAAACTGCATCTATAAAATGCCATGTGAATGTGGAAGTATATTGGTGAGATCTGTTGTCCTCTTGAATAGTGATTGAACAAACACAAACTAATGGTTAAAAGAAAAAAATAGATGTGTCTACAGTAGCAGATCATGAAATTACTAATGACCATATGTTTACTTGGGAAAATACAAAAATATTGGATAGAGAGGAAAAGGTGCAAAGAAGAAATTTCAAGGAAACTGCTCATAAGACAATGACAAATAATCAAGCGTCTAATTAACTTTGCTCTTAAAAAAAAAATTTAATAATAAAAAAAAATAATAAAAATTGAAGAACTCAGGAGGATTTGAACCAACCATAATATATAAATGTATAAAATTTTTACTATCTATTGCCTTTGACAGAATAGCTGTTAGTTAGAGTATTTGCCTTAAATTTGATATTCAAGAATCTAAAGGTGTGAGTTCAACTCCTTTACTAATAATGTCATTGATTAGCTAGAAACATCTGAAAAAGAGTAGAGAATAATACAACTCAAAAATGTTGTGCCAGTATTGACCCATATTATCTATCAGTATGTTATTATTAACAAATTGTTTGTATTTTAAAAATTTAAATAAAGTTATAGATAATGAAAATAGTTGAATATATCACATCCAATATGCCACCATCATCACTAAGTACTTGGTATATATCTGATGCTATGTTGAAGTTTAGACATGAAAAATTATATCTAAAATTGGCTAAAGTAAAAAAATCATTTAACTTTCTTATGTAAATATAAATCGGAAGGGATTATTTCTAAGATTTTTGAATTAAAACCTCCTATTTCCTCCAAGTGAACTGAATTCAGAGAGCAAATGAAGCCTTATTAAAAGAAAGAATAAATGTTCAATTGTGTTCCAAGTATCAAACCTTGTGTTCCATTATAAATATGGAATGTTTTCTAAAAAAGTAATTTACAGATAAAGATTCAAGAATATGATAAGCAGTGAAAAAAATTACAAGGAAGGATAAAAGAGGGACAATAGAAAAAGCTTATAAATTACATGAACAAGTTAAAAGTCATACTACAACTAGAAATCTATCAGCTTCATCAGTAGAAAATCTTAGTTTTAAATGCCATACTAATGCTGAATTACCCCACAATTATCTCTGGAAAAAGCAGCAGAATTATGTTGGAGAGTTAAAAGGGTACTTGAGAGACATTAAAAGCAGAAATTCAACATTTAATGTGATGAAAGGACAGTTATTAAATCTTTCAAACAAGATAGATCTATAATCATTCTTCATGCTGACAAAGGTAAAACTATGGTTGTAATGGATAAAACTAATTATGTTAGCAAAATACAAGGATTTTTCATAACAAACCAATACAAAAAATAGCAAAAAATCCAATTCTAAATACAGAGGTAAAATTACAAGCATTACTCTGGGAGCATCACATGTATTTTAGTGATTCAGAAAAAAGGAAATAAACTTTTTATTTCAGCAAGATTCCTCATTTATATGAACTACCTAAAATCCATAAAGACAATGTTTTATTAGGGCCTATTGTTAGTTATAGAAATTTACTATATCAAAATTTATCAAGATTTTTTCTCAAAGTTCTTAGTCCGTTGGCATACAGAATACAATTCTTTGTCAGGGACATGAAAATAGAAAGAACTGACATTTTGGTAAGCTTTGATGTGGAATGTCTATTTACTAATATATTATTTGATGAGGCATTGGGTGTTGTAAGAAAAAGGTTATATGATAATAATCTACAAACTAGAACAACTCTACCTATTGATGATTTAATGGAATTATTGATGTTCAGTATAACAATAATGTACTTTCAGTATAACCCAGAATTCTTCCAGAAAAATCAAGGGATGGCCATAGGATCACTATTGTCACCCTTACTGAGCAACATTTACATGGAAGAACTTGAAACCACAACTATAAATATTGCTCCATGTCCATTTAAAATGTGTTTTTGCTATGTTTATGATGCATTTGTAGTATGGTCACATTGTGAGGCACAGTTACAGTCATTCTGGTTGCATATTAATAAAATATCTCCAATTAAATTCACAATGAAAACATAATGAGAACAAAATTGTCATTCTTATATGTTCTTGTGACAAGATTCCTTTAGGGCAAAGTAAAACAAAAGTATATAGGAAACCAACACTCACTGGAAAGTACTTGGCATATATAAATAAACATATCACAAGCACTAAACATGGACTTATACTATCATTATGGAACAGAGCAGAGAAAGTTTGCTTAAAAACCAGTGATTTGGAAAAATGAAAAGAATAACATAGAACAAACTCTCATAAAAAATAGTTACCATCAGCTGTCATTAAGAAAACCTTTAATAGACAATGAAAAGAGATATCAAAAGAGAAATCAATTATTGGTACTGTTATGTACTCATACATACCAGAAACTGCAGAGAAATTAAAGATAATCTGCAGTCGATATAACATTAGAACAACTTTTCAATGCTATACCACACCTTGAGGAATTCTTACTTCTATCAAGCCTAAACTGGAAATTTGAAGAACAAAAATTGAATCTATGAAATATAATGCAAATGTGAAGAAAGTATATTGGTAAGACCTGTCATCTTATTGAACAATAATTTAAAGAGAAAAACTAGATGTTTCTACAGAAGCAGACCATGTATGTACTATTGATCATACATTTAACTGGGAAAATACAAAAATATTGGATAGAGAAGAAAAAGTGAAAAGAAGAAAATTCAAGGATGCTGCTCTTATGACAATGGCAAATAATCATATAAATCAACCTAGTGTGACACTATACAATATATAGAAGCCCCCAATTACTCTTGCTCTTAGAAAAAAAAATTAAAGAACTCAGACAAATTTGAAACAATTCTCATATATAAATATGAAAAATTTCTACTATCAGTTGCCTTTGACAGAATAGCTCAGTTGGTTAGAACATTTGTCTTAAATTCAATATTGAAGAATCTAAAGATGTGAGTTCAACTCCTATGCTAATATTGTGTCTGGTCAGGCCAGAATTATCTGAAGAAGAGTGGAAAATACTACTACTTGAAATGTTGTATCATTACCAATCTGTGTTGTCTATTTGTGTGTTGTTACTAACAAGTTGTTTATATTTGAAAAGTTTAAATAAAGTTTAAAATTTTTTATACATTCAACATTTATTGAACGATGATGGAAATAGTCTAACATATAATCACATCTTTTTTAAACCATTTGATAAAATTCAAGATATTCAGTTCTTCTTAATGCATCATTTTTATATATTTTCATATTTCTTCTTTTCTTTAAAAATTGTCATCTCATTTACTGGTCAATTGCTGCTTTTTGTATTAACAGTTTGTTTTTGTTGCAGTTTTTAAAAGTGTATCAGTTATTTTCTTCTTGATTTCATTCATATCTGAATCATGCTAATAATCTGTTAATATTTGAAAACTATTTGCAAATTCTAATTTAAATTTATTGGAAGTATCTGAAGATCAGGAATATCATCTGTGAATATTGTTTTTTTAATAATTTTTGTCTCTCTGTATTTGCATTAACATGTATCTTACATTTCACTGAATCATTGATTACTTCATGTGTTGAATTCATTAAAAACATTATAATCTTGAAATACATAGTTTCTGTTAATAAAAATATAATCCAATTCTGCTGTACTTTCATTTAGATGATTTCATGTCCATTCCCAATTTTTAACTTCTCAAAACAAAAAAGATTCATAATATAAAGTTTTTATTTTTCTGCAAACTCCACAAGTCTATGACCAATCTTGTTTCTATCATCATTACCAAATTATTTACAGACATTCATTTTTTAATTAAAGACTCTTATGGCAATTTTTAAAATTTTGTTATGTACGATGAAAAGACTTTTGTACATCCATATAAAAATCCTCTACTTCATCATCACAATGGGCCATAAACCTGAATTATCTGCATTTGATATTTCTTATTAATTTGAATAATTAATCTTGTCACTCTGTTTGATACTTCATAATCTCCTCAAAGTTGATCTTTAATTTTTTATTAAAATGAATCCTATTTCACTTATACTTTCAATGTTTGTGCTTATGTAGTACAGCACATGCCCCTTTTTCAAATCAATTGTCTTTTCACATTTTCTTCTAACTTCATAAAATCTCCCTGAAAGTGATCTGTGGTTGTAAATATCTAAATAAAATGTCATCATCAAATGGCATCCTGGGTCCACAACTAAGAGATTTTTAGCAGCTTTGACCATGAACCATTCTGGGCTGAAAACATTACAGCCTTGGCAGTGATTGGAAGCTTAAGGCCAAGGATGCTAAGAATCTCCTGGTTGCAAATGTAGGCTGTTATTTGATGACATTTTACATATATATGTATGATATTTTTTATGATTCCATAAAAAATATTTATTTTTGCAATAAATGTTTACTTATATTTGAAATAGCCATATCCAAGATAAAAATGATTTGAATGCCTTCTCTTGTAGTAGCATTTATCATAAATAAAAAAAAAAAAAGCTTGTTTAGAGTTATTAGCACGCTCTTAATTTTACATATTTGTAAGTGCAAGCTATATATAAGTCATGTGACATCTGACTTGTTATTATTACTATTATTATTTTGCTGTTGTGGCTTTAGCTAAATTAAAGAGCTAAGCCTACTAATATATGGAGTATCTGAATTAAGTTCAGGCCCATATGATTTTTTCAGTTGGAGAGCTGACTTTAAAGACATGTAGATGTCTAAAAGTTTCAGATCTTCTTCTAACAATTATCTTTTAGATAAATGCTTTGCTTGAGTTGGTTTTTTAGATCTAATGTCCCAACTCCTCACTGAAGAGACCCATAGGTCGAAACCGGTCTGGGGATGGGGACAATCCAAGATAAAAATGATTTGAATGCCTTCTCTTGTAGTAGCATTTATCATAAATAAAAAAAAAAAAGCTTGTTTAGAGTTATTAGCACGCTCTTAATTTTACATATTTGTAAGTGCAAGCTATATATAAGTCATGTGACATCTGACTTGTTATTATTACTATTATTATTTTGCTGTTGTGGCTTTAGCTAAATTAAAGAGCTAAGCCTACTAATATATGGAGTATCTGAATTAAGTTCAGGCCCATATGATTTTTTCAGTTGGAGAGCTGACTTTAAAGACATGTAGATGTCTAAAAGTTTCAGATCTTCTTCTAACAATTATCTTTTAGATAAATGCTTTGCTTGAGTTGGTTTTTTAGATCTAATGTCCCAACTCCTCACTGAAGAGACCCATAGGTCGAAACCGGTCTGGGGATGGGGACAATCCAAGATAAAAATGATTTGAATGCCTTCTCTTGTAGTAGCATTTATCATAAATAAAAAAAAAAAAAGCTTGTTTAGAGTTATTAGCACGCTCTTAATTTTACATATTTGTAAGTGCAAGCTATATATAAGTCATGTGACATCTGACTTGTTATTATTACTATTATTATTTTGCTGTTGTGGCTTTAGCTAAATTAAAGAGCTAAGCCTACTAATATATGGAGTATCTGAATTAAGTTCAGGCCCATATGATTTTTTCAGTTGGAGAGCTGACTTTAAAGACATGTAGATGTCTAAAAGTTTCAGATCTTCTTCTAACAATTATCTTTTAGATAAATGCTTTGCTTGAGTTGGTTTTTTAGATCTAATGTCCCAACTCCTCACTGAAGAGACCCATAGGTCGAAACCGGTCTGGGGATGGGGACAATCCAAGATAAAAATGATTTGAATGCCTTCTCTTGTAGTAGCATTTATCATAAATAAAAAAAAAAAGCTTGTTTAGAGTTATTAGCACGCTCTTAATTTTACATATTTGTAAGTGCAAGCTATATATAAGTCATGTGACATCTGACTTGTTATTATTACTATTATTATTTTGCTGTTGTGGCTTTAGCTAAATTAAAGAGCTAAGCCTACTAATATATGGAGTATCTGAATTAAGTTCAGGCCCATATGATTTTTTCAGTTGGAGAGCTGACTTTAAAGACATGTAGATGTCTAAAAGTTTCAGATCTTCTTCTAACAATTATCTTTTAGATAAATGCTTTGCTTGAGTTGGTTTTTTAGATCTAATGTCCCAACTCCTCACTGAAGAGACCCATAGGTCGAAACCGGTCTGGGGATGGGGACAATCCAAGATAAAAATGATTTGAATGCCTTCTCTTGTAGTAGCATTTATCATAAATAAAAAAAAAAAAAGCTTGTTTAGAGTTATTAGCACGCTCTTAATTTTACATATTTGTAAGTGCAAGCTATATATAAGTCATGTGACATCTGACTTGTTATTATTACTATTATTATTTTGCTGTTGTGGCTTTAGCTAAATTAAAGAGCTAAGCCTACTAATATATGGAGTATCTGAATTAAGTTCAGGCCCATATGATTTTTTCAGTTGGAGAGCTGACTTTAAAGACATGTAGATGTCTAAAAGTTTCAGATCTTCTTCTAACAATTATCTTTTAGATAAATGCTTTGCTTGAGTTGGTTTTTTAGATCTAATGTCCCAACTCCTCACTGAAGAGACCCATAGGTCGAAACCGGTCTGGGGATGGGGACAATCCAAGATAAAAATGATTTGAATGCCTTCTCTTGTAGTAGCATTTATCATAAATAAAAAAAAAAAAAGCTTGTTTAGAGTTATTAGCACGCTCTTAATTTTACATATTTGTAAGTGCAAGCTATATATAAGTCATGTGACATCTGACTTGTTATTATTACTATTATTATTTTGCTGTTGTGGCTTTAGCTAAATTAAAGAGCTAAGCCTACTAATATATGGAGTATCTGAATTAAGTTCAGGCCCATATGATTTTTTCAGTTGGAGAGCTGACTTTAAAGACATGTAGATGTCTAAAAGTTTCAGATCTTCTTCTAACAATTATCTTTTAGATAAATGCTTTGCTTGAGTTGGTTTTTTAGATCTAATGTCCCAACTCCTCACTGAAGAGACCCATAGGTCGAAACCGGTCTGGGGATGGGGACAATCCAAGATAAAAATGATTTGAATGCCTTCTCTTGTAGTAGCATTTATCATAAATAAAAAAAAAAAAAGCTTGTTTAGAGTTATTAGCACGCTCTTAATTTTACATATTTGTAAGTGCAAGCTATATATAAGTCATGTGACATCTGACTTGTTATTATTACTATTATTATTTTGCTGTTGTGGCTTTAGCTAAATTAAAGAGCTAAGCCTACTAATATATGGAGTATCTGAATTAAGTTCAGGCCCATATGATTTTTTCAGTTGGAGAGCTGACTTTAAAGACATGTAGATGTCTAAAAGTTTCAGATCTTCTTCTAACAATTATCTTTTAGATAAATGCTTTGCTTGAGTTGGTTTTTTAGATCTAATGTCCCAACTCCTCACTGAAGAGACCCATAGGTCGAAACCGGTCTGGGGATGGGGACAATCCAAGATAAAAATGATTTGAATGCCTTCTCTTGTAGTAGCATTTATCATAAATAAAAAAAAAAAAAAGCTTGTTTAGAGCTATTAGCACGCTCTTAATTTTACATATTTGTAAGTGCAAGCTATATATAAGTCATGTGACATCTGACTTGTTATTATTACTATTATTATTTTGCTGTTGTGGCTTTAGCTAAATTAAAGAGCTAAGCCTACTAATATATGGAGTATCTGAATTAAGTTCAGGCCCATATGATTTTTTCAGTTGGAGAGCTGACTTTAAAGACATGTAGATGTCTAAAAGTTTCAGATCTTC
This sequence comes from Epiperipatus broadwayi, assembly GCA_028023455.1. NCBI lineage: Eukaryota > Metazoa > Onychophora > Udeonychophora > Euonychophora > Peripatidae > Epiperipatus > Epiperipatus broadwayi. The sequence goes on along the minus strand of JAQFVV010000325.1, from coordinate 468,795 downwards.
TTCTAACAATTATCTTTTAGATAAATGCTTTGCTTGAGTTGGTTTTTTAGATCTAATGTCCCAACTCCTCACTGAAGAGACCCATAGGTCGAAACCGGTCTGGGGATGGGGACAATCCAAGATAAAAATGATTTGAATGCCTTCTCTTGTAGTAGCATTTATCATAAATAAAAAAAAAAAAAAGCTTGTTTAGAGTTATTAGCACGCTCTTAATTTTACATATTTGTAAGTGCAAGCTATATATAAGTCATGTGACATCTGACTTGTTATTATTACTATTATTATTTTGCTGTTGTGGCTTTAGCTAAATTAAAGAGCTAAGCCTACTAATATATGGAGTATCTGAATTAAGTTCAGGCCCATATGATTTTTTCAGTTGGAGAGCTGACTTTAAAGACATGTAGATGTCTAAAAGTTTCAGATCTTCTTCTAACAATTATCTTTTAGATAAATGCTTTGCTTGAGTTGGTTTTTTAGATCTAATGTCCCAACTCCTCACTGAAGAGACCCATAGGTCGAAACCGGTCTGGGGATGGGGACAATCCAAGATAAAAATGATTTGAATGCCTTCTCTTGTAGTAGCATTTATCATAAATAAAAAAAAAAAAAAAGCTTGTTTAGAGTTATTAGCACGCTCTTAATTTTACATATTTGTAAGTGCAAGCTATATATAAGTCATGTGACATCTGACTTGTTATTATTACTATTATTATTTTGCTGTTGTGGCTTTAGCTAAATTAAAGAGCTAAGCCTACTAATATATGGAGTATCTGAATTAAGTTCAGGCCCATATGATTTTTTCAGTTGGAGAGCTGACTTTAAAGACATGTAGATGTCTAAAAGTTTCAGATCTTCTTCTAACAATTATCTTTTAGATAAATGCTTTGCTTGAGTTGGTTTTTTAGATCTAATGTCCCAACTCCTCACTGAAGAGACCCATAGGTCGAAACCGGTCTGGGGATGGGGACAATCCAAGATAAAAATGATTTGAATGCCTTCTCTTGTAGTAGCATTTATCATAAATAAAAAAAAAAAAGCTTGTTTAGAGTTATTAGCACGCTCTTAATTTTATATATATATATATATATATATATTGAAGCAATGGATCTGGAAGTCCAATCCATGCTTCACAGCCTCCTATAAACTTAATCAGTATTGTAGACCTGAATTAAGTTTATAGCCAATATCAGCAGGGTTTTGCATTAAAACTAAAATTAATTAGGTTTATTAAATTTGTATTTGCATTTAAATATTTCGTTTTAAATAAATTTCGTTCCAAGATTAAATTGCTGTTTAAAAAAATTACTTATAAAACATTTTAATCAAACATATATATACGTCAAGAGTATATATATGAGTTAATGCAAAATTCTGCTGAAATAAAATGCTTATTTTATTAAAAGAAATAAGAATATATTTTTTCTTTTTAAAATCTTGTTAAAATATGGCGTATGATTTTATTTTGAGATAAGCCTGCCAACATTTTCTAAAAGAATGTATGTTTTTAATTAATTAGCCCATTCAAGGCAAATTAAAGATGGCCTTCTCTTTCTTTTTTAATTAATAAAATTCAAAGTTTAAAGAAAAAAATTTAGAATAAAAAAGTAAAAGTTATTTTTAGAAAATGTTACCTTGAAACAAAGGAGTGTGGGGGGGCTTATCAAGATCTAAGATCATATGCAAAACAATAGAAGGTAGCTTACAAAAAAAGGTATAAATAGGAGAGAGAACCAAAGAATTGGCTATTCAGAGTTTGCTTGCTTTCCAGTCAGATTTCTCTTTGGAGAATTCATTCAGATTTCTCTTGCTTGTTTTCAGTCAGATTTCTCTTTGGAGAATTCTTTCAGATTTTTCTTGTGCTTGCTTTTCAGTCAGATTTCTCTTTAGAGAATTCATTGGGATTTCTCTTGCTGCTTTTTCAGATTTCTCTTTGGGAGAATTCATTCAGTTTTCTCAGATTTTGCTTCTCGTTGAGATTCTGTTCCAAAAAGTTATTTAACTGTCATCCTCGAAACCATGGAGAAGTTTTTAACATGCAATGAGTTAAAAGTCATAGTATTTTGATGGAAACGAATATGATTGGTGGTTAGGCAAAAAGCTTTGGCTGCTGCCAGGGTTCCTAAAACCATCAAAATGCTATAGTATCCAACCAATATTAATCTGAACTCTATGCCATGTCTGTGGGACTTTTCTTGAAAGAATGCTACATATTTCAATTTTCCTTGTGCGGTCAAATACCTATCGACGGACGTATCAAGCCACAAACATTGCGGGAAAAGACTAAGGAACCAGGACAGTAATCGTATCTCTCCTCATGAACTATTTACTATTCTACCCTTTTTGATCTTATCTTTCTAAATTGCATTATTGTAGTATATTTCTGAATTGCTTTATTTAATTATATTTGTAATGTAATTATTGCTATTAGACTAATCTTAGAGATATATATTTTGTGTGATTATCTATCTATTTATCTTTAATACTTTTCCTGCACTATTCCTCTTTTGCTAACATGTTATAAATATTTTGTATTTCATTGCGGTGTAAGTAAAGGTTAATTTCTCATTTAAAATATCTTTCCAATTTCATTTAAGTTTGTAAATTAAATACGAGTCAGTTTTTTTTGTTTGCCAACTTGATCTCCTCGATGATGCCTCTTTTGTCTGCCATTATCCCCATACGTATATATTATTTAGCTATATATGTCTTAAATAATTTAAAACTGTTTTTAGCACAAAGCAATTAGAAAATGCTTTGTGAAAGATTTTTTTATTGTGCTTTATCGAGGCGAGTCAAGTTGACAATTTTATTAAAATTGGGAAGAAAAGATTTAGACCGCAAAAATATTATATCGTTACAATCTGTTTTTATTGTCTAATTAGTTTTTCATTAATCCACAGGGGAATAGCAGAGGCCATTAAAACATTATTAATATTTTAAAAGTCATTAATTAAATATATTATTTAACTAAAAAGGCTTGAGTTTTCTAATTTTATTTTAATGCTATATTATACTTTTCCAATGATCCAGGCACGCAAAACACATTTTTCATAGACTTTTATGCACATTTAACTATTTAGTTTTATAAGTATTCTTGTCCATGTCTCTTCCCTGAGGCTAAGTTTGGGCCAGGTGAGCAAATAATTTATGTATGTCTCAGATAATGTTGTTGGTTTGTAATTAGACTTGGTAATAGGTGAAGAGGGCAGAGTTCATAGTATTCTTGATTTAATATCTCACATATGGGTGGCCTCAAGGTACTTTCACCTAGTATTCAAACTGAGTTAAACCAACATACATCATCTGACTGGCACAGTAAATATATATATATATGTGTGCATGTGTATTTTCTAAATTTTTTTGTTTTTATCATTGCATCTCTTATCTCAATTCCACCATACTACAATCATCAAACCTGTTCAGAAAATCATTTTATCCTCTCTCTTACTCTTCATACATTTCATGAACAACTGATGTTCTTCAACTAAGCAATAGATATTAAATATCTGAATCTCTTATGCCCATGATAAAAATTTGATATCTTTCATCATTCACTTTCAACTATAATAAATAATTATAATTTTAGAATTGCTTACCTTATCTTGCTTAGTCCTTTCATAGTCATGTAACATGATTAAATTGAGCTTAATTTTGAAAAATTTAAGTTTTCATAAAAATTTGTGGAAAAATAAAAAATATTTTTCAATATAATTAGTTTTAAACTTGACTGAATAGCAAAAACTATAAAATCAATTAAGAAACAAAAAAAAAACCTTTTTGCATTAACTATAATATCATTACTTTTTTGTTTCCCAGATATAAGCTTAAATTCATTCTAAAGCCCTTCATTAAGTAAACATTTTTTAATGATCTAAACCAAAATCTTTAGAATTCTTTCTGCTTTACAGATATAATGTGGACAAGCCCTGCCATTTTATACAATTTGAATTATGTAATTTGATCATTGCATTATAGAGTTTTATTGTTGTTGATTTTCTGATGTTTATGAACAATAATTAAAATATAGATTTATTACTGTTTTATTGAAACATTTCACTGTAAACTTACAAAACAGGTATTATTGCATAGAAGATGAAATGCTGTCTGAGTAATAGTGAGTCTGGCAAAATTTGTATAACAGTGTTACACCAAGATATCCCAAACATGACTAAACAATGGGTAAATATTACTTTGTTATTTTTTAAAAATTAAAACAATATTTAAATAAATAAAAAAATCCATGTTATTTTGTCTGCTAACTTCTTCGATATGAACTTTAATATTTATGTATGCTTTCTGTTAATTTCTCAAATATAAATTTGGATATTTATAACAAACAAACAAATATTTGAATAAAGAATAAATAGACTGTAATTTTAAAAATGTCACATTTTCAAATTAAAAAGGAATCTAAAATATCAATGAAATAAATTTATCATTTGGGTATAAGAATATCTATTTAAAAAAAGATATATATATATATTGTATATTAATTGAGTTTATACAAAAATAATTAGTTTTGTACATATTGTGAACAGAACTGAAATAAAATCCATACATTCTTTTGGAACTACTATCGCAAACAATTAATTTTGGGAAAATCAGCAAAACTTTTCAAATTTAACTTCAAACTTGTACTTTGTTTAAAAAATTATCTTCTTTTAAAAGCTTTTAAAAATTTTTATATTGAGAAAAACCATAAATTTATTTGAGAAAGAAAAATTCAAGTGACATTGAATAATAATCAAAGTAAATACAAATTTTTACAGAATTGTCTTTTACAGAGTTTAGTTCTCTCATCTGCTTTATTTACTACATTTACAACAATCTTTCAGATACAAAATGCTAAAAATTCATTTATGCTAATGTCATTCATTTGATTTTGCAAAAAAAAAAATTTTTTTTGAAATAGAAAAGTCTTTCAATGAAGATTGGAGACATCTTTAATCCAACAAAGAAAGTATACTCAACTTTTCATCTAAACAATGGAAAAAATCTCTCTATATGAATGCAATATTTGCAGCAATAGGCTTAAACATAATCTTGGATCACAACCTATCTTACTTCCCTCATTTATCTAAAATTAGATCTAAAACAATTTTTAGAAATAATTTTCTTGGAAAGATGACTGGCACTATTTAACATTCCTTATCACTACAATATTCTATTGAAGAATATTTTCCCTGTTTGGAGAGTAATGATTCTTGGTCTATACTTAACTTTCCTGTTATCTTTTTTTTTTCGAAGTCTCAGCAGTCTCAGAATGCTGCTATCTTCATAAGGGACAATTAACTTTGTTTCTAGTTCATTACTATGTATTTTAATTATTGATTTTTGTTGATCATTAAATTTCACTTTTAAAGTAAAATGCCCATACTAAAGTTCTAGATACTCATTTAAATATAACCATTAGAAATATTGTTAATATAAGTCTACTAATTTGCAACGGCTTCCTGATTTTTCACATATTCTTCCATCAGATATGAGAAAAATGTCTTACACAAAATATATAAAAATCTGTTGAGTAAATTAGACTTGCCAATTACTCAAATTATAACTTTATTTCCTATGACTCAACTTGAATCAAGATCTTTTTGTAAATGTTTTATCAACCTTTATCAAGAATGTATTAGGAAGAATTGCAGAAATGGGCTTCTTATAAAGTTCTAAATAAATCATTATATCCAGATGCAACAGTGAAGATACCATGGATGCTACTAGAGAACTCATCATCTGATTCAGAACACTCATCTATTGTATAAATGGAATTTAACAACACCAACCTATATAGATAGAAACAAACATGAACAATGAAGCATGTTTTAATGTCTGTCAAAACTACAACTACTTAAATTGAACAACTTAATAAAGCCAGTAATTATTCGGTTAATGGCTTCAAGACATGGTGTTAATGCATTGATATTCCTTAACCTTTACATGAATTCCTAGAACTTGACCTGTAATTTGAGTGCAGATTACAAACATGTTAAGATTTTTAAAATTAATCAGTCTATAGTCAATCTACTTAATTATGCTATAGTAATTGGTAAATATGTACCTTGCAATTCGTAACTAGAGATTAAGTTTAAGAGACTCAAATGAATATTGATTACTGAATGTAAAAAATAAATCATAATATTATATAGCTTTCATAACTAGCAGAAGGTATCTTACTTCTATTGAAGCTGATCTAATGATTATTTTTTTTATTTTTAACAAGATCCTTCAGATAAAAATTCATTGTCAGATATAAAGTAAATTCCAAAACAATAAAGATTAATTTGGTATATTATTTTCTATACATTTTATTGAAGATATTATTAAAGTTGGAAAAACTCTTAAACTCAACTTATGTGAAGATAATATTAAGATCGTTAACTATAACTTTAATACATTTTCATTACCAAAACCCTTTTCAAAGACAAATATTATATTCAAAATAAAAAAAAGAAGCATAGCATTTATTTTTGAAAGGATGCTTTAGCACAAAAATGCATTAACAATGTTTAAAATTTTATTACAGCAATTAATTTATGAATATATATATATATTATTTTATAAAAATAGCTTGTAATTTGTTTTGTTTATTAATAGTAAATTAAAATTAATTAGGATTACTAAATTAAAAAAAACCCAGAGAAGTTAATGACCACTATAGTTAAATACTAATATAACAAACACAATAAATAGAGGAAAAAAACTTTCTAAACAGTTGACTTCATTGATGTTTAAATTATAAAAAAAATCTCATTTTTAAATTATGTTCTTTCATCAAGAAATATAATGAATATTTTGTTATACATAAAAAATTTACAACGTTATGCAAGTATTTGTCAAGAATATGCCTTGAAAACTCCACATTTTTTAATAGAGCAAATTCATATTTTTTGATAGATGAAATATTTTTTTTTCTACTCCCACATTTTCTTAAAGCCTTTAAGAGATGAAAACATTATGCATTAATTGTCTGTATTTTAATAGTCAAATTAAAAAACAAGTTAATAAATCAATCAATAGAACATTTTTTCCCCCAACATTTAAAAATATTTTAGTATCCATCAACATAATTAAAAATGCATCAGTAATTTTCCTTTTTATTAATGCAGTAATTTTCCTTTTTAAATCTTGTAATATGCAATGTATTTCTACTTGTAGTATGATATGGTTAATCATATTAAACCTGCATCAGAATAGTACCTATTTCATACAAGCTACACTGAAATAAATTTAAATTATTTAAAAATTTAATTTGCAAATGTTTAACTAACTATTTCAAATACATTCACATGGTGTGTTCACCAAAATGTTTAATAGAATGTTTCACATATAAATAAATTAATGTCAAAAGAACTAAAAATAATTAAATCACATGAGTAGGCGTTTTGGTTTCACATAACAATGCAGATCTTTATCTAGCAAAAAAACAAATGTAGTTTTGCTATCATTTTTTTTAAAATTTATATGTAAAAAATATTTAAGTAATAAATACAGTATTCCCTAAAATTTCCAAATAAGAAATCAAACAGATGAAAAAAAGAAAACAAAACAATTCAATACAACATAAATTTTATACAAATATTTATTCAATAAATATATATTTAATTTTTTAATTGAGAATTATATAATTTAAAAAAAAAAGTACATAACATATAAAACAATTAATACTTACTAGTGTTAAAATAAAATAATAAAATAGTTTAGTGTTCACTAGTTCATAAAAAGTTTCAACATTAGGAAAGCTGTGATAAAATCTTTGAATTCAGAATCCATCATTTATCACTACGCGACAAACTACACATAGCTTTATTTGTATTGGATGCACTTTATTTACCATAAGAATATTTAAGGCATAAAAAAAAACGATAGTGTACAATTTTTAAAAAGTATTATTCTATCAAAATCATAGAATTAATACATTACATTATTTCGTTTGAAAAAGAGCAAAATATTTATGATAGTTTTTTAATTTTTAAATATAGTTTATTGTATTATAAATGAATATGGGATCAAGTAAGTCCCAAAAGCACTAAGCTTGAAATTTTTTCAAATATATAGCTTCACTCATATGTGTTTAGAGCCCAGCATAAAAATTAAAGCAATTATATAAACTGCAATTAATAGGATTAATTTTATACAAACTACAGAATTATATTATACACTTATTGTCATTTTTTATTTGTTTCTTATTAATACATTCATTATATCATAACCAATCATCAGTGTGGAAACTCAAAGCATTCTCTCTTATTAGGTAATGGATTTTGCAAACAATCTTCACCCATCCAGTGATTTATAGCCATTAAATACTTGAATTTCCATAGCTGTATTGATATCTCAATGTTTTTCCACTACAGCATTGATTATTCACTTTTTTATTTTATGTTATTGTAAAGTAACAATAAATGCAATAAGTTGAAAGTAATAACTATATTGTAAATCAGTTCATTCTAGAGTCAAATATGAATTCTGTAATGTCTTATATTTAGGTTTTTCTAAGATTGATGTAATATGGATACAATCCCAAAGAATTGAGATCATAATTCCTAATAAAAAGGTCTTTACTTGAGAATTCTTTCTAATTAGAAATCAAATTTTATGACTTGCAATTATCTTTTAACAAATAATAACCTATTTTACACATTTTTGTGATCATTATTCTTTTGGAGAATTGTAAAATTCTAGTATGTCAAAATATTTAGGTATACAAAATCAATTTATCAAAGTTTCATCAAATTAAGTAATTTTTTCATTGCACTATGAACTTTAATTTTATATCCATAAATTCATTATTACTGCAGATTTATCATTATCATGGCAACATATTGTTGTTTGGCATAGTAGTAATGTGTCTAATACAAAAACTAAAAATCAATTGCCTCTTTTGGTATTGGAATGTCATATGTCTTATTGAGATCTTACTCATTTTTTAAAATTATTATCATCACTTTAAATTGCAACATATCTTTATTATAATATCACTTTTTTTCTTATATTTCTGTTTTACTTTTTTACATGTATCATTTCATCTTGCATAACTGTTTTTCTGTCATTGTGCCAGTCTTCATTCTCTTCTACAATGAAAGATTTTTGATATTATATATAAAAAATTATCATTTGCTCAGAAAATTTATCATTTGCTTAAAAATCATGTGCACATAATATCCTCTTTGCCTAATTTTTCATGTTGTGATTATTGTTTAGTTAGATTAAAAACTGACAAGTTTTTGGCTTATCATATTTAAAGAGACAATGAATAAAACCATACAACAATCTTAGATATGATTTCCAAAACACCATAGCATAAAATATCATCCATGCATTTATTAGGAAACATTCTTTAAATTTTATATTGGCATGGGAATGAAGAGAAAGTATTTTAGTAATAATTATTTAAATATTATACAACAAAATCAATCTAAATTGCTCAATAGAAAATATAAGTAGAGTAGAAATCAATTTATATAATTAACAAAATTGTTTGTGTATCTTTGTTGATATATAGAAAAATTATTATTATTTTTGTTATTTTTCTAACTACTTATAAATAATATTAAAGAAAACTTCATTAAAAAGTTTTTATATACTTCAGTGTAACTCTTTGAAACTAATATTAACATATCATAAAAAATAGCTTGGAGCCAATGTTTGATGCTAAATGCATTTATAGCTACAATTTATTAAAGTTTTGATACTATGATTAGTAGTAGTTTTATTTCTATTTTTTAATATTTTTTTTAAATGCTTTATGACTGGATCTTTAATTTAGATGGAGGTTGGGGATTTCCTGGATCTTAAGATTTTGTTTATATAGCCAAATATAAATAGCCTAACTTGTTTGGTTTATGGTATGATAACTAAATATATATATATATATATATATATATATATATATATATATATATATATATATATATAATAAAGAGCAAATATTTCTAAACAAGGTTATTTTATTATTTTTTATTTATTTATTTATCATAAATGCTATAAGAGAAAGCATTCAAATCTTTATCTATGATTGTCTCTAACCCAGACCAGTTTCGAGCTATGGCTCTCTTTGGTGAGGAGCTAAGACATTAGATTCAAAAATTCCAATTCTAACCAAGCATTTATCTAATACTTAACTATTAAGAAGAAGATCTGAAACTTTTAGACATTTAATGTCTTCAAATTCAGTTCTCCAACTAAAATAGCTATATGGTCCCAAACTAAATTCTGATACTCCATATATATATATATATATATACCAATAAGATAACTATAAAAATATGTTGTAACCTTCACTAGTAATGATAGAAATTATATACTGAACTTTTGTCTTATTTTCACCTTTCTTATTTTTCTTGCTAGAATTAAGTTTTATAAAATGCTATCTTAATTAAAATTGACTTTTTTGAAGAGTGCTTTCATCCTGTTTTAGCTATCTATAGTTTTATGTAATATTCATTATTATTTAACTTCAGCTATTATTTATTTAAATACTTCAATATTTTTTTAAATAAGAAAATTATCTTCATAATTCAGCTCATAAACAATATTTCGTAACAATTTTTTTTTTTCAATCTGAATATACAACAATATGTTTGTTTTGTAAAAATTTAAATAACTTATTTATATTCAAGTTGATCAACAAGTTATACTTACTATTTCAATTGTTGTTTATTGATACTATTAGAATTACTTTTTTGCCAGAAACTTTGTAGTATTTTTTTCTTTTGCATTTTTTTAATATTAAAAGCTTCACATTTTTTTAAAGCTTAATTTTATGTCATTTTATGCAGAATCATCTACGTTTACTAGATAAATATATAAATAGATCACAAAGAAGAATTTATAGTTATTGAGGAACTATGAATATTACTTATGGATTAACTTTTCAATCTGATGCAAATATGTTTAAAATACCTGTGATGTCATAAACTTATTACACACACATATATATATATATAAAGAACATGTTTACATGTACATACAGCTCACTAATTAATATTTTATTAATTAATATTTCAGTTTTTAATAATTAAAGCTAAATGATAGAGAATGTCCAAAGTATAAAGTTTTTTAAAAATATGAGAATTTTATTTTGTTTTGTTTTATACTCCCTCTCTTTATTTTTTTTTTTAACTTGAGACATTCTTTGCCATTTGACTCTAATTTCTGAAGGAAGCCATTAAAACATGAATGAAATAATTAACCAGTGAACTGCATAATTAAATAAATATGTATTTGCATACTTCTTTACTTACTTTTTAAGGTTGTTGTAGATATATAAAACATAACAAAACAGATCGAGTACATATTTACTACACCACTTGTTATTTATATCAAATAAGAGTCAAAATAAAGTCAGATTGAATTTATTCACCATTTTTAATAAGTCACAATACTCATTATCCTATAGAATATCTTTGAATTTTATACAGTGCTGAAATGACATCTGATATTGGCCAATGAGTCTACAGCAATTATATAATAAATATAAAAATAATTGATAAGCAGTGTACTATTATGTTTAATTATGAGTATTAGCAGTAAGTTCAATACAAAATTAAAAGCCTTCCACTTAAAAATATTTTATCCTATAGTGAAAGTTAATATTGTTAATGCAGATTTTGGTGGTATACTTGCTTTCGTTAGTTCATAAATCTGTTTTTTCAAAACTATTATTAAAAGTATTATGTATGTAGCAAAATCATAATTTTGGAGTTGACTTCACATTTTTGATCAGTTAAGACTTCTTGTTTTTCTATCTGTGAAAGAGGTCTTAAACTAATATGTCTCAATTCATTGCCATTTATATTAGAGCTAAAATATATATTGCAAGCTTATTTAGTCCAATTCTAAAAGCCACTCCTTCACCTATAACATTGCTTGCTTCACTTCCATATGAAGGTCATTACCTTTACACTGAGTATAATGCAATATCATATTTCTAGTTGGTCTCTCATATAATAAATAATTAAGTATATACGATGGTCAAATTTCCCATATTACTTATGGATTAACTTTTCAATCTGATGCAAAGATATTTAAGATACCTGTGATGTAATAAACATATTACACACACATATATAAAGAACATGTTTACATGTACATACAGCTCACTAATTAATATTTCATTAATTAATATTAATATTAATATTTATCCACAATGTTGTTATAGATATATACTTGAAATAATAATCAATCTAAATAAAATTGAAACAAACAACTAATTATATTTACAATTATTTAATTATCAACCTCACTTTCATCTCTTATTGAGACCTTTTCAAGATATAAAACATTTAATGTTAACCTTAACAATTGCCAAAACTATAATAAGATTCCAAAATAGTTGTGTTCCTCAGATATGATTGTAATATTTGTTTATCTTATTACAAAGTATATTTTTCATCAAACTTTCCACATTAAATAATATAAATTACTGACCTGGGTTTTGTGTTATAATTATGCAGAAGATATGATACACATCTTTCAAATTTGTCCATATTTCTTATTATATTTTTTTGTATGTTACAGGTGTCTAATTAATCATAAGCAATTGTTTAAAAAATATTAAGTTTTTTCATCTATATAATCTTACTGCAATTATTCATATTCTTAGAACCATGTGACTTGCATGCTGTTTATTATTTTTGACAAAAAAAAATACAAAATTCATAAAATAATAAAAAGGATAGTTTAATATGATTGGATTATGAGGCAAAAAGATAACTCTTTATTTATTAAAAAACATTTTGTATCAGTATTACATTACAAAATAATATTGTTTTTTTTTTTTTAGTAAATCAAGAAAAATATTGATATTATTATTGAAATAGTATAGTTATGTTCAGTGCTTGATATATTATGATTAAAAACAATACTGACTTGATTAAGAGAATAAAAATCTGGAAATATCATAAAGAGAAATTAAAAAATAAATTTAAAAAAATACAAAATTATTCAATGGAAAAGAAAGATTAGAAGTTATAAAACAATATGGTTTGAAGATAAAAAATAGTAAAGATAAAAGATTGACAAGTTTTTGGGAAAAAAGACACATAGCATGGTAATAATAAAATAAAATTAAAAATCACAAGGATTTACTCATAGAAAAACTCTAGTTGGTTGATATAAATTAAAATTAAACTTAATAATAGTAAAAGTAAAATTACCTTTTGAAAAAGTAAAAAAAAAAAACCTAGGATGAGAAAAAAAAACCCAGTCATAAACTTGGAAAAAAGATATTAAAAAAATCAGATTTATTGAATAAAATTAAACAAACAAGTATAAATAGTAATAGGATAATTAATAAACTAAATAATAAAATGAAACTATTCTAGAATAAAATTGAAAGCTATGAAGCAAACAAGAAAACAAAACAGCTTTTAATTAAGTAGAAACGTTACAAATATAATAATAGAATAAAAAAAGATAAAATATTCTGGAGAATGTAAAAGTACATATAGCAGAACTGATAATAAAATGAAATGAAAATTAAATAAAGCAAAAAGGAAATGGTTTAAAAAGTGTAAACAGATATGAAATAATAAAAAAGGTAGATTAGATTTAATATATAGAAGAATAAAACAGTTTAGAAATAAAAAGTAGAATCATTGGAATGTAGCTGCAATTAGAAATAAAATGGTAAACTATTATAAAACAAAATGAATACATTAAAAATGGATAGAATGTATGAGTGATTTGTATAATAAAATACTGCAACTATGTTAAATGATAATGTGCAATATATATTAATAAAAATAGATGGTAAAGTAAAAAAAAATAAAACTATTGATAAAATGATAAATAGCAAGTTATAAGATTTTTGTTGATTTTTAATGTGTGAAGAAAAGAAGTTTGAAAGATTTATAGTTGCTTGTAATGTAATTTATGACACAGGATGGTTGAGAATCTGTATTTATAATGCATTGAATATTGTTTCTATTTAAATTATATGGAAATAAGAAGAGAAGTTGGTGTTTCCTTCACTGATATGAAAAGCATTTGATAAAGTAATTATCATGATAGATATCTTTGAAACGAAAAATAAAGATATAGATTTAAAGAGAAATATTTATTAAGAAATTTGTAAATGGATTAGAATATTTTTACAAGATTAAAATATTTTTCTGGCAGAAGAGATTAATAAAGAGAAGAATATATAAAAGAAAAATCGATTTCCTAATTTATTGTTAGAATTGTCAGTAGTATGACAGCACAGAGGATAAGTATAATAAAATGCTATGTAAGATTCCATAAAATAAATCTTAATGAATCCAAAACAATAAAAATATTAAAATCAAGCAGTAGTCAAAAAGTTTTAGTGCATTTTTAATTATTTAGAAAGTTAATTAATGATTAAAATAATAATAAATAACTAAAAGTTGTAATGAATACACAGATTTTTTAATAAGTATAAGAGATTCTTTAAATATTTTGTTTGGAATATAATTGTTTATGCAGCGCAAATATAAACTTAAAATAAACAGAAAAAAAGAAGATTGAAGGCTTGAAAAATGTGGAATTGGAGAAAAATAAAAAGATAAGATAGTATAGAAATAAATTAATAAATGTTTGAGCATTTAAAAAATCGAAAAAGTATTCATTGTTTTAAATATTTTTATTGAAAGCACTAAGCTAGAATAATGATATTTAAAACAACACATTTTCTGGTTTTTAAATGATCAAACATTTATTAATTTATTACAATTAATGCAAAAACAGAGGTAAAACTATTTATAGAATTAGTATACAAATATTAAAAAAGTAAAGTAAAAGATGATTTATTGAAAAAAATATAAAGAGAAATTGAACAGGACATATATTTCAAGACAGAAGTAATATGAAAATGTTTGAAAGGATTACTATAAAAGATAATGGAAAAATAGGTTAGGAAAAAGAAGTGACTGATGATTTTAAGCATATGAATAGTTATGAGTATTTAAAAAATAAAGCAATGACAGATAAAACAAAAAAATGGGATCTGGTTTAATATACAGAACTTCCATTATGGCTGACAACAAATGATATTTAATAGTATATAAATATACAGATTATACTGGGATGTGGCAAAAGAGAACTAAGCATAGTTATATATATATGACAGTTGAAATACAAACATAAAAGATTAATGATACTATTTTTAATTACAGATGAAAAATATATTGTCACATCACATTAAAGTTTTAATACTAAAAAATAGTTTGATTTTGTTTGATAAAAGATTGCTTTTCAAAGAACATACATTTATTTAAAAATAATATTATATAAATTTATAAAATTATGACTTTTTTAAAAAATATTCTGACAATGTTTGACAGTTATTGTTGTCAACATAAAAATGACAAAAATAAATGACTGATGTAAATGAAATTTAATATGTATAAAATAACATGTATAAATTATCTTTTTACTATACTTTTTAACAATTATTTCTACAGTTTCTGTATCTTCTAAATATCTTGCCATTGAAATAAAGAAATTAGTTACATAGTATATGAAATAAATGAACATATAATTAGAATATATTCATAGTTTTCAATTTTTTCTATATAAATGGTAACTTGTTATTCATATAATAGTATTGATGTTTTGATTAAATATCACCTGTCATCAACTGGAGAGTAAATGTTGTGAAGTGAGTTATTTAAAACATTACTTTAAAATAATTTTAGCAAATGTTACTATAAAATTATCATTTATCTATGAGAATATTAGAATTAATATATATCATAATAAAAACTTTAATCTTTAAAAAATAAGATGTTTAATTATATTTATGGTATAATAAAAAATTTAATTGATAAATAAAATTGGATAATAATCTTTAGCATTTATTTATAATAATAGAGAGTTGTCATGAATCAAAGATTGAGAGTAAAAATGTATTTATGTAAGAAAGAAAGTACTATTTTAGATTTTTTTAAGAAATATGTTTAAAGTTTTTAAAATTCATTTTTGAATAATTTATGCAAGTATTATTTGATGTTTAGATTATACCAACTCTAAATTATTTCATTTCTTTTTTTTGAAAAAATAAATAAATAAAAACTTAAAATAACAAATTACATATTAATGAATTTCATAGCAAAATTAAAATGACAATAATAAAACAATGAATATAAATTACTAAAAAATAATGTTTAAATTTTTTTTAAATGGGTATTTCAAGAATTCTAATCAAAAATTACTTAATTCACAATTTATGTATATCAAGATTTAAAATTTTTATTTTTGCATCATTAAATATTATTTCTTTTAATGATGCATATTTTATATTTTAAAAGCAAATATGAAATCAATTCGTTCATAATTTTTTTATTTAATTAATTAGAGATCAATTCAGATTTTGAGTGATGAAGCTTGTATCAGATTATAATCCTATATTTCGTTTATACTCAGCATATCAAAGATTATCTGCTTAACTTGCAATATCTTTAAAACTTTGCTGTTCATCTGAAATAACTAAATATTTTATTAACAAAAGTGTTTATATAGTTAGGTTTATTACAGGCCATCTCATATAATTTTTTATTTTTACAAATAAAAAATTCTAAGTTTGTTTTAAAACATTCTTAAAAAAATTCAAGCCTTATCCTGATTTGATTTCAAGAACATAGACATGGCATGTAAATACATCTAACCATTCGATTATCAAATTCTTTCAATAATTAATTTTTAAATGGTTATTAATTTTAAAAAGATACTTTAAATACATACTGTTGTAATATATATATATATGTTGATAATTTTTTAATTAAATTTTTATTTTATTTATAAAACGAAAAACATTTTTTATGTTATTACTGTGCTTATTTAATAACTACACATTTATAATATTTGTTTCTTTTTTTTTTAGATGATTTGTTCACGAAGAAGCACATATTTTTCTTTTGAACCTTTATCTTGACAGTATTATTTCAATGACAATGGAGAGCTTGGAAGGTCTTCAGAATAAATGCACAAAGAAAACTAATCATTATTATTAGACTTAATAACACTAATTTAAGAGGTCAAAATAGTTACTGGATTATATGACTAGCTGTCAATTTTTCTAAATATTGATAGATATATAGCTCGTTTTGATTATAGGATTAGCAATTTTTTGTCAGAACTACAAGAGTTAATATTTAGAAAATTTTGAATTAGAAAAACATTTAGTACAAATCAGTTCTAATTAAAAATGAACAAAACAGATTTTCATTTAATATCACTATAAATAGTATAGGATAAACTTCAAATAGTAAATAAAGCAGTATATATAAATTAGTATTATTGTCAAGATATTGAATAAATTGGCGACTATTATGAATTTAATTTTATAAACTTTTACAATTTTACCCACAGAAATATTCGAAAATTTATAAATATAAAATACAAAACTAATTTAATGTAAGACCAAAATAAAAAGGAAAAAAGTACTTATTATATTAGATTAACTACAAGAAATTGTTGTATTAGAATTTATAAAAATAGTAGCTGCTAAGGAAGAAAATAAATAGTCAAACATAAAAGTAGACATGTATAAGAATGCATATTGTCTTGGAGGTAATGCGGAATGATACTACCCTTCCTCTCTATGCATATAATCTGGGTCTATTAAGTTCAAAAATGTTTTTAAAAGACTTAATAAATTTTATTTTACATATCCAGCACTTAGCCAACTCAGATAAATATCCAATAATGATTTATAAAAGAGTATTTATTTATTCTTAGCTAGGAATTAAAACAAAAATAAAAAATACCCAAACATTCATTCACAACAATTTAATAAACCAAATGAATAAAATTTTTTTTG
Source organism: Epiperipatus broadwayi (assembly GCA_028023455.1). Lineage (NCBI taxonomy): Eukaryota > Metazoa > Onychophora > Udeonychophora > Euonychophora > Peripatidae > Epiperipatus > Epiperipatus broadwayi. The sequence continues at coordinate 451,013 of JAQFVV010000325.1, read as the reverse complement.
CTATTTGGAGAGGTTTTGCTGTATAGTCAGATATTTTTAAAAAATATATTCTATCTTTAATTTTTCATGTATGAATGTAATGCCAGCTGAGATAACTAGACAATTGAATACTGCAATCAAGTTCTAATATTTAATCATCATAATAAGTAATGGTAATTATTAAACAGTTTATTGTTCAGGGTTTCATATTGACCAATCATGATCCATTGTCCTCCTGCCAGGGTTTGTCACTCCATCAACATGCAATGTGAGAATTGATAACAAAGACAAATTTTCTAAACTCAGCTGATTACCTACTCAAACTTCTTTATAAAAGACAAGTGAATGTTAAAAATAGTTTTAACACATTTAAGATGCTGTAGTCAGCCAGATGTAAAGCTACTTTCCAAAAGTAAACATCTCAATGAATTTTTGGGATTACCAATGAATGTTGGATGTTTTTGCCTTTAACTCTTTAACAAAACTATGATCTCATTGACTTGTGTGTCCATTGTAGTTACTATGAGATTTTGTGAAATATAAATTCACAACTCCCTAAAATGACAGATATTGAAAAAAGTGATTACTCACATATCTGGATAGTTGATAACAATTATCTGCAATCAAGATTTTCTCACCAAAGATTTTAATCAATTTCATACAAAAAATAATATTAATCAATAAACTATCATTTAAATGAATAGCTAAGTAACTTTTAATTTAAAAGTGACATTTATTCTATATCACTAATGATATATGTAGGATTTGAGAAGAAGATGAACACAAATATCTACATAAATTAATAATCATTTTTACAGAAAAATTTTATAACATTATTCACGTATATAATTACTATATTTTCTTTTAGTAGTTGTTATTTTACATAAATTTTTAATTGTAAGTATGAGTTTAAAAATAAAAGATTAAATAAACAAACCACCACCAACATAATTAGCAGTTTAAAATTCTATTCATTCCATAAATCATAATTTTATTAAATATATACATTACATAGCATTTTCATCAATGATTTTTCTAATATGCTTCTAATGCAGATTAAATTATTTTTCAATTTTTTAATAACTAGTTTAATGCCTTTTTGTTTTCGAGTATCACAATCATAGTAAAAACAATGTCATTCACACAAGTCTATCACATTATATGATATTCAATTATTATTCAAAATATTATCTACATTAGAATCAAAACAATCACAATCTCTTTTGGCACAACAACTAATGCTTTAGTTCAAAATAATAATGATAGCACTTATAAAGTTAACTTCACATTTTTTTGTAGACCAGAATTGTCTTAAAAACTTTTTATAAAATTTAAGTTGTCAAAGACTTAACTCAAGCAAATGTAAAACCTTGTTGATGTACCATGTTAATTTAAGCTTCTTGTAATATTTTTCAAAAATTAAATAATATTATCTATTCCACAAAACTATCTTTTTCTCTGCATAATGAAACCATAAAAACTAACTTTACTATACATAAAAAAAATTAATCAAGGTATTTTAATTAACTAAAACCTTATAATATTTGTAAAACTATGTTGCACACATTTCTTTTTACAATAACTATTTTTGTTTGCTTTTTTTATTTTTTTCATGTGTCATAGCATCAGCCGGGAAGCGAACCTGCTAACCCGAGACAACTGCTTGTAAAGCAGTAGTTGCCGACCTCTCAACCACCGATGCTTGACTAGTATTTACTTTTTATGGTATATCATCCTTCAATCAACATATATATTTCTTTAAAATGTTTTACCTCAGTATAAATAAAACCCAGAAAATAGAGTTAGTAATTGCCACAATATAAAAGTCAAAAATAGATCTCCATAACAAGACTATCATAAAAAGCAATAAAACAATTTTACAATATTTTAATGGTTAGCTTATAAAGTAAAATAGCTCTTATTAGTAATAATATAAATTTAAAAAATAAAATATTCTTAGTATTGATATAACTCCCTTTTACACTTTCTAAAGGATTTTAAGCAAGCAAGCAACAAAATGTTAGAGACTAATATTATACTTGCCTTAAATTAATACATTTTTTCTTGAACACTTATTGTGATTTTTAATTCAATTTGTATTTTTTAGTAGAGATAAAAAAAACCTTTTAGATAAACCTCTACAGGACAAAGATCTCTTCACAATCACTCATAAAAACATGGTCATACAGAGTTATATATATTTACTTGCTATGCTCATTCTCCAGGTTTGAATCTGAAATAAAATAAATTACCATACAAAAACAATCAATGTTAAATTTATATATTATTTAATCACACTTAGTAGCAAGTATCATTTTATTATTTTCTTGTTTGGATTAGAGAATGTGATGACATTTATTTAAACCATTTCGAATTTATTTGAATATTTATTTTATCTATGATCATACAAAATGAGGTCCTATATTATAACTGAAAGCCAGTCAGATATTACATGTCTGAGGAAACAGAGATAATGAAGCACCAATATTTGTTTGCCTAGGAACCAATATTATTAACAATCAATTAATTTTATTAGAAATTCTAATAAAATAATTTAAACTGTTAATTTCGGAATGAGAGCGTTCTCCTAATAAACAAAATTATTTGAATTAATTTCTGTTGGAAAAGTGAGCGGGGGGGGGGGATAGAAAAAATCTTGGATTAGGTGAATATCTTATTGTTTGATGTTTCAAATTTTATACTTTCATGATTAAAGCAAATGTTTTTTTTTTTTAACAAAGAAAATGTTTAATCTATTAAACTGAGTGAATATCTTTGGATTAAAGATTAAAATATGCCTTTTACGACATAGTTGATAATATGGCTTTTTAAAATCAAAAATAATGTGGACAAATTTAGACATATATTAGCTAGAAATATGCAATGCTGTAAATTTATTTAATCCTAGATTACCTTCTGAAAATATATTCATACTATAGGAATAAATTGTCATCATATAATTAAGACATGAAGAAAGTTATGTGAAAAAGTATATCAATAAAAATATAAAGAATAAAATCACCACAGAAAATAATTTTAAGGCAAACCTAGGATTTTCAGATAGCTATATCATGATTATTCTAGTTAACCATTCAATTATTAATTCATAAATGGGTATGTGTTATTTTTATCTAGAGAATAATAAATCTGGGTTAAAAAAGTTAATTAGATATGTGTTAATTGACTATAAAATGTAAATATATTATAATATTATTTGATCTTTATATAAAGAAAAGGATATCTTACATCTACTACACCCAGCCACTGATTTACATTTAGCTACACTAATAGCTTAATATCATTAAGATTTTTTGATTAATTATTATTTTATTGAATTTTAATTAATTTTTTCTATTTCCTTACAATAATCATTTTATAATATTTTGAGTCCTTAACAGTTTAATCATACATGCTCAGAAAGAGATTTTAGTGTTCCACTGTTTTGATAAGGAGATATTGATTTGTTAAACTAAGTTTTTGGATGATATAATAAATTATATGCAGATATTGATAGAAGTGGTTTAGAAAAGTAAGAATTTGTAAGATTACTATACTCTAGTTTAGGGTAGCTGATAATTATGTAATTGAGATTTTGGTAGTAAAAGCATGCATTTAATAACTTTTGAAGATTAAGGTGGCAGAAATTTAATTGCAAATTTTTTTTTAAACTAACTTCTGATTACCATGCTAATATTACATCTACATAGGTTTAAATTCACAGAGCGCATTGAGAAACTATTTAAGAACTATTTGTCAGATACTAAGCTGAATGATTTATCTCTCAATCTACTCCCTGGATCTTCTTTATGCAATTGTTATCAACAGAAATTTTACAATTTATAAATTATTCTGACAATTTTAATATTTCTAATTTATTTGAATAGGATCTAACTTGAAAAATTAAAAATTTTTATTGAATATTTTTTATGTAAATGAAAATGACATATAGTCAAAATTGTTTGCCTATGCTGACTACATTAAAAATGATTACACTTTTAATTAGAAGTTATTGAAGTGAGATTTTTACTAGTATATCCAAGATTTCAGTCATATGAGTTTTTAATTCTGAAAAATAATCCAGATTGTAAGAGATTATTTTTCTCTATGAGTTGTAAAATTAAAGTGAAGGCATGTTGACTTCAGATAAATGCAGTTCTACATTTCTAAATTAAGTAAGACTTATAAAAGATTTATTTAGTAAATAAATTAGTTTTTAATTGAATTAATAGATATTAGTCAATATTACTATGACTAAAAATGAATTTAATAGTTTTTTTTCCTTGCAATTTGTTTGATTTTACTTTCTTTGTATGTTAAAATTATCCTATTTATAGTTTATAATGAGTATTGATAAATGGTTCAAATAATTGGAAATGTTGTTTATTCTTTTTTTATTATTATTATTAGGAATATATAATTTCTTATTTGTTTTAACAATGAGTCAACTATTTTTGGTAATAATTTAATATTCCAGAATTATTCTGGAAGTTTGTTTTCGAATAGAAATTATTTTTTTGTTAGAAATGTCTTGTTGCTTGAATAAAATTAATAAATAGAAAGAAAATCCATTTGAGCTGTTAATTCATAATATGTTGATTAGGAGAGGAAATTCTAGTTATTACAAAAATTAATCATCTAGTGAAAAAATGGGTTTAAATGGAATTTTGATAAATCATCAATACTTATCTTTGTTTTGATATCCCCCCCCCCTCAAAAAAAATTTTTAATTGATTAAACTATTTTCATTATGATATATCAAGCATTTTAAAATAGGTTGAGATTTTTTATTATTTTATTTTCATAATAATAAATAATCAACTATTCTAAGTTATTTGTTATCTATACAAAGAGAGATAGATATCTTAAAACTCCATGTTAAATTTAAGCACTGAAGATGCTGCTTGTGTTACTGACTTTGGAGTCTTTAATTTTCCAACTCTGTCACTTTAAACACCCTTTGCAACTATTTCTTTAACTATTGACACACTTTTTACTATTACTTAATAAGGTATATTTTAAATATATTATTTGGCATTTTTATATTAAATTTCTTTAACAAAGTTATCAATTTCTACACTTTTAGTATTCTATAAAATGACAAATTATTTTTACAATAATTACAAACCTAAATATCATTAGTTTTAATGAAATCTTAGTAATGTTATATCAATGGTTACATTGATACTTGAATAGTTGTTTACCTAATTAAATAAATGAAATATTTGTTACATTTTTAATTAATACAATTATTGCTACAAAGCAGTTATACACACACACATACACACACACATATATATATATATATATATTGTTAATCTACATATTCGAAATGCTCAACTATTCCACAATCAAGCTAATTCTTTACTTCATACTCAATCTCATTACTGTTTGAGATCTATTAGTTTTCTTTGAAAAGTTAATTTGACAATGCTGTATGGTATTTCATTGAAATGTTGGAAAGTAATCAAGAATAACACATGGTTTAACCCCAAAACTACTTTATTTACAACATATAACCATAAAAACATTAAATATAATATAAATATATAACAAAAATTAATAAATACCAGTCATATATTTGAGAATTAAATATTTTTAATAAAAGATTTACATGTATATAAAAAACAAAAAACAAAATAGCATTCCAGTTTTATAAGTCAGACTTTGCAAATAGAGTGATGCTGATAAGAAAACTAAAACCTGATATCTGTCTTTTATTTCATTAAATTTATTTAAAACAATGATTGAAATTTCTGAAATATAGAATTAAAAACAAAATGACATCTTAAAAACTAGTAAGTGAAAAATATATTTTTATATTTGGGAAAAGATACATATATATATTTAGGGAAGAATCTTTGAAATGAATGATGGGAAAATATTAGGTTATGATAAAAATATAACATACGGTACTCAAATAAAAATGTTCTATAATCTCTTGCTGTCTGCTGTACAAAGAGTAAATATCATCAATATTTTCATAAATCATTTTCTCCCAAAGGAAGTCGCTAGTAGATAGATTTTATACTTTATTTTGATTTTAAAAAATCCCAAATATTTTAATTCTAAATAGTATTTTCTTACAATACAATAATTAATTCTAAATAGTATTTTCTTACAATACAATAATTAATAAAAGTTAGAATGTATTCAGTTGTTATATTACTAGACTCAAAATTGTCCTCAAATATACGTTTTCCAAAACTTGACTTTTTTAAAACAAAACTAGAATAGCAGGTACACATTTACTAATAAAGCAGAATAGAGCTTTTATGAAATTGCTTTTAATTGGACATCTTTACAGGAATGGTTTGTATCTCAGAATATAAGATCATAATTTGTAAATTTAATTGATTATTTAATATAAGTACAAGATGGAGATGCAATGCAATGAGAAACTTTTATCCTCAGAATATATTACTATTTGTCTTATACTGATTCGTATTCTTTCCCCTGTATAGATTGATTTATTTTTTAAAAAAAGAGGTTCTTATATTTAATAGTAGCTAAAGAATATATGTGTTTAGAAACTAGAAGATTAGTTAAAGAGATTTTTTTATGAATAAAAAGATAGGCTTTTAAAAGAAAATTTAGTATAACTTTTTTTTAGATTACAAGCTGATTTTGTATTGATAATTTTAATTATGAAATGGAATATTTACCCTTTCACATCCATTTCACCTAGTTACATACTATAACTCACTCTTTGCCAAGTTTAAACCCTAAAAGTAACTCAAAAGATATCTATATGAATATATAAGTATGATTGCATATATGAATGCAAGCTTCAACATCTTTAACCTAATTGTTATGAATAGATTACAGTGATGGCTTTATCAAATTTATGTATAATTTAATTCAATTTATAACTCAGTTTATATTTCAATTTTCTTAAATCACATATATATGTGCATATCATATGTATAGCCAAAATACATATATAGTAGCTGTATTTTGTTTTCGTCAATTCTTATATTTTAAAATCAGTACTTATTTTTAAAATCATTATTAAAAATATCACAGATTCAGATCTGTTGTGGGTATGGTTTGGTGATTAAATCTAAAAATTTATTAAAACAATAAATGTTTGTCTAAAATAAATTTTATCTTGTAAATAGTAGCTGACAGTGGCAATTGCTAAAACCTTGTGGAAATGTAAGTGATCAAATCTTAGAAAACATTCTGTTGGAGGAATACTACAAAAGGCAGGAGTTAATTTGGTCCTTAAATTTATGAAATTTAAAGATGCTAATTGCTTGTTTCACTGAGAGACTTGTTATTAAAAATATAATTTAATGAAAGGTGTGTATAAATAGGCTACCTTTTCCTATGTAAAAAATACAAAAACTATTGAAGTGTTTGCTAACTGAAGCCATACCAGTATAATTTTTAATATGGCTAAGTATGAGAGGTGGAAGTTGCTGTTCTCCAAGCCCAGAGAGTTGCATCTTTATCTCTATCCTATAGAATAAAGACACCTAGCCACTACAATAATGGAAGACATTCATCTGGTAGACCTGCTGTGCTGATGTTTCAATTGGAGAGATTCTGCCTATTCTAAGAACAATTATTGCTATCATACCCACAACCAAAAATGATGCTACCCATAGACATGCTTTCAGAAATGAGTTGTAGGTAAAATTCCTAAGACCACTGCAAAGAGCTTTAAAATGAACTTTAATTTTTAAATCTAGCACTATAGCTATTATATAAAGTTAAATGAATGTTCAAAGTCAATTTCTAAAATCTTTTATCTAATTTAATTGTAGAATCACAAATTAATGCTTGCCTAATTCATCATAAATTTAATATATGTAAAACTTTTAGTATTGTGTAAACTAAAATGTAACATTAATGATCATATTATTGGTCATAATCTATTTTTTGCTTTCATGCTTGCAGTGATGCCTATGCTATTTTATAAATTTTAGTTAGTAATATTTTATTTCAGATATATGTGATAATATGCCAAATATATCTCAAAACAGTGAGTGTATTAATTACAATAAGTTTGTTCTGAATATATTATTTCTATTTACGATTTAATAAATGTAGTATAATACTTAGTTAGTCTAATCTGTCTCACTCTTTCAAAAAATGCATTAATTAATAATATTTGATCATTTTGCTATGTTATAATAATCCAAATTGATTTAAAATTTGATCTTTAGTAAATGGTTATTCTGGTTTGCCAATATTATAATTATTAAATATAATTTGTAACAGTTATTTTACCTAATAAGGGAATTTTGACCATATACATATATTATGCAGGTACATTTTATAGTTTAAACCATCAAACATCACATGATCACCATCTCTATACTAGCACATAATTTGTTGTAAACAAAGGCAAAACTCACCATACAGTAATGCCACCCTGTGCCAAACAGAGTAATCAATGGATGCCAGAAGGCTTGTGCATAAAATCCCTATCTAGTGCCTACTCATCCAATATCCCCAGACTAGTTTCTGGCTTGTGGCCATCATCAGTGAGGAGCCTTGGACCTGAGAGCACTGCACCTAGATCTTATGATCTAATGCAACCCTCCAGCAGCCACCTTTTAACTCTACTTTACTACAAAACTATGAGAATGAAATTGAAAACATTGTTAATATCTTCAATCTAAGCTCAATAGCTTATATAGTCATATGGGTCTGAAATCAATTCAGCACCCATACATTTTGGTGTTTTGCATTAGATCATAAGATCTAGGTGCAGTGCTCTCAGGTCCAAGGATCCTCACTGATGATGGCCACAAGCCAGAAACTAGTCTGGGGATATTGGATGAGTAGGCACTAGATAGGGATTTTATGCACAAGCCTTCTGGCATCCATTGATTACTCTGTTTGGCACAGGGTGGCACTACTGTATGGTGAGTTTTGCCTTTGTTTACAACAAATTATGTGCTAGTATAGAGATGGTGATCATGTGATGTTTGATGGTTTAACACCAATCTTGCCTAATAGGATAGTGGTGGCTATGGTTGTTTAAGAGCCAAAGACACCAAAATCTATGGGTGCTGAATTGAGTCAGACCCATATGACTATATAAGCTATTGAGCTTAGATTGAAGATATTAACAATGTTTTCAATTTCATTCTCATAGTTTTGTAGTAAAGTAGAGTTAAAATGTGGCTTCTGGAGGGTTGCATTAGATCATAAGACCTAGGTGCAGTGCTCTCAGGTCCGAGGCTCCTCACTGATGATGGCCACAAGCCAGAAACTAGTCTGGGGATATTGGATGAGTAGGCACTAGATAGGGATTTTATGCACAAGCCTTCTGGCATCCATTGATTACTCTGTTTGGCACAGGGTGGCACTACTGTATGGTGAGTTTTGCCTTTGTTTACAACAAATTATGTGCTAGTATAGAGATGGCGATCATGTGATTTTTGATGGTTTAACACCAATCCTGCCTAATAAGATAGTGGTGGCTATGGTTGTTTAAGAGCCAAAGACACCAAAATGTATGGGTGCTGAATTGAGTTCAGACCCATATGACTATATAAGCTATTGAGCTTATATTGAAGATATTAACAATGTTTTCAATTTCATTCTCATAGTTTTGTAGTAAAGTAGAGTTAAAAGGTGGCTGCTGGAGGGTTGCATTAGATCATAAGATCTAGATGCAGTGTTCTCAGGTCCAAGGCTCCTCACTGATGATGGCCACAAGCCAGAAACTAGTCTGGGGATATTGGATGAGTAGGCACTAGATAGGGATTTTATGCACAAGCCTTCTGGCATCCATTGATTACTCTGTTTGGCACAGGGTGGCACTACTGTATGGTGAGTTTTGCCTTTGCTTACATTTTATAGTTTGTAATTAATTATAACCCTTAAAATATATCCCCCAATATTAAGATCTGATTAGTGATGTAAATCAGTTATTTATTAAATGGAATTAAATACTTAATTTATGAATTGATTTGTGTTAGCAGTGCAAATATTTGCTAACTATTTGATGGCTCTCTTAATTGTTTTAACATATTTGTTATATAGCCTTTGTGCATTGAAGATGTAAATTTATGATATATGTGCAGATATATTCTTTCTTGCTAATCCACATAGGTTAACAGCTGAGGCTGACCCATGTCCCTGCTACCCATGTAATGGTGGACACAAGTCACACCCAGGACCATCTTGTTCAGGTAAGAGCACCAAAAATGCAACTGGGTAAGGACCCAGGGCCTTTGAATAGCCTATCCAATTTCTGAACTTCTCATGTTCATATCAAATTAATTTATTAACAAGCTCCTTGGTTCCAAATAGACAACATATCTTATATATAAAATAATTACTCATCAACACCACCATCTTTTCATAAAGTTTAGTAATGTGCCTATAGAAAACCATTGGTAATGCTAATTTAGTCTGTTTTTCCTTAATGTAATTTATATATTTATGACTTATCCAAAACCATGAGAATCTCTGGTAAAATGGATCTTGATGTGCATCATTCTCAAGCTTTATAATTGTGCTCAAACAGAAATTATCCTAAAGTAAACAGCTGCAATGTTAATGCTGTAATATATATGTCTCCAGCTATCATTATTACCTTGTCATTTACAAACCATGGTAAAGAAGTAATTATTATTTGACATATTAAATTGTTATAGGCATTAATTTTTCACTAGGCATGAGAGTTAATGGATATACTTAAGTAATATCAATGACACTGTATTCTTCTCCATGATCCTTATTTCAATGTATAATGCCTGATAGTGTTAAATTAGTTGTATTTTGATTTCTGGCTGAGTGTAATCTATTTTATTTATATTCACTATTGTTAACCCTAATAAACTTATTTAAATCTACCTCATCTCTATTATCATTTTTGCCATATTCCAATCCAATTAAATTATTGATTAAATTTAAAAAAAAAATCAAGTCAGATGTCACATGATTTAATTTAATAAGTGTGTATTACAGATGTTATATATAGAGCTCACAAATAAATTAAATTAGGTCATGTGACATCTGACTTGATTTTTTTTTGTAGTTTTATTTTTTGCTATTAAAGCTTTGGTGATTTTATATTGTTAAAGCTAGTAATATATGGTATATCTGAACTTTGTTCAGTCCCATATGGCTATTTAAATTAGATAGGTGGATTGGAAGACATATGGATGTCTGAAAAATTCAGATTTTCTATTTAATAGTTATACATTAGATAAAGTGCTGGGCTTGTCCTGGTATTTTTAATCTAATGCTTGAATATCCTAGCACCTCACTGAGGATGCCAGTAACAGAAATTGGTCTGGGATTGGGGATATTCTGCAAAGTTTGTTAAGAGCTTATTTGCGAGCTCTATATATAACAATTATTAATTAAATATATTTAATATACATTGTAATTAGATTATTAATATTACCCCCTTATTATTTGACTTAGCTTATTATTAGTTTGTTAACTCATTTTGTGTTGCCTGCATAGTATATATATAGTCTCATTTCTTTCCTTGATCTACTAGCCGGGATATGGACTAAGTAAATCTCATGCCGGGATATGGATTAAGTAAATCTCATGTGTAAGACTGGGATTGTTATTTATAGGATATTAAATCATGGAGCACTGGTAAATCAATTGAAGCTTGCCTTGACTTGGGATTCCTATACCTCATTTCAATCAGGTTTTGTATGTTTTACATGAACTCTAGGTTTTGTTACAGGGATATACAAAATCTGACCATTACAATATATTTATGAAAAATGAATAGAAAATCTAAGTACTTATGGGAGGGATGATTATATGTTAAATGAATTTGATTTTCATTAAGAACACTCCATGTAGAGAATTTATTTTTGTTAAATGTAAGAGAGAAATTTGATGCAAAATAGGGGCAAATGTTTTGTAGAAGAAAGAAAGATGACCAAGTCATTCATATGAATAATATGGCTTAATTGACAGTTTTTTTTTTTTATTCAAAGAAGATTAATATAGTTAATGAAAAAGAATTTAAGGAGTAATTCTGAAGGAGGTAGGATTATAAGCAGAAAATCCAGAGGATATTCAACAATTTAGAGTAACATGGATATTATATTGATGAGTAAATAAACTAGCATTTATAGCAAAGACAACAGAATATGATGCTAGGAGGGCATATTTTAGAGCTTGATGTTAGAGACAGAGTCAAAGAGTTGCAACACCCAACTGAACTAACTGCTTTAGGATCATCTGCTTTTCTTATTTGTCTTCTTTTATCTATGATTATATTAAAAAGTATGAGTTATGCAGAAGTTGTGAAACCTTTTCTTAAAAATTAGTCATATAATATTGAGAAAAGAATGAGCAATTATATCTTATTTTTAATAAAAAGAAAAATTATAAGTGCAAAAAAATATTGAAATGGATCTTAAATTTTCAAATAGGCAAGGAAGAATGTTTTCTTTAAAAAAATGTCATCAATGATACAGAGTAAAGATTCTTTAGGGCATTCGGAATTATAGTTATTATTAAGTAATATAGTTGTGAATTTATTATACAAAACTTTTACTTTATTTTAATTCCAATTTCTCAATCTGTAATATTATGATTTTTATTCCAGCTCTTCTATTTGTAATTAGAATAATTTTATATATCATAATTTGATTAATAGCACACAATAAGTGAATCATGGCCACACTATTTAGTAAAACAAAAAAGGATTGATGCATATAGATATAAACCAACTTTTAATTCTGTTTTAGAGGATATCACTTCCTTTAAATATCCCTAGTGATAATGCCATCTTTATAAAAAAAATCAATACATTTTATTACAACTTTTATTTAGAAAAAGTTGGCAGCTTTTTACTAACTTCAACTTCAATAATCCGATAATAACTTGTGACTTCACCCACAGGTCTGTTAATGGCATGGAGTTCTTATTATTATTATATGAATGGAAATATGTCTACACTCTTTATTGTTTAAAAGGTGAGTTATCATCTCTATTTTTTATTATTATTTAGTATTAAATATAAAGCATGGACTTAGTTAGCACTCAAAAAAATGTATGACTCTTCACCAGTGAAAACGTTTACATATGACAACTATGTTTTGTTTTTATGATCAATATCATGACACTATCTGACCAAGTCAGATAATTTTGGAATCTTTACCATCCACTACAATCATTAAATATTCATAAGTAATTAAAATTCATTTTTAAAGTTCGTAACTACATCATAAAATCTAAAAATCAATCTATTCTTAAAAAAAAAAATGTAAATTCATTATTCTTGTGAATCACGTGACATATATCCTAGACTTTTTTACAATTTTAGATAAATGAAACAAAATGATTTTTTTTAAAAAACAAAAAATATAACGAATTTACTCGAGATTGAATAAGCAATATAACATGTTTTATTATTACTATATACGTTTAAAGACAGTTAATGTTAAAATATTTTTTTTTTAATTTTTACAATAATGTATTAATAGATATTTTGTATCCATTTACTTAAATGCTAATTTAATAGATTTTTAATTATTAATTTTATCTCCTACCTGCTTTTTTTATCATTACAATAATTCACCCGTCAGTCAGTTCGTCATCGTTAAATTTAAACTGAAATATTTTAGTCATCATCATAATTAACAATATAGAGTTTTCAGTGGAGAAAAAATTTATCTAACATTTATTGATACTTTGATCATACGTTTTTAAAAATAAAATATATAAAAAAACAGCTCATTATTTTATCAGTTTTTTATTTAGTCATTGTATTATATATATATATAACACATTTTACTCATTTTTTAAATCACTAATCGGAAACACTAGTTTATTTTTATATTTAACCATTTCTTATTTAATCATTTGATTCTTAATTCTCGTCCATATTGTAGATACTTCGGATAAAATGAAAAACAAATTTCAACCTTTACAGGTACACAATTCATCATTTTGAAAGCTAAAAACCATTTTATTTAAAATTAAACAGTATAAATTTATAATCCTTGGAATCACCTGACACATCTTTTTGATTTTTTGAAATTTTAGATTGTTGGATTTTTCCTGTAAAATAAGTTTTTTTTTTTAATTATAAAAAAAGTTATGTGAAATGAAATAAAACGTTTTATTATTACTGTTTCAAAATAAATTTTGAAATATGTCATAACAAATAAACAGAAGAAATATATTAGTTAAAAATTAAAACATATAATAGTTATTAAAAATCAAAAAATAATTAGAAAGGTAAAATTATTAAAGAATTATTTAAATTTTACAATCATATAAACAAGCCTGATATCTCTATTGGCTATTTTCCCATTATTTTTCCTTTACAAACTTCTCTATTTTTATAAAAATCTTGTTCTACTTGTCTTTATATATTATCTATTAACATTTGTTTCAAATATTCTGTTATCTTTTTTGTTCAATAATTCCAAACCAACCAATTTATATTTCAAATCTATTTTACTTTTCACTTTCTTCTGGCATGAAATTTTTCATCTATATTTTCTTAATTTTATTGTTAATAAACTTTTCAAATTCTGATATTTTCATTTTTTTAAAGACTTTTTTTTCTTTATCAGTGCATTTGTGCTAATGGATAGTTGAAATATGGTGGTGTTGAGATCAAAATGCATTGATAAAAACTAAAAAAAAAATTGGAAAAATCTTTTTATAAAATTTATTTTTATATTTTCCAAGATTTTGAAGTGAGCTTTTCTACATAAAGTAAAATTTCATATGAGGAAAGAATAAAATAAAAGACTCATTTTTGATATTTTTTGTAACTTTTCTTTTTTTACTGCTAAATATCTGATATTCCTTTCTCAACAATTATTAAGATAGCATTAAACAAAGTAAAAAAAAAAAACTTTATGTATTTATATCCACAGTTGTAATATGAGTAGATGTATTTATTTACTGTATTTTTTAAATTTAAATTATCATTTTTTATATAATATACAAATATATTCTTCATTTGTAGGTTTTTAATTTATTTCTGAACCATAGTTCTAATCTATTAAGCTAAAAGCTTCTGAATTCAATCTTGAATTAAAAAATTGAGTAGAGTAGACTTTAATAATATTTTCTTAAGAAGTCATTTATTAATTGATAATTTCTGAACTGAATTTTTTGACAGAACAAAGAATAATTTAAAAAATATCATCTAAGATTGCTGAATAAAGTTTCATAGAGAAAGAAAAAGTGTTCTATATAAATAATTTGTAAACATTTGTAATACAATGAACACACTTTGTGTATTTGTATAAAATCTTCATACTTTAATTCTAAAGATATGTTTTCAAATATTATCTTCACTAATAATAATAATAATACTACTACTACTACTAATAATAATAATAATAATAATAATAATAATAATAATAATAATAATAATAATAATAATAATAATAATAATAATAATAATAATAATAATAATAATAATAATAATAATAATAATAATAATAATAATAATAATAATAATAATAATAATAATAATAATAATAATAATAATAATAATAATAATCATTCAATTTAATTCAGTTCTTTAATAATAATAATATAGATTCATATCTATTAATTATCACATTATTCCACCTTAGCATATCAATATCATATTTGTCTTTATCCTTACTATTAATTCAATTCTTATGTCTAACCCATACTTTATACTCCTTATGAGTGACCCAACTGTGACTACTCTATATTTATCTCCAAGTAATTGCACTTGATAACCACTCCTCTTGTGAATTCTGATGGCTTCTTATCAAAGAATGCAGTTACATTTTCATAACACACAACATGCCACACTTATTAACCCTTGAATTTATTCAGCAATGTTGGACCATCTAATTGATCTAACCCTTAATTCTTTACTGTTCTCTAATCACTTTTCACAAATCATCACACTTAACTTCACCAATTTTCAAAGGACCAACATCATCTAGGAAAAACAATCAGACCTCCTCCCATTATTTACCAATTGAGTTTTTGTTTTCAGAAACATACACAATGCTCTACAAGCTAGAAACTTTATCCATTGATCAAATTCAGAAATACCTTGCTTTTGTGAATATACTCTTCTTTAACATAACAATTACCCACCACTACTTATCCACTGGCATTGGTCAATGACATTCACAAAAAAATAGTCATCTTAAAGCCCATGGACCATACCAATTAATACATACATAACTTTACAAAAACCTACCATCAAACATTCCAGAAACTTTAAATAATACTTGGCCATCATATACCCAAGAAAACATCTGATATGCCCTGAAATACCCTTTCAAGTGTAGGGTCAACATGGCAATTGAGGTTGAAGGAGTTAATTATTCTTGACATAATATTATCCTATTTACCAGCATTTCCAATGAGAATGTAAGTCATTCTAAATAATTCACATCCAATTAAGAATACTTTGAACTTTCTGAAGTGTACCTCCTATTTCACTTAGATCAATTTTACAATAAATTAGCAGCTATTCACAAAAGATGTCACCCCAGAACACAGGGGATCCCAACATTTGTTTTTCAACATCTCTGTCAATTTATTACCAAATATCTCTGCAACATTGCCAACCCCCTGCCACAGAAAATAGCTTGAATCAAAGATCTCTATTCAATTGCAAAGATTTTTTTATCAAAAAGACAATACCCACACCCTCTCTCTTCAAACTGTAACCTATCTACATGGACCTTCTGGCCATTCAATTCTTGGAGAATGTTGTCAAGAATCAGCTTGAGCTTAAGCCACATATACTGCTTCTAATTTCAATAATACAATTTTCTTAAAAGGAATTTTATGCTATCTAGACTGCATTAATGCAAAACTATCTTAAATATTGCTTAAGAGTGCAAAAATATGCACCAATAGCTGTTCTAATTGACACACAGGCTGCCTTTAATTTAGTACAAATTAAAACACTAATAGACATGCTTCACATGGTCACCAATTCATGTGTTTACACATACTATTAATAAGAGTACCTAACTTTTCATACAATAGTGCCACCAAGTGCAGGCTGTCATAATCATTGAATGCAGGAAGCTTTGTGCATAAAATCTCTATCTAGGCCTACTCACCCAACATCCCCAGACAAGTTTCTAGCTTATTACTTTTATCAGTGAGGAGCCTTGAATTTAAGGGCACTGCACCTAAATCTTAGCATCTAGTGCAAACCTACAACAGTTATGTTTTACTTATTTGTTAACTATAAAGCTAGCAGCTCAAGCTGAAAACATCATAATATTTTCAACACAAGTTCATTTGCTTATATAGTCATATAGATCTGAATTTAATTTACCATCTATACATTTTGTCATCTTTGGTTTTTCAAAAACCACAGTCACAATTATTCTATGGGCAGGATAAGTATATAATCATCAAAACATCACATTACCATTTCATATGCTTACATACTCTGTTAATGAATTATGCTAAACTCTCCATACATTAGTACCATCAAGTGTAAACCTTCATAATCTATATTACATTACAAGAAAATGAGCTTGGGTTGGAAACAATATGACAATATGGCATTTTCATCTTGGACTTCTAGATTTATAGTTAACAAATAGGTAAAAGATGGATGCTGGAGGGTTGCACTAGATTTTAAGATCTAGGTGCAGTGGTCTTAAATCCAAGGTTCCTCACTGATTCAAGGATAAGCTAGAAATTAGTCTGGGAATATTGGATGAGTGGGCACTTTATAGAGATTTTATGCACAAACCTTCTGCGTCCATTGATTATGAAGGCTTGCACTTCCTCACTGATTCAAGCACAAGCTAGAAATTAGTCTGGCAATATTGGATGTGTGGGCACTGGATAGAGATTTTATGCACAGACCTTCCTGCATCCATTGATTATGAAGGCTTGCACTTAGTGACACTACTGTATCGTGAGATTGGTATTTTTATTAATAGACTTGTTTGTGGTCACTCCTATATCTAATTATCAATTTATGAATAAAATTGGGAAATACATATTACTCTCAGTGGTAGAACTTCACCTGCTTTTATCCCCACAATTCAATCTCCCTAGGGTCATTCTTGGTTTTGGATTTAAATTTATATTTTACATCAACCCATTGTTATCACAAATACTACAAAAAATAGCATGTACCTAAATCAATACACCCAGAAGCACATCCCATATATTGTATATACAGATGACATCAATGTCTCCCTTGCTTCATCAAAACAGCTCCAAAAACTTTAAATTTTTTTTACTATTCATCAAAGTATTGACATAAGTTTAATTTAAAGAAAATGGCTGCCATTCTGTTATAAAAGTTTTCAAAAACAATCAACTAGATTCCTTGGATTACCATTTCATCTTCGAATTCATGTTTTAAGACAAACCATTCAAAATAAGCTCAAAGAAAAAGCATTGCAAATTACCACTTCTTTTACTAAAACCTCTCTGTCAATTTATTCAAAAATTCAGCTATTCAATTGTCTTGGTATGACAAAAATCAGGTACTACTTGCCAGTTATCAAATTCATTATCTTAAACATTTTCTCATTGTGCAAAAATGAATATGAGGAAGAAAACAGTTTCTATATCTCTTAAATGCTTCCATGTAAAATTGTCACAGACTTTAACTTTAAAAAAACAGTCAACATAGTGGCCACACTACAAAAATTCCCTGCACTTCAGTGTCTTCTTGTTGTAGCACCCACTGATAAATCTTCACCCACATCTATTTTTTGAAATCTTTTATCCAGGTACTTCTGCACATCCCTCCAATGCTTGACATTAATATTTCACATTTTATACAGTAATTTAGAAGTTCTCTTGAGCTAAATTTTTTTTGATTTCTTGCTATAACTTACCTCTTGCTTTCTTCAGTTCCATTGGGTTTTGTAAAAATATTGATCTATTTTGTAGCCTATGTCACAGTGCTAAAAAAACAGAGCAATACATCTTTTATTTATAATGATAGAAGGCTTATACTATGCTTCAAAGAAAGTTTGGGGTTAAGATGTGCACTAATAACAGATGAAAGAGAAGTTTATTATTTTGAGTTGAAAATAATGCTGTGTTTTGAGAGTTACCTTATTATCATAATCATAGCTGGGGTAAATTGTAAAGTGATGGAGTAAACATTAAGTATAGTTGTGGAAATTATGTAAAATTAATGTGTTGAAAAATATCAGAGTACATTTTTTGGAGAGAAGGAAGAATGAATTTTTTTGATTAATAGCATGAGTGGAATTGACTATGTAGTATGCTTCCCTAATTTTTTACCTTGAGTGGTTTCTCTCACTATACTAAATGCCCAGTTAATTTTTGATGCTTAAAAAAGACTGAATTCCAAATTGGCTTGGTAGCTGCCCTATTAGTAGTATATTGATGTTGTGCCAATTGTGTAGATAAAAATACTCAGGATTCCCCAAAAACAGAATAATACCTGGTGTAAAATGATAAACTTGAATTTGAGAGTATTCTTTGCACTGTCTATAAAATCAAGTGCCTTCACACTGGGTGTAATTCTGTCTATCTTGGGGAATCCTGGATGATTTTGTCTACACAATTAGCACAGCATCAATACTTATACAAGAGGACATCCATCAAGATAAATTTCAAAAAAATAACAGGGTATTTGTTTATACCATCTTCAGCAGCAATTCTGTATATCAAAAGCAACTGCTTAAGACAAAAATGTAGGGAAGTTTATTTTATAGTCAATTCCACTTGCAGAGATTCATTCTTCCTTTTCTTCAAGAAATGGACTCCCTGATATTTTTAACACTCACTAATTTTACATAAATTTAAATTTTTGCAACAATATATATATATATATATATATATTTTTTTTATATATATATATATATATATATATATATATATATATATATATATATATATATATATATCCACACACATTCACTCCACCACTTTACAACTTACCCCAGCTATGAGTGTAATATAACTCTTGGAAGCACTTAACATTATTTTGATATTTCAATTAAAAAAAAAAACTTCTCTTCAGCTGCATATTGGTGCACATCTTAACACAACTCTTATTTATATACAGTTCTGAACAAGACCCATGAGATCAGAACCAGCATCTATAGACAATATGATACCTTGCTACAGCACATTATTCAATTCTATCAGAAGTCCATAGCTCCCATTGCATATGCCATCACATTGGCATTCTATGCATATTGGTGCACTTGTTTCATATTTACCATAGAAACAACAATATGAGACATTCCTCCACATTTATTAACAAGATAAAACACATAAGGGAATGGGACAGTAAAATTGTACATCCTGACATCTATACCACTACCTGGTTTCTATTAAAACAAACTGGTAGCCTATAAAAAATTTATCCAATTTTGCATCCATAAAACCAGCTGGCAAAGTGGCCATTTTATAAATAGTAAAAAGGGTGGTCTCCATAACTTTAACATTGTAAAAAGATATCCAGGTAAATATATCAGCTGAACAAAACAAAATCTTATTAAAAGAACATGAACTCTATCTGAACTCTATCTTTACAATATATCTTACTGCACAAAAGTTGAACAATATATATATTAAAAAACTCTCAGATATATTATCTTTGCACCCACATTTTATATTAGTGGACTATGTAAACAACTTACACTGATTACAATTGATTATGTTTGTACAGTTATTTAGACATGGGGTCTATATTAAGCCAAAAATCCAAAAAATTTCCTCAAAACAAATAATGCCCAACACAATTTATATGTAAATCGTAATGGGAAATGTTGCAAAATGAATCTGGACTAACTTTTGTCCTGACAACTTTAATATGCCACTGTAATCTAAGCTGTCATTTGTACAAATGTAAAGCATGTAACCCTTTATAAGACAATAAAGTTCATTATTAAAATATCATCATCAACAACATCATCATCATCATAATAACAACACTGAGTAAATTTATCCAGTACAGGTGTTCTTATATAAAAGATGTGTTATAATATATAAATGAGGTACAATTTGAAAATAAGGCAATTGGATATTTTATTTTTCAGACAATAGAACACATAAATCCTTTTTATTCATGGAATGTGGATTCTTTGCAATAGCACATGCCACTTTGTACTTTCTTTTCTTATCATCCTGTTAAGAATACATTGTTCTAACATTGGATGGAGAAAATATGTTACTTATTGCATGTTCAAATCTACTTGCATGAAATTCACCATAACATACAGAGCTGCAGGAAGAGTTAGTATAAGCAATTTTATAGAACATCTGAGCATTCTTTACCAATATCTTGTTTTAATATTGTTTAACAAATTGTTAAGAGAAGGCAGTGATTAACAATCTGAGAAGCATTCTTGTTTAACAAATTGTTAAGAGAAGGCAGTGATTAACAATCTGAGAAGCATTCTTTACCAATATCTTGTTTTTAATATTGTTTAACAAATTATTAAGAGAAGACAGTGATCTAACACTTCCCCTTTATGAGTAAACACAATTGTTCCTAAGGTTATTTGCAATAAGGGACACAAGAAAGGCTTACTCATACTCTAGGCATAATATTAAGAGGGACACAGGAAGGCTTATCCACACTTTAGGCATATTATTAATGTTTTTAACTTTATTTACATTGGGGTAAAATTTCCCAACTGTTTTAATAAGCATCTAACAATTATAACCAAGCCCTATTAGATCACTAATTTATGCATTGATGTTGTTTTTCTGTCTCATACTTACATAGATTTTTTTCTATACAAGAAATATTTAATACCAACCAGTTGTTACATTGGGACTTTTTATAAAGGGTGAATAGCTTCTGTTATTTGTATAGGTTTTAGCTTCTATAATTTCCCTATCAATTCATTTTATAACTTCTTATTATAAACTCATTTTAAAATGGATTGTAGTTAATTTGCTGCAAGGATCTTGAATAATTTTAATGGATAGATGACAATGCACTGAACTGTACAGTTATTTTATATCTAATGAGACTAGCCTGTGATTCTTATTAATTTTTAATTTTATCACACATTCCATAGATGATTTTATTGTATGTGTGTCCAAATCCAATGTCTTTCATTAACCAATCAGCTATTTTCTTTGCTACTTTGCAGTAATATACTCCATTGAAATCTATCACGAGTCTGAGCAGCTGGTATTCTTAGTGCATCTTGATATTAGCTAAAATGCATGGAGGTAAAGCCAGTGAAAGATATATTACTAAGTGTTCTGAACCTGTATACACTTTATTACGAAGTTTCCTTAATATTGATAACACAAATTTTTCATTAACATATTTTATATTATACCTCTTTATCTTTTTAAATTGCAACTTTGTAATTTGCATATTCATTTTTTGAATATAATTTTTGTAGTCTAACAATTTCAACCTATTGCCCTTTTCTTCTTTGAGATAAGCAATGTTGATGTTTTTAATAACGTTGTTTTATTAATCGTACAAGATGATTCTTTATTGTCTTTAACTGAATCAAATAATATAAAACAGACTTGCTGTTCTCTCTACAACTTTCTCTTTATCTACTAATTTTTTAAATTTTGCTTCCATATTGTTTATAATTTTTATTTGAGGCCATTCCCCATTCTATTAATGAATCTCAAGCCAAACTTTAACACATTGTTGATGGACTCAGAGTGTGTAATTGCAATTAAATTTACCCAATGGTCAGCTATATTTTGTTTAAGCACAATAGCTTATTTTTCAGCAAGAAAATTCCATTTATTTATTTATCTTTCACATTTATTGCACAATTCTGCATTTGTTCACAATATCAGATGGAGTAGATAATTTCTCCCCATACATTTTGCCATTATATTTCTTGTTTAAGATTCCTATGGCAGCCCGGGCTAATCTTGCATAGCAACACCTTTTTTAAACTTCTAATTATTTTTTCCTGATCATATATGCCTGTGTTTATCCAAATATTACCATGCTTTAAGAAACATAATTCTTTCCTGTTTCACTGAAATAGATTTATGCAATTTAAATGTCATCTTATTTAATAAAAATGAATCCACTTTAATATATAATTCTCAAAGTATTAAATATTTTCATAAAACTATGTAATATTATTAAGCACTTGTTGACTTTAAGTTCTGATGAAAATGTATAATAAACATAAACTAATAAAATGCACTTAGCCAGATTTTGCCAAAAACACTGCCAGAATCATAGAGCTGAGTAAGTTATGCAGTTCAGGTATGCTTATATAATTGATGTGTTATAATATGCAGTACAATATGCAAACAAAGCAATTAGATATTTTATTTTTTAGACAATGTATCACATTAATCCTTTTTGTTAATGAAATGTGAAGTTTTTGCAATTGCAAAAATGGAATGTGAAGTTTTTGCAATTGCCCATGCTTCTTTGTGATTTATTTGTCTATTATTTCTTTCAGAGTAAATTATTCTAACATTGCATGTGAAAAAAATGTGTGTCTTGTTGCACATTCATAATCAAGAAAGATTGATCTGTAATTAGCCTTGTTTTGTTTCATTGTACAAATATTCATGTTGGGCAATTTTCATGGATCTACTTGACACGATTCATCATTAAATACAGAACCATAGAAAAAGTTAGTACATGCAATTTTATAAACTACCTGAGAAATGTGATTCACTGGTATCTTGTCTCTAGTATTATTCAACAAATTATTAAAAGATTATGGCAATCTAAAGGTTACCCTATATGTGTTAGCACAAATGTTTCTAAGGTTATTTGCAATATGAGGGGTGTAAGAAAGGCTTATATATGTTTTAGGCATATTATTAATGTTTTTAACTTTATTTACATTGGTATAAGATTTCCCAACTGTTCTAATATGCATGTTTTGATTATAACCAAGCCCTATTAGATCATTAATGTATGCATCAAAGTTATTCTTTCTATCTGCCTCATACTTGTATAGATTATTTCTAAATAAGAAACATTTAAATCCAGCCAGTTTGTGCTTTGGTGGGACTTTTGACATAGAATGAATGGCACCCTTTATTTGTATAAGTTTTTGCTTCATTTTATAGTCAATCTCATTTTTTATTTTCTGGATCTACATGTCCAAAAAAATTGATCCCATGATTTTATCTTCTACCTCAATAATCCATTCAAAAGGCAATATGTTTTTGAGCTCCAGCCATATATTGTTGATCTGATTCTTTAATGCACATATAAACACATCATCTTTATATCTCACACAGTTGTTATTAACCAAAAGAGCTAAATATTTAGGCAAGACATTTTTCTCAAACTTAGACAGAACATTGTTACAAAAAATCCCATTAAGTGGTAACATCACTGGACATCCATACTTTATTTTATAAAATTTATTTGGGCTACTGTTGGCCAAAAATGGAATAGCTAATTGTATTTGAATATTGTATCTTATTTACATATTATATCATGTTCAACTATATAAGCACCACTATACTGCATACCTTTACTCAGCACTATAATTCTGGCAGTGTTTTGGCAAATACATTTAAATGGTTTATTATATCTCTGATATAAAAAAGGAATGACATTTCAGCATTTACTACATTTATGATATAACCCCAAAGTCCATTTTTGCATTGCAAATTTTCTTAAATAATGATATCATCATCATCATCATCATCATCATCATCATCATCATTATTAACCCCCCTTTTATTATTATTATTATTATTATTATTATTTTTTTTTTTTTTTTTTTTTTTTTTTTTTTTTTTTTTTTTTTTTTTATTATTATTATTATTATTATTATTATTATTATTATTATTATTATTATTATTATTATTATTATTATTATTATTATTATTATTATTATTATTATTATTATTATTATTATTATTATTATTATTATTATTATTATTATTATTATTATTATTATTATTATTATTATTATTATTATTATTATTATTATTATTATTATTATTATTATTATTATTATTATTATTATTATTATTATTATTATTAAGGATTTTAACTTAAAGACTTATGGGAAAGTAGAATATTATACAGTTTGGTTTTCAGAGAGAAAAAAAATACAAGAGATAACTATTGGTGTTGTTAGAATAATTGCAGAAAGATTTATTAAAAAAGATAGAGAGATTGGTATATTGTTTTGTGAATTATATAAAAGCATTTGATAGAGTAATCTGAAGAAACTTATGATCCATCTTAAAGAAGCGTAAGGGAGTATTTTGGAAAATTAGAAAATTGATTAGGAGTATGTATATTGAACAAAGAATAAAAATCTAATTGGAGAATAATGAGACTGAAGAAGTGAATATAAAAAGAATTAGATAAGAATGCAATGTGTTACCTGCCCTTTTTAATATTTATTTAGAAAGCAAGTTGGATAAATATTGGGAAATATGAAGGAGTTAATGTTGAAATAATAAAATGTATAGGATTTATAGATGATATGGTTCAGCCAAGATGGAAGAAATCTTCAGAATATATTAAATAAAATGAAGGAAGAATGTATGGAATATGGAATGATGTTGAGAAGATCAATTGTTTGTGGATAAAGAATAATAATAAAAGACTATAAGTTGAAATTAAAGTTCAACAGATAAATAGATTTAAATATTTGGATAGTTGATTGAATGAGGATGGAGGAAATGAAAACAGTTGAAAGAAGAATAGCATTGGTGAAGAGGGCGTTATTAATAAAAAATTGTTGGTCTGTGTAGAGAAAATTAAGAAAAATATTAATTAAATGCCACATATGAAGTGAACTATTGTATAATTGTGAAACATAAACAATGTGTTAAAAAATTAGAAATATATTAGAAGCCTTTCAGATGTAGTCATAGAAAAATCTAAAATTAGTTGGATGAATAAATGACAAATAAAGAAATTTTGTATTGAATAAAAGTAAAAGAAAACTGATTGAGAGAAGTAGAAATAGAAAGAGAAATTGGATTGGGCATATATTAAGAAGGAAGAATAGTTTAATAAAAAATATTTTGGAGGATTGGTGAATGGAAACAAGAAGAAAGGATGGAAAAGATTGACTTTACTTGATTATAAAAGAGATTAAAAGGGATATATAAAATTGAAGATCTGGTTAATGGACTGAAGTAATAGATGAATCATTTTCTGGATTTCATCACAGGGCAGAATGCTATTGATTGATTGATTAAGGACATTATTAAATAATTTTTATAGCAATTATATTCTAACACATTTAAAGTTACATCATGTACAGCAATTTTATTTTCAAGCAAATTACTTAATAAATGTAACTGCAAAATAAGCTTTTTATATAAAAAAAAAAATCATTATTTTATTTTTATATAATTTTTTTGTATGCTCAATTCATCCAGTTCCAAAATAATAATGTTTTTTTTTTTAGATAAATAGTGATTATTTTATTTAATCTTTTGAAGTGATTATAATTTTGATTTATAATTATTTATAGTAATAAGTATTCACTTTAAAACAATATTTGAAATTTGTAAGTATTTTATATTGAGAAGGTTTGTCAAAATATTTATTGATATAGATTCAAATTTGTCTATAAACCTTATATTCTTTTTATTAAGTTATTTTAAGTATTGATAATGTATAAAATTGTGAATAGTGTTATAATTGTTACAAAATTATTTTTGTTTACATGCAGACCTTATTCCATTTGAACCCATGTTAGTTGAATGTCTTTGACATCTGTAGATACATTACTATGTGTTTAAGATCAATATAAGATTTAGAAAAAAATAAAATCAATTCACTACACTTAATAGATTCAACGAAGCACATATTCTTCCCAGCACAAGATTTTACATTAATAGACTCCTTTAGAACAGAATAATTTTTGTAACCCCCCCCCCCCCATGAATAAATAAATTGCTAGTTAATGGCAAATTCTTTGCATTTAACTAACCTTTGAAAATTAATTTTTTCAGTCTATGGCGAAGCAAAAAGCTATAATAGTACATCTAGTATTATATCCTTTTAAATATTTTTTTTCAAATATTTGGGCATCAGATTTAATGTTAAAAAGTAAAGCATCTAATTACTTAGCATATTAGCTGATTAAAAATTAAATATCAATAACAATCATTCTAAGATGCAGAGATGCATTTTGATTTAAAAACATGAAAAATAAGTTACATTATGTTAATGTAATTAGTAAAAAAAGAAAAAAAGAAAATTAACATTGCAATACCATAAATGCTAATAGATTCTGAAAAAATATATCACTAAACCACAGTAAAATATTATGTTAGTGACCTGATAAATATACACATAACACCTGTAATATAATAGTGTTTGGTAAGAAGATACTTTTCCCAAAAAAAAGTATCATCAATGTAAACCATGTCTCAACATAACTTTGATTTCTTTTGTAGAGCGAAAAATAAAACATGATCTTAATATATCCAAATTAAGAAGCAATATGTGAATATCTTAATGAAAATACTACAATATATATGTATATGTGAAATACCAAAGGCAAGAAAAAAAATTATAAAGCAGAGACTGATAAAAGAGAGAATAACTACTTTTCTAAAAAGCAATTTCCCAATGAACTTACTTAAGAAATTAGAACTTAGAAAAAAAGGCAAAGACTATAATTCAGTGGAGTCTCTATAACAGGTACATCTATATTAAATGACTGATATAATGAGAACTTTTTTTTACTAAATTAAGACTCCACAATGAACACAAATGTTACAATGAAAGCTATTGATTAAAATATCATACATATATACAAAAAGTTTAGGATTATTTTCATGTTGACTAGAAAATCATACATCTTTACCATATTTTGAAAAGCATAGTTATCAAGTTAGATCATTTATCTGTTTATTTATAAATTTTGTCATAAAAATAGTCTCACATTTTTATAAAAATATTTTGCTACATATATAATTCTAACTCTATGTTTCAAAAACATAATTAGAAAACCAATAAATAGTCATTAAGAAAGAAATACTTTCCATTTTTATGTCAAGAAATTTTATGATTTTTATTAAGTAATATTTTCTAAGGCTGTAACCTCAAACATGTGTGTGTAAAATGCGATAGTAGGGACCTCTACAGATCTTAATCACAAGCTTACATTTGGAAAAAAAGAGGGGAACCCTTCTTTACTTCAACCTACTTTCTATATAAATAGGTGAAGCTGAAGCAGTTAGATCATTTGCTTATGTTTATAAAATTTGATTATAATTTTTACTACAAAATATTATTTATAAATTCTAATTCTCATGTACAATGTATTAAAGTTAGAGTGAAGAAGCTTATTGAATTTAAACATTTATTTTATATAGTATAGCCATCAAACAAAGAATATTTTCAGTACTGTAATTGAATTTTACATCACTTTAATTTGGATGCTTTACTGAAGAATACTCATACTTTTTTTGTATGAAAGATTTTTTAAATGTTTGATTATATTTTTACTTTATAAATTTTTTTTAGGCATTTCAAATTTACTTATACAGGTTAAAAATCAAATAAATTAATTTTATATTTATTTTTGATTTTGTATCATATTGTTTCGATTTAAATGATAGTGTTGTATGGTAATATTATTCTAGGATATAGATTACTCCTAAGTATATCTAAATGAGAAATAGATTGTTCCTAAATATATATATTTCAGTGTATGCTAGGCAAATAGATTCTACAATGAATCAAGCTTTTGGAATCAATTACATTTATTGTAGCAGTTCTTCACTGTCCTATGAATTATGGGCATATTAAAGATATTAGAAAAAAATTACTTTCACTATTACCAGTTGCAATATATGACAAAAGAAATTATAAGTTTAATATTCTTATATCCATAATTTAAAAAAACAATATTCAACGACATTTAATAAAATATGATTTTTCTAAAAATACAATTTAAGATTTGATAAACTATATATCTAAAAGACAAAGCTATGTTAGAATTAAATAATGATTATCATACGACTTTTTATAAAATGGAAAAAATACTAAAAAGTACATTCAATATAGTAAGTAATGTTAAAATAAAAACTGAGTAATATACACCTAAAGAGCTTGCTTTATAAAATGAAAAGAAAAAGTAGTTGTGGAAATGAAAATGCTGAACAAAATAGTTTTAAAAATTAAAAATTCTCATGTTATTATAAATATGAAGATTTTATAGCTACAAAAATAAATCCATATCAGCATTAGAATTACACAGTTCTAGGTAAGATAAAATTTAAATGACATGCACAATTTTTTTTAAACATTTTAAAAAAAAGTTAAATAATAAAGGATTTTACTTTTAAAAAAAGTCTGTTTTTTTTGTTCCCCAAATTAAGTTTAACTTTTCTTTTTAAAAAAGTTTATTTCTCTTTTTCTATATATTTTTAATTCAATCTGAAATTATTTCTGGAATGGTTCACATCAAAAACTTTCATTTCTAAAACTTGTTTGGTTCCTGAAAAAAAAAGTTGCTTTAATTGTGAAAAGTAGAAGTTGTTTTCTTTCTTCTTTTCTTTTCAATTTTTTTTTGTTAGAATTTTTCCCGTTTGTATTTAAATAATACTTTGTTTATTCTTTAATCTCCATAGTTTATATTTATTTATTGCATTTGTTATAGATCCTCTTACCTAAGTTTAAAATATGTTTTGGTTAAAGATCAATTTTGACTTTAAAATTTTATTAACTTTCAAAACATATATTTATGCATTTAAAATGTCAATTATTTTATTAAAGCCATAAATTATTAAAATACAGTAAAAAAAAATCCACTTATTAAAAAAAAAAAAAAAACCAACAATGTAATTTTAAAATTTAACAAAGAGGTAAAAAGAATTTAAATAATGACTTAACATTTTATTCTTATTTCACTTATATATATATGTGACAACCTTGACAAGTGTCAGCCATAACTTTTACATATATATTAGGGAAAGAGACTTGCAATTAAAAAGAAATACTTTCTGATTTAACTAATAATAATAATAATGTTTTAAACATAGTTTATAAAAATCTATAGATCACAAATATATTCTAACTAACAATAATGAATAATAAATCTTCAACAAAACATTTCTCACACAAAATTAAACAAATACAGGGTGCCTAAATTTCAAATGTAATATAATTCATAACTCGGAATGAGCTATAAAAATGTGGAGCTATGATTAAAAAAAACAGAGACAACATCATGCAATGTACGGAATAATTATATTATAATAAAGAACAAGAAAACCAAAGTCCTAACAAAATAAATATAAACATTATCTAACACTTTAATCTTACATTCAACTATGCAGATTAAAAAAAAGTATTCTTTTATAACTGAAGATCCAGAAAAAACAAAAATATTAAACTTTCAAACTTTAAACATGCATATAACAGTAATACATCAGATAAATCTCAACTATTTATTTTGTATCATATTTTTATTTATTCTCTATGGTATAGAGTAATGGTAGAACATTGGATTCTGGAATTCAAGATCCATGAACCACAAACACGTCTTTATAAAACTTCATATGAATTCTCAAACAATAAATCATTTGAATATTTTTTAAAATATAAATTGACTTTTATAATAATAAAGTGAAAAAACCCCCGAGTGTAATAAAATGCACTCGAAATCATTAACTAACTAAAATAATCCTCTGCAAAATTAAATTTAATCCATATTATCAATATGTAATGTATCCGCCCAGTGAGAGAAACAACAGGAACAAACAACATACAATAAATTGCTAAAGTGAATTAGCTGAGGTTCGCAAATAACAACCGATATGAAAATTACTGACGATTAAGATTTGTTTACTCAATTAAATGTTTACATCAATTTAACTTAACCCTACATAGCCCTGAAGGCGTACTAAATAATAAAAAATCGGGAAGATCTGTTATATTTACTCTAGTCGGACTTTTGAACCTTTAGATCCGATAATCTGGGTTTTTCTCCCGTAGATTCTGATCAGCAAAATACAATTATTAGCTCTGATCTCAATCAGGAAAAAACAGCAAAAGACCCATGCTCCTCTCCTACACAGTTTATATAGTCCCACCTGATTTCTTATCAGTTCCTTTTAATCTCTGCTTCTTATCTTTTCCAATTACCGTATTATTGTCTTTCCCAATGTTCTAATTATTTTCATTCTACA
Source organism: Epiperipatus broadwayi (assembly GCA_028023455.1). Lineage (NCBI taxonomy): Eukaryota > Metazoa > Onychophora > Udeonychophora > Euonychophora > Peripatidae > Epiperipatus > Epiperipatus broadwayi. The sequence goes on along the minus strand of JAQFVV010000325.1, from coordinate 420,017 downwards.
TATTAAAGTTTGAATTTCTAAATATTTTATTTACACAAAGTTTGACTTTCTAAATATTTTTATTTATACAAATTTAAGCTTAACATATATATCTACTTTTGAAATAATATTTATAAAAGTTATATTTATTTTACCGTTAGACACAACACAATAATAAATAAATAAAAGGTTGATTTAATACTAAAAGGTAAAATTTCCTATCCTGAACCTTTTGTTTGTTTCTTTTTTCCCCCCACACAATGAATCATTAACATATAAAACTAAACGTGGAAGTGATCCTAAATCTATCTTAATCAGAAAATTTAACAGATGTTATTTTTTTAACATTTAGTTATAGATTTAGATCATTTTAATAAAAGAAATGTATTATTTAATATTATTTCTTTTTGCATTATGTTTATTGTCCCTGTAATAAATTTTACTTGTGTAACACGAGTAATATCACAAAATATATATACTTGGAATAACAAACTTGTTTAAACACATAAAACTGAATTATTTAAATTGAATTATCATTTTATTTTATTTTACTTTTTCTACTGATCACTTCAGTTTTTAAATAATAGAAATATTAATTTTAATTAATTATTAAAATTTAATAACCAGTTAAATTTTTAAATCATAAAAATATATTTATTTATGAACAATGAAAATTTGAAAAACTTAATATAGCTGGCATTCAATGAAATAATAAAATTACAATTGTGTTCTATGAATTATCATATTCAATAATAAGTAATTATATTTGTATGATCAAACTATCTTAGAAAACTACTTACAAAGTTTTTTTTTTTTTTTACTTACAAAGTTATATATAAACTTGCTACAATATATATATATTATAGAAATTAGCATATAAATTAATCAATAAATCAAATAATATTAATTTATTTTACATCTTGTTAGTCTTATATGTTTTTTAGAATTAACATAGCATAACTTTTATTTATAATTTAAAATAATACATTTATATAATCAAAGTCTAATTTTTGTTTATATTTCAAAAAGTAATTTATCTGCATGTATTGACATATAGTTTGATTAGTAACTAACTTTGAGTCTTAGATGAGTCTACTAATAAACAACATATGTTCAACATTGAGTATGTAAATTTTTTTTTCAGAAGGCAGATTACCTCTTATAATCAAAGATAATACTTAATCAATCATTATTGTTAGTTCTTAACAAAATCTATTTTAATATCTCAAATTCAGAGCTTCTTCATAAAATAACAGTCTTATGCATCAGTTATTTACTATAACCTGTACAATAGCAGTATCTATTTACTAATTTTCCTTTAATCAAATAGTCCTGTCTTTTTCTTGTTATAAATAATATTAGGAGGTTTTTCAAAAATTTAAAAAATATTTTATCAATGTAATATTCATTAGAAAAATTCTTTTTCTCTCATCAAGATTATGTCAATTAATATAAGATTAATAATCAATAGATGCCAGATGGTAATGCACAATAAATCTCTATCCAGTGCTGTTTTATAACTTATCCCATATCCCCAGATAATTTCTTAGTTTAAGGATTTTATCAGTGAGAAGCTTTTAGATCTGGGAGAAGTGTATCTAGATTTTTGGATGTAATGAATCTCATGTTGCATTTCTATTCTGCCATATCACAACTATTCTCCAGTGCAAAAATCCAAACTACACTCTCTCATTATGCATGCATATCATAAAAACCCTCTACTTCATTTTGAATAACTATTTTTGTAATGAAGAGATATTTAATACATTACTTACAATAAATATTAAAGGGCAAGATTAGGCCACGACAGTGATCTTTTTTTTAATTTTATAATTATGACAGTCCTTTCAATAATACTTTTAATATTTTTATATTATTCTTATAGTCTTTTTGTTTTAGAAAATATATATATATCTTTTGCATGTTTATCTTATAACGCAATATTTTGGTCTAAATATTTTGGTTAATATTAGTAGTTTTCAATTAAATTTCAAATGATCAATCATATTTTATTTTCAATTGGAAATCAAAACAAGTTAAAATTTTCTCATTATCTGATATCAAATATGTAAAATGTTTATTTTTGAGATGAATAACATTTAAAAGGAATTCTACATTTTCATTGTTTAGCAAATTGATTGGACTAATTTTTACATAATAATTTTGATTTAAGGATAAATTTTTATTTATTTGGCTGAAGAATACTATTTTAATTCTTTTACCTCTATTAAAAACCATTAGATTATTTATCTATTTCATTAAAAATACTTTATTAAAGAAGCTATTTATAAAACGCAATTTAAAACGAAGATATATTGAACAATTTTGTAGAAAAAAATATTTTTCTTTTTATTTCTAAAGATGAATAATATCTAGATATATGGATAATTTATTTTGATATATATATAAATTCATTAATTCATATAATTATCTGTGATATTATTTTTTTACATATTTTATTTATTCATATTGATATATATTAACAATTTTATACACTACATGTTTTTTTCTTCCTTTCTTGTTTCCTTTCTTTTTATAAATTTACTAATGGAATAAGCATCCTGATAAATAATTAACTTTAATATATATAATATAAAAATAAAATGTCCGTTAATTAAAACAGAATTACCGTTATCATTATTATATTTATTGTAATTATATATATATAATTAATTAATTTATTATTTTTATGTGTAAACATTGATATGTCCATCTTTCCAAACACTGTTAGTAATATCAACATTTTAACATATTCTACTGATATTATATGCTTGCTTTGATCTATTAAGTAATGTGGCATAGAAATAAATAAAGCCCAATATATATCTATTAGAAAACAGTCAACAATTTCTAACTGTTATCAAGGTAATCTCCTTTTAACAATAAATGTGGAATTCTACTGTTTTGTTTTTTTTTCTTCATATGGAATTCTACTGTTATTAATAATCTAATATCCTTATATAGACACTAAGAATTGCAATTTTATGACAAATATTGAAATTATTTATATAAAGTAGTTTAAATGAAATGTTTTAAACAGGTAAATATAATCTATTCTGAATGCAGACTAATAAATAGTCAATTATAACATTACAAACTACAACTATAAATTTCAAATTGCACCCAAAATATTAGTTACATTATATGTATATATATATATATATATATATATATTGACTTATCAATATTTACAAATATATATATATATATATATATATCATCATTATCAACCATTATCAATCCACTGCAGGATGAAGGTCTCTCCAAGTTTAATCCATCTTCTCCGATCTTTAGCTTCTCCTCTCCACATCACCCCTACACATTTTCTTATTTCATCCATCCATCTTACATGTGATCTCCTTCTGGGTCTTTTACAATCTCTTGGAATCCAGTTTAAAATTTCAATTGTCCATCTATTATCATCTCTTCTAGCAATATGTCCAGCCCAACTCCACTTCAATCTTTTAATTTTTTCAATGAGGTCAGTAACACCTGTTTGTTCTCTTACCCATACATTGTGTTTTCGATCTCTTCTTGTTACTCCCAACATACATCTCTCCATACTTCTTTGAGTGGTCTGAAGTCTCTGTATTGATCTTCTATTAAGTGTCCAAGTCTCAGATCCATAAGTAAGAACTGGTAAAACACATTTGTTAAAAACCTTTCTTTTCAAACACATAGGCATATTTCCTTTTAATATCAAGTTATTTCTACCAAAAGCACTCCAACCAAGTTTAATTCTATGATTAATTTCCTCTATTATGTTTCCATCTGTATTAATAATCTGACCAAGGTATTTGTAACTCTTAACTTCTTCTAATTCATCATAATCAATCTTTATTTTCATATTTTGAGCAAATCGATTAAACATTACTTTAGTCTTTTTAACATTTATCTTTAGTCCTACTTTCCTACTTTCATCTGATAACTCCTGCAACATTTCCTGCAGCTCGGAAGCATTATTTGCAAAAACAACTACATCATCTGCGAAATCTAAATGACTTAAATAATCTCCATTTACTTTCACTCCTTTAGTTTCCCATTTTAATCCACAAAATACTTCTTGCAGCACTGCTGTAAAAAGTTTTGGAGATATGGAGTCACCTTGTCTTACACCTTTCTCAATGTTGACTTTCCCAGTATCATTATGTAATCTAATTGTTGCTGTTGCATTTTTATAAATATTCTTTAAAATATGACAATATCCTGGATCTATACCTTGATGATCCAATGCTTTAATCACTGAAGAAATGTTTATAGAATCAAATGCCTTTTCATAATCTACAAATCCAAAACATAATGACAACTCATATTCATTTGTCCTTTCTATAACTTCTCTCAATACTTGAATATGATCTACTGTACTAAAACCACTTTTAAATCCAGCTTGTTCTCTTGGTTGGTGAAAATCCAAGGTTCTCTGTAGACGAGTTGTAATTATCTTGGTAAAAATTTTATATAAAACTGATAAAAGGCTGATAGGTCTGTAATTTCTAATATCTTCTTTATCACCTTTTTTAAATATTAATATTATTACTGCATTCTTCCAATCATCCGGTACATCTTTATCATTTAGACATTTGGTATATATATATATATATATATATATATATATATATATATATATATATATATATTGTAATCTTTGTATTTTCCAGTGAAGCTAAATTTTCAACTATTTTATGTATTTAAGTATTATAACAGTCAGATTTCTACATTCATATAACAAAATCCAGTGTCCAGGCAAAGTACACCTAAGTTGATTGAAATGAGATGGTGAGATCTTGAATCCGACAAAACTTTAACTTATTTGTTAGTACTCCATGATTTAACACCTTATGTTTCTGATGTTACCCATGAATCTAAATTTCTTCTGCAAGCTGGCTGTAAACAGGAAGAAACATGAGACTCAAGGGGAATTAGCAATTTAACTCAAGATTTAAAATAAACCCTTAACATGCTAGTTACTTAACTAGAACAATGCATATTCAACATATAAAATTGTTAAAGAATTGGAATAAGATAGTATGATTTGGATTGAATAGGGCTACAAGCAAGAAAGATATAAAACAACTTTATATTTTAAACAGGTTTATTAAAACAGTAACATAAAATGAAGTAAAAAAGACAAAAATTACATAGTGCTAAGTATGTGTGATCAATGCCCACAGGCATTTACATAGTCAATGAGACTATTATCAATAAAGGGCCTCATCTTAACATGTTAAAATAGATGTATGTGTGGTTAATAAATCATGTCTTTAATCATTTAATAGGCCCATCTTATTGTGAATGTTTTGCTAATGTTATAAGATAATGAACTAGCTGAGATGATGACTACATACATACAGTTCTAAGGTGGCTGCTATATATATTAACAGAGTGAATAAATAAATAATGTAAAGATGATGCTAATGCAACCTGGTAACCAAGATTTGAGTTTCAGTTTAATGCTGAATAGTTAATTAATAAGGAGAAAAGATATGGTTGTTTTTAAATACACACACACACATATATATATATATATATAAATTATTCTACACGAATAAAGCATGATAAACAGAGCACAAAAACATTAATTATAAACAACATTTAGCCAAGCGCTTTTGGTACTGTATACCAGAATCATGGCGACATACTGGAACTGAACGGTTAATATTCCAGTGCATGCTCAGTGGAACACTAGTGTTACGCTGATTAATAACGTTTTTAGACTTCACAATAAACCAAGCCTCTTTCAACTTCCTTTTCCGATCATTTGACTCATTGCACACAGTAGTAATATTTTGAGGATAAAACTCATGACCACAATTACTTTCATGATTTGAAAAAACAGAATTAACCTGCAAATCACTTTTAGATTTTTTGTACTGATAAATATGCTGTTGCAAACGCGTTGAAACATTGGCTTTCGTTTCCCCGAAATAAATAGCATTACAATCAATTTTTTTGCAAGTAATGGAATAAACCACTTCATACTTATTCATTTCTTCTACATTATCCTTTGAATTGTTTATTAATCTATTCAAACACAAAGGGGAATGGAATCCTACATTATAATCTTCACTGACAATATTTTTTAATTTCTTACTTATAGGTGGCACATAAGCTAAAGAAAACCACTTTTTGACTGCTTTATTATTTATATCCACTTTATGTTTGAACTTTAAATTCTGATAAAACAAACACAATTGTCTGTGTAATATAGTCTTTTTATATCCCACCCCTATCAAATCATCCATATATTTATCAATATTATCTTTCCTATCTGCCTCAAATTTACAAAGATGCAAATTACGATATAAAAAACATTTAAATCCAGCCATTTTATAATTTAAAGGAACATTCGATGATGGATGTATAAAACCCCTTACATTCAATGGTTTAACAAACATTTTATACCCAAACATATTACAGCATTTATATACATTTACATCTAAATACTTTAAGATACCATCATTTTCAAACTCAATAGTCCATGACAAACCAGAACTCTCATTTAATTCATTGAACATATTCACTATCACATCTTTTGAACCATACACAAAAACATCATCCACATATCTTCTATATATTAAATCATAACTCCTTATAAATGGCTCCACAATATGTTTTTCAATTTCTGAAACATATAAACTACACACAATACCACTCACTGCTAACCCCATTGGCCAACCATTTTTCATTTGATAATGATCCTTTCCATATCTTGCAGTAATATCCCCATTAATCCATTCCAACACATCCATAATAAATCTGGCTTTACAAGAGTCTACATTATAATCCATCAAAAGTTTATTAATTACACTTATCGATTTATTATGGTCCACTGATCCATACAACTCACATACATCCAATGAGGCCATATAACCATCATCAACCATCCTTGGCAGACTCCAAAATCTGAACAAATTGAAATGTAGAATTAATTGTATATTTGCCAAAACCCACCAAATCTTGTAACCATTTTGCAAACAATTGTGATGCTTTCTGATAATAACAACCCCCAAAATCCATCATCAATCTTAATGGAACATTCTCCTTATGAACTTTAACATTTGCAAACAAACGTGGAACAATTGCAGCTGATGGATAAATCCTCAAATATTCATCTCTCCTAAATATTTTACCAACATACGGTCGCAAAACATTGCAAACAAACTTGTCCTTATACACTTTTAACTTATAATTCTCAACTTTTTCAAAGTTCAATTTAACAATTTGCTGAGAAATTTTTTCTTTATATATATGTCCATCCATCAACACAAATCTATTGCCTTTATCTTCTTTTGCACAAATAATATTTTTATGTTTCAGCAACACTCTGAAATTACTAATCGTTCTATACCACTTCTTATCCTCTGCAAGATTATAATAACGATCTTTTAACAATGGAGCAACCTGCTTAATCACCATCTCCTTCTTTTCTGAAAACTCATATGCTGTCTCAATATCTGCAATAATCTCCATATTCGGATCCCTTCAACCACCACCAACAAATCTAGGACCGCATTCCAACAAAGATTTAAATTCCATTGACAAATTTTCATTTGATAAATTCACAAAATTATCTTGTACTTCATTATAAATTATTACATTTTGTTTCTTCACTAAAAAATTAAATTTATTCTCAAATTTACGTTGTAAAAACATTTGCAAACCATTACACCTATCAATAATATCATCCGGTATTGAATAAAAATTTAAAATCCTCCGCCTTCTTGCAACATTTAAATATAACTGTTTTTTACAATCTTTCACAATACACTTTAATAACATAATCCTCATTAAACCGATGGCTTCTCTCTTCCTGTAAATGGAAGGGTTAATAATGAAATTGCAACAGTTTGGAAAAACTTTAAATTTCATGCACTTCTTTAAAAACTTTAACCGCTCACCAAGTTTAACAATTTCTTTACATAACTTCAAGGCTTCTATGTGCTTCCAATCATATTGATATTGATACTCCATAATTATACTTAAATAATAATAAATAATATAAAAACTCTGTCAGATAATGAAAATTATTCTACAAGAATAAAGCGTGATAAACAGAGTAAAAACATTAATTATAAACAACATTTAGCCAAGCACTTTCGGTACTGTATACCAGTATCATGGCAACATACTGGAACTGAATGGTTAATATTTCAGTGCATGCTCAGTGGAACACTAGTGTTATGCTGATTAATAATGTTTTTAGTCTGCAATAAACCAAGCCTCTTTCAACTTCCTTTTCCGATCATTTGACTCATTGCACACGGTAGTAATATTTTGAGAATAAAACTCATGACCACAATTACTTTCATGATTTGAAAAAACAGAATTAACCTGCAAATCACTTTTAGATTTTTTGTACTGATAAATATGCTGTTGCAAACGCGTTGAAACATTGGCTTTCGTTTCCCCGAAATAAATAGCATTACAAGCAATTTTTTTGCAAGTAATGGAATAAACCACTTCATACTTATTCATTTCTTCTACATTATCCTTTGAATTGTTTATTAATCTATTCAAACACAAAGGGGAATGGAATCCTACATTATAATCTTCACTGACAATATATATATATATTTTAATTTCTTACTTATAGGTGGCACATAAGCCAGTGCTGAATAAAATACTAAGGAATAAGTCTGTGGTGTGAGTGAGCAATTATTCAAGAGCTTCAGCATCAAATGCTCACTGCTCTGAGACTGGATGGTTTGCTGCAATTAATATAAGGACAGATAAGTTCAGGAACTTGGATAGGTTTCATAAACAAGGTCTGGACTCTCAAGTTCCAGTTCTAATAAAAGTAGCCATAAATACCAATATGATACATATAATTAATTAATTGTGCCCTAAACAGGTAGCTTCTATCTGCTAAACCAACACAACCCAGTTCTTAAACTAACATTATAATTATGTTAACAAAAAGGGCATAAATTAAATTGTAACCTAAGTTAAAATACTGAATCTGTATATACATAATTGTAATTAAGAAGGAAAAGTATATTCAATGGGTATTAATAAACATTGATAAATATATTTCAATATCATCTCTATCTATCCAATCACTTCTAACTAACAGATATCAAAGAGTCATAAGTTATAATAATTGACTAAGCAAACCCTCATGAAATATAATGTAATTTATAAAATCAATAATATAATGATAATACAAGTACGTAATTATTGGTTATTATCTATTAATATAGGATTTTGAAACAGCGATTCAATATGCAAAGTAGCATTCTTAAAATATTTAAAATGGAGATTTTAATTACCTCCATTGAAAGTTCATTAATAATTAGTATTCACTGTTTCAAAAGATTGGCATATTATAACATATATAATAAATTCAGATAAAATAGTTAAAACAATAAATATAGGTACTACCACAGTTTTAAGAAATTTAAGTCATGACTGACTGTAGTTATTTATAGATTAGAGGAACAAATTATTTCACATTAAGAGATAAATTCAGGTAAGTTTTACTTAGTTTTAATTTATAAATTGTTTAATTTAATAATTTTAAAAAATAAGATAGAAGATTCATTATATTAAAGAAGCTAGCTTAATATTAAAATTACAGATTTAAAGATTAATTTATAGAGCTCTGCAGTCTTTGACAAGAATATTACCAATCTTCATAGTTATAGCTTGTGAGGCAGGCACATCAAATGGTGGGCATAGTAGCACCCTTCTCTGGATAGGTGGTTTGGATTAAGATGCCTTATTGTGGTGGGCTTCTGGAATGTTCCCCATCTCTGTGACAATGATCATGCTATCAGGCATGTAAAACTAAACTAGTGATTGACATTCCATTCTGAGAAGTGGTAAATCTGTTGATTCTAAGCCAGATGTACCAGAGTGAAAAACTGGTGTGGATTGTGGCAGTGACACTTTTTAAAATTTATGACTAGAATATTTAAAGCAAGAAATATGGTCTATATATATGATTCATGGATTAGAACACCTTGCTGTCAATAAGACTATTTAATTCTTGGTAATCAATTATCACCCTCTGAAATTTTGTAAGTTATTTTATTTAAACCTCTTTATTAATTTTTAACAGAATGTTTTTAACTAAACATGATCATTTTGTGTCCCTAATGATTTTGCAATTACTTCAAGTCATAAATCGTGTTTACAAAGCCTATTTTTTTTGGAAAAATATTATTACTTAGTGACAATGTAAATTATTTCAGCCAGCTATGTTAAAACAGGTGTGCCTAATGTGATTTTTGTTTACAACTTATTTAAGATTAAAATTAAGAATCATTAGAACATTTAAACAATATTACTATCTCTATATATGTCACAGTCATGTAGAGACCATGTAGAGACCATACACACATATATGCAATTTCAAATGCAAAATAATAAATTGACTCTTTTTAGCAAAATAAAATCTACAATCTAAAATATAGTATTTTAAAATAAAATATACCCCTGTAATATATATAAAAAACTAATGATATCACAGTCATTTGTCCATTTATGTAAGTATCAGGATACTTATATAACTTTTGATGTTTATATACATGTACCCAGAGAGTGTTTAAATCCAACACTGATGAAGCTATAGGGAAAAATAGGTGAAACATATATGAGATCAGGAATGTACTATTTCAGTATATATAAAGGAAATTTTTTGATTAACTTAATCTTATTATTAGTTTTATTTGTATATGACAATTAAATTATAAATTATTTGGTACTTGAGTATTAACTAAGCTATGACATATTACACTGAAAGCATACTATTCTAATCTTACAATCTTTAAGATAATGTCTCCTAGTGATTTGCGAACAAACTTAATCGATAAAGTTTGCCTGCAGTTCATCTGGAGAAGTCACCTTGAAGATCGCAAGATTAGAATAGTATGCCTTCAGGGTAATAATTCAGGTCCATTTTAATATTTTATTATATTAATTTAAACTTGATTATGGTTGAGGTATTTAAAGTATTTAACCTGAAGATGTACTTTTCTATTTAGCAAGAAATTAGTCGAAAAAGTCAAGATTGCATTAATATAATCATTTAGTATCTCAAATTTTAGTGTTTAAATAAGCAGTAATAGTAATTAGGTCTAAACATTTTAATATCAGATGATAATGTTGATTTTTCATACTTATAATGAAGCATTTAATTTAAATTCATTATAATTGTATATTCATTAGCTAATATCATTAAAATTAAATAATAAAACATAAAGCTAGATTGTCTGACTTAAAAGATAGAAAATATGTTTATTAATGTTAAAATAGTTGATTTTCAGTTGAGAATTCTCCTCCTCTTAAAATTTATTTTAAATTAGAATCAGATAATTTATAATATTTAGTAATTATTATCACTGACATTATTACCCATATGGCTCTTTTTATTATTGGCATAGATTATACTAATACAGAATCCTGAGCATAGCCTAATGATCATTGTTTAGATTAATGTCCCCTATCTTTTTTTTAATTACAGTTTTGGTATGTCCAACAATCAAATTTTCTCAGTTATAATTTTGGATTTTGATTAATTTTTTCAGGTTATATATATATATGTTGTCTTGACAAATATTTTCAGGTTATATATATATATGTTGTCTTGACAACAGATTGCTGATGTTCCATTGGTTTACTTTAAGCATTTGCTATGTTGATATGTAACTATATATATGTATGTGTGCATTCTAGCTAAAGTCTTATATGTAACTATTGTTTTTATTAGTCAACAAAAGTGAATAAAGATTAAAATAAATTAAATATATCATTTTTGGACATTAGGTGATAAAACATTATTAACAAATATGTACCTAAAGCCAAAATGAAATGAACTGAATATTAGAAATTAGAAATCAAAATAAATAGTAAAGACCCAAAATTGTTTATTTGTTGTGTTTCTATGGAAGATAATAAATTCTATAAACTTTTGAAGAAGCAAGAATTTTTTCATTCCATATGATGATGAAAGAAATTAATATCATTAAATAAAGTTTCCAACCCTAAAAAAATCATTTTAAAGAATTGATGCTTTAAAAGAAGCAAATCAAAAAATATACCAAATGTTTAAATAATAAAGATATACTAAATAATTAAAAAAATGTAATAATAATACTGATATACAAAAACGAGAAAAATAAACATACTAATAATTATAGATTTTTCAGTCTTTTAACTGTTTTTTATAAGACATTTATTAAAATCATTACACTTATGTATAAAAAACATTAGACTCATATCAATAAAACAACAACATAATTTAAAGAAAGTTCTAAAAGAGACCAATGAATATGAATTGTTAATGTGTTTTGGATTTGCAGATTATAAAAAGGCATTTGATTCTCTAAGCACTTCAGTGATAAGAAAAATAAAATAGCAGTCACTATACTACATGATGATGACATTAAGAAGTTTAATATTGATATAGATGTATGGCAAAGTGATTGAATCTCTCTAAAATATTTTGCAATAGTTTTACAAAAATATTGGTAAATTAAGTTGAAAGCTAAATGAATACAAATGAAAGAAGATTATTTAGATCATCGAAATTTTGCAGATGATATGATTGCTTTTGCAAAAAATCATTCAGAATTTTTAAAAAAGTCTTATAAAAAGTTGTGAGATGAAAGCAAGAAAATTACAGGGATGTTTAAAAGCTTTTCAAGAAAGAAAAAATAAATATTGATAATAACGAATAAAAAATTAATAACTATAGATATTACAGTTAGATTATTAATATAGATGAAAACATAATGGATGAAAATAATAGAATTAAATTTAATAGTATTTTTAATAGAAATGATTTAATCTTAAAAGAAAATATGCCAGTCTGCTTGAAAATACAGTTTTTTTTAAAAAATAAAAGCATTTTATTGGTATTTTATACAGAGACTTCAAATTATAATGTGAAGTATTTAGAGATACAGCATGTAAATAGCAAGGAAGGATAGAAAACAAAATATGTATGTGACACAATAAACACGTATTTATTGATTTCTTTAAGACTTGAGAAGATGAACTGGAGTTGGTCTGCGCATGTCATTAGAAGAGATGACTGCAGAAAAATAACTAAATTCTTTTACTGGATTCCCAAAGTTTGTTAAAAACTTAGAAAAAGATCATGTGTGAAATAGTTGGCTAAAAACATTTACTAGAATTGATGTGAAGAAGACAATTATAAATTGGAGAAAGTGGATTAAACTTAGAAATATTTTCATTCTATAGTGTAACGATAATTATTGAAAATAATTTTTTTTAAAAAACAATTTAAATTATTTGCATAAAATATTTATAAATATTTTTTCCTAAATATAAATAAAAAATGTAAATTTATAAAAATAAAAATAAAATTCAAATAAAAAAAACAACTACATTTTCATTATTACAAAATGCTTAAGTAATAGTAACTTTTAGAAAGAAAAAAAATCAAACTTAATTTTTTAAAACAAATTATAACAATAATTACTTTTTAATAAAATTGTTATACTTTTTTTTTAGTTTACAGACTTAAAATTCTTTAAATTTGTACCGGCAGTAATTACATAATAGCTTTAAGCGATAATATTAACACTTCACAAATTGCATTTTCCCGATTACCGAAGATGAATATCGAGGACAGTATGAGCTAAAATCTTAATTATACGTCGATTCATAGTTAAATATTCAACACATTTAAATTTAAATATTTTATCTATTTAATAATTTACTTAAAGATAAAAAAAGAAGAAGTTATAAATGATTGTTCCAAGAAGTCGATCGTTTTTATTCTCTCCTCCTCCGTATCCATCTCTAATAATCATAAATGTGTATATATGTTTTATACATACGTACACTCATAAAACTCAAAAAGGTCATTAAAAAATGTATACGAAATGCATGCTGACACATTACAGAAATGAAGTTTTTGTTATAATACATCTTTTTTAATTTCAATTTTTTAAAATTATTTTTTACAATGTAATAATATATTAACAATCTTTAAATAGTTCTCATCAACAGTTTTTCATAAAAGAACAATAAAGAAGTTAGTATAAATTAGGGCTTCTATTTGCTGGAGGGGGAAAATTTGAATAGTTTTCTATCTTTGATTTACTCTCTAACTAAAGAATAGCTAGATACTCATTTATCGAGTACCTATATTAAAAATCCTAAAACTATTGATAAAAAAAATTAAGTTTGCTCAGACTAGTTTTAAAAACAGGACACAGCGTGACATGATGCTTCATCGCTTTACAACGAGATTTTTTTTTAATAATGCATTATATAAAACTAAATAAATATAATTTTTAAATCATTTTTAACATAAGATTATAAAAAAACACATAGTATTTAAAAAGCATATAAGGTATTTATTCTGAAAAAAAAAAAAATACTGTTTAAGAGTTAGTAAAATCTTACTCATACTTGTGGAAAAGTAAAAAAAAAAAGAATAGTTAAATATCTCTCATATTAATAACTGCATTTTTGATTTACTTGCTTAATTAAATTTTCAAAATTTAGCATATCTTACAAACTTTATTGGTTTAATTTTTTAGCCTGTTAAAATTCTCAGCTATGAGCCATAAAAAGCCAAAAATATTTTTTATTATTATGGTATTATATTGGTCTTAAGATTAAATTATCAAAACAGAAAACTGCTTTAATTCATTATATAAATCATAGGAGATAAAAATATTACTATTTGGTTTAGTTATTAGTTATAAAGTAATCATTTTTTATAAGTGTTGCTATGACACTTATGCTAATAATTCTGAGATATTTATTACTGACCAATATCAGAAGTATATTTTGGCTAACTATTTATTGGCTTCATAGAGAAAAAATTTCAATTCTCTTTTTGATCTGGAAAATTTTCCAAGGTTTACCAGACCTGGGTACAATCACGAAAAAAGATACTTTAACCAATATGCCATGGGTTCTTTCAAATAATTTAGTGTTCTGAATAGGCAACTAAATCTGCATTAGTTAGAAAATATATAAAAGATAATTGTAGAAATAACTTCAAATAAGAATCCCAAACAATTGCTTTCTCTCTGAGAATTATCCGATTGGAAAGTAAAACGTTTTTGATTTGATTATCAATTGAAGAAAAGTTGAAAACAATCTTGAGTATGATATCGATTAGAACTTTTGTATTTTGACTTATATTTTGTTATTAAAAATTTTTAACTTTCTATAACATTAAGTAATTAAATAGTAAAGGAAATAATAATGATATTTTCAAACCATATTAAAATAAAATTTTTATTTCTTGTTCCATTTAATGTCGATCTCATTTTGTTTTATATTGTAATTCTATATTGTATAAACTAACATGTTTATGCTGCTAAAGCTCAATAATAAGATATTTTTACTTTTGTTTGCTTACAATTTTATATACTTAGTGCAAATTAATATTTTCTTCAGTGTTATGTTGATTATAGCAGCTTATTGCTTTATTATCTCAATTAGTACTGTTTGAAGTTAGTGGCCATAAACCCAACAATATATTGTTATATTTTTATATTTGTCAAATCAGAATATATCTGAGCAAGAAAAAAAATGAATCCAAATAATTGTACTCATTAAAAACTAAAATGGAAAGTGATTGCTACAAAATTTATAAGCCAATAAATTTAAGAAACAGTACACACACATGATGAAGAAATCAGTTGATGATGAATCAGCATAATGAGAGTTGAAAAAAGACCATTTCAAAATAATGTGAAATAGTTTTGTTAGTAAATTTATTTCTTCTAATTCAATTGATCCACCTTAAGTAACTTTGTGCAACCAGTAGATAATAGATGGTAAAACTTAGTGCTTCATTATCTATATCTCTTTTCTTCTAGTTTATGGACATCAGTAAGAAGTTTTATATCTGGGATTTAGTGCACCTAAGTTTTTGGGCATAATGTATTTTCTCTCCAGTAACCATTATTTATTCCTTTTTTTTATTTTTTATCAAGCCATTATTCTGAAATTCAAAAATATCCTTAATGTTTTGAATGTAAACAAACTTGTTATATAGTTATAGATCTGAGACCAGTTCAGTATCTATATATTTTGATGTCCCTAATGTTTTAACATTTGTGGATACCTATATTTCCTTGACAGGATTAGCATAATACTAAATAAAAGGTCATCTGTCTACTCATTACTTTTAATTAGCAAATATATTTATCATATTCCAATTCTACTATCAATGATGCTTAATTAATGGATGATAGATAATAGTACTTGATAAATTTCTATTTAATACTGTCTTATCTATATTCCTTGTATAGTTCTAAATTTGAATTTAGTGCATCTGGAATTTTGGGATCTAATGCATCTTTCTCTTATCAACTATCATTTACTTCTTTTACTATCAAAACTATCAGCCTTAAATTCAAAATCAGCTTATATTTGAATGTAAGCCAATTTCTAGTATAATAATCCATTGATGGCTTAAGCTTACCCAAATTGGCAGAACTGGAATAGAAAAATTAGATTTGTTATTTAAAAGAAATGTGTAGGCTGAAATCATATTATTAAAAAGAACTTAAAATTGTTTTAAGTAATTGATAATGCAAGTCAATATTTTTAACTTTATTTTAAAAATAATTAATGTCTTTTTTCAACTATAAAAAAATCAATGTGTTCAGTAGCCATTAATTGCCTCTCTAAAATATTGATTGAGCTGTGGCAGAAACATTTTTTTTACTATGATATTAATTAACACAATCTAATTTAAGATAGATTCTATAATAGTAAATTACTTGAGTTCATTATGAAGTGAATAAATTGTAGATACCTTGTATAAATATACTCACATATAGTGCCACATTAACTTTTTTAATACAATAGACAAGCCAAACTTTAAGGCCCCTTTATCACCAAATATACAGTAGTTAAATTGTTTCTGAAGCACAACAATGGAATGAATCTTGTATGCTTAATGACAAAATTGATTTAAGAAAAATTAAAAATAAATGAAACAGATTTGTGTCAATATAATGTGATAACTTAGTGCACTCTTTCTGTCAATAGCTTAACTATTTATTTGTTTGCCTATCTTATTGCTATGACAACTGTTATATATAAAAAAAACAACTTTAAATAATCCATAGAAGAACATACTACTAGGATAGTTAATTATCAGATAATCAAAGGTTTTGGGTTTATCTTTTTTCTTTTATCATTTACTAATAATAGTTAGATACCTATTTTATGACAATGATTATTTAGTGTGACTATGTGCTATCTATCTAAAATAAGATTTGAAAGCTTGCTAAGAAATCCTCGCTATCTGAACATATTTCCAACTTTAATCCAAATTTGAATACCAAATTCTAAGCATGGAAGTTATTGCACTGAGGTATTTTATATGTATGACAATATTTAAATCATAAAGCATATCTTATAAAATTACAACTAAGATAACAATATAAATTTTATCTCTTTAATTACTTAAAATTGAATACAGAAAATTAATACATAATTTTATAATCTACTGAAAAAGAAAATAAGAAGCTAAACTCCAATAGTTCACGATAAAGCCATTTTCCGTCATCAGAACTGGTTTGAAGCAATTTTAATTTTAATTTTAACAAAAATAAAATTTTATTTTAAATTCTATTTAAAACATTTAAAATGTTTTTAATAGAATATATGAAATATATGATCATAAAAGATTACAATAATTAATTTAATGCTTAAATTAAAATAATATTTTACTTACTTCTACTATAATAATTAAATCAGTTCGATCATTGAATTTTAAAAAATATATTATCTCAATAAATGAATTCCCTTTATTTTAAATTTATTTCAATTTAACGTGTCCGTAAATGCAGCAATTTTAATTTTTTTTAAATCTCGAAGGTTCTTTATGAAAACATTATTTAATAATATGTAAGCATATAATCTTAGGGCACTCATTATATTAAAGAATTTCATAGATTCTTTAATCAAGATTTTTTATCAACATCAGTTACAATACTAACATGTTATATATTGCTAAGGTGAACCAGATATGACAAAAAAAAATGTTGACACCTGAAAAGCGAATCAAGTTTTTCGATTGTTCTAAAAATCAGTTTATATAATTTTGTTTTAAAGCAATCTTACTAAAATTATATGTAAAATAACATAATTTGATTAAATGTCATGGGATGTAATATATTGCTGCACGATTTTTTTTATTACTTTTACATTAAAAATTTCAAAATTTATAATAAACAATATCCATTTTCTGCTAGTTTTTAGTAATTTCATACTTTCATCATTTTATTAAAAATCAAAAGATAATCAACATATCTCATTAATTTTTTTATTTTATTTCAGATATTAATATATATTTTTTTCTTAAAAGTAAATTACTGCTTCAGTAATTACATATTAATTTTTTTCTTTTTACATCTCTCTCTCCATATATATATATATATATAAAAGTCTTTAAATATTTTTACATCTCTCTCTCCATATATATATATATATAAAAGTCTTTAAATATTTTATTACAGACACGAACCTCCACAAATCCCAAAAAAGTAGTAAAGAAAATATTCTAAGTGCTTATAGAACTTTTCTTTACCTTCTAGCCAACATGATCAAAAACTATTTAATAATGAATAATTGGATGGAATGACTGTAGACTCTATCTCAAGCCTAAGTAATATCTGATAATATTTCCAAA
This sequence comes from Epiperipatus broadwayi, assembly GCA_028023455.1. Classification (NCBI taxonomy): domain Eukaryota; kingdom Metazoa; phylum Onychophora; class Udeonychophora; order Euonychophora; family Peripatidae; genus Epiperipatus; species Epiperipatus broadwayi. The sequence continues at coordinate 401,398 of JAQFVV010000325.1, read as the reverse complement.
TTTATCTAAGACTTGAGCCATGTTATGGACAGAGCAGTTGGATAGATTTCCACTACAATACAAGACTCATTTTATATGTATATAAAAATGTATATAAAGAGATTTTTCATAAAATATTAATATTATATTTTAAAATTTGATAGTTTGCATTGCAAACTTGAAAATGATTGCTTTGTACCACAATAAGTAAAATGTTAATTTTTTCCTATTACACAATGAATAAAAATACAATATAATAATAAAAATGATTTTCTGTTCTGCATTTTTTCAAGTATTGGGGGAGGGGCAATAATCTACCATTTGGTAACAATATCTATATTATAAATTATTCTTTATGGTATAAGAATAAGATATTTTTTGGAACATAATCAGGAATTATTTGCATTTGGTATGTCATTTTCTAAATTTCTTTTGTTCTCCATTCCATCGAATTTTTGATTTCTTTATCTATTCTTTATTAATACTTCCAGCACAAGTTTTTTTAAACTTTTCTGTTTCACAAATCTTCGTGTTTTTTTTTTTTTTTAGAATTTGAAGTCCACATGTAGTAACTATAATATTTCTTCAATTTTATTAGAGCTACTTGATCCTAATTATACCAAATAAAATCACACAATTCTTCAATTTTTTCTTAATTAATTTTAACTTCAGACAATTTAAATACATAATTATTACTTTAATCAACATTTGTTTTAATTAGTGTTTCAACCTTGATAAATGTAGTTTATAAATTTTTGTGTGTAAAATTTCGAGTATAAATGACATTAATCAAAAATTTAAGATAGATTTCTTAAGATTTAATATTTGTCAATCTAAATCTTAAAAATTTCAAAAATTACTGAAAACATCTTTGAAAAATTAAATCTTTTTTACTCACAACATTACATGGATTTTGGAGTTTAAAATCTATGAATTTTATCCAGATCTATCTTTTCTAGTGCTTAAATTTTTTAAAACTCACAAAATTTCTTATCAACTTGTGACATTAAACTATTCAATTATTATTTATATACATTTGTCTATTTTAGACATTTTAGCACTTTCATCTAATTTTAATGGCCAAGTAATATATTTTTAATAATTTTGATGCAAACATTTTCTAGCCACTGATTTTAAAAATAATTATATATATATATATATATTATTTAAATACAAGTATCTTGACCAATTGATGAAGATTGGGTCAGCATGAAATACATATATATTGTAGAGTTCATTTATCTTATTCATATGTATTGTGATCATATGTATTGGTTGTATGAGATAGAGTGGGTAGTTGAAGGAGCTTGAAAATCTGTGTTCAAATGCCCTGTAATTATATATATATATATATATATTGTACCCTTACTTCTCGATGTATAATATAGTTTGAAATACGACTAGCTCAATTAAATTATAATGCTTAATTAAAATTTGCATATCTATCTTTAATTTACTTTTATACTATCATATTCTAATTAAATTTATTATCCATTATTAAAATCAATATAGTTCTATAGTATGTACTAATTAAATAAGTATTTATCAAAATCATGAGACTGTGAAGTAAAGTTACAAAGTAATAAGTAGATTTACATTGAGTCAATATCTCCTAAGACATTGTCTCAATGGCATAAGAATACTATTACCTCCTTACTATCCTCTTACTACATCTACAGCATTCTTATGGCTTTTAAATAAAATAAATTATCTTTAATAATAATAAAAATAAATCTCAACTTTTAATTTTAAAATATAATTAAATAATCTCAGGCTTTTCTAATTATCTTAAAGTAATAATAATCCATGTAAATAAGTATGATAAGGGATTTTATATCAAACCTAAATACACCTAACTTATTCTAATAATAATATATAATACTAATCTTAAGGTATAACTTAATCTTATCTATTTCTGTTATATCATCAATCATTAAATAAATAATCATATGTATATCTTTTATTTTCATATAGTATCTTAATTTTGGAATAGATCAAAATCTTATAATTCAATAATCTGTGGCAATAAATAATATTGTACTCTTATAATGTGCATTATAATTACCCTATGACCATAATAATATTATATGTTAATATCAATCAATTCTTATAAAATGATATCAAGAAAATATTGTGTTTATTTCTAAATAATAATAATAATTCATATTGTGCAAATATTATGTTTATTCAAATTATCTGTTGTCAAATGCTGTGGTGTAAAATAATGAACTCGACACACTTTTAAAACAAATTAAACAAATTTATTTACATTAACTTTAACCATGAATTTATTTACAATATTTACAGTTCAAAATTATGAAAACAAAGAAGAATAAAACAAAATAATAATACAATATGTTTCCACCATTATTAATTCATATTCCTAATAAGTAATTATACATTCTTTTAATGCTGTACTAATAACATTGAAGTATGCTTTTAAAACTTAGACTTTAAATAAATATCAGTGAACTTCAATTATTACACAGAAAAATTTATGTAAACAATATTTATGTAGCATATGTAAACAATTAAACTTTACTAATTAAATTGCTACATCACTTAAGTATTACTGTTACTTATTTCATTATGTACTAGTATGTGTTTATTTTACTATCAGCATTACTCTAATAGCATAATATAGAAACTAATGTATCTTTGTAATGTAATAACAAATAATTGATTATAATTTTATATTTCACTTAATGCAATTTATGCTACATGTTTTATTAAATATGCATTACATATATGTACTGTTAAAATAATAATATTTAAATTATTCATCAATTTCAAATTCATAAAGTATTATATTAGATAAATTCTATGATTCTTTTCTATGTAAAATTATTACTTTACTTTATGTGTTATTCTACTCCTTCTTAATAACTTTCTTTCTACAAAAACATCCTTTAAAACTTATTTAAACTTTCCGGAAAAACAATCATCAAATTTAAATAAATACTAATTATCCAAACTATTTATACTTCATCATCTATATTCGGTAAATCTTCAATTCAAATATAAACTTCTACATAAAACTTAACTTAATTTATCCAGTAAAATAAAATAAAATATAGACTTTTAAAATCTCTTCCTAACTTGCAATAAAATAATTACTTATGAATAACAAATATAATTCTAATACTATAACATAAACAAAATATTAAAATTTATTTACGAAAGAATCATATAATTATTTCTAAGCTTCTTATGTAATGTTGCATCGTATTTATATCATAAATTCAAATTATGCATATTTAAATAAAACTGTCACTGCCAATATAATGTGTGTGTATTTTAAAATATTTATACATTCATTTAACAATATCATATCATTTGGTTGATCTAAAAAAAAAACATTAAATACATCAAAATTATTATTATTATAAAATTTTTACCATAAGCAATGATTTAATGTACAGTCCATCTTCCAATATTCTTCGGAATTACAGCTTCATAAAATAATTCACATTTACACTCACAATCATTCTTTAATATATTACGTGTTATATTAATTATAAAATAAACTTATATAATTAATTATTATATTATTTTTAGTTATTATTTTAAGAAATGTACCTATCTTATTTTTAATAAATTAATAATATTTAATTTTTATGTTAGATAAATAAACAGAATTCATATTACGTAACTCCAGCGATGTCTTCTTTTCACCATACTAGTTCTTTAATCCTAGGTACACATTCACTAAAACACCATTTCCGTTTTCCGGTCCATCACGTGTTTTTTTAAAAGTTTATAAAATGATAACGTTCTTTTAAAATAAAATAAAAGTTCCCCACAAGAAAAATAAAATAAAATTAAAATAGTTTATAGGCTCCGGATCCAGTTCTTGAAAAATATTATTTAAAGTTATTATCTTATATTAGTCTATAGTTTATGAAAAATTATCATTTAATTATTTTAATTGACTTGGACGTCCACATATTACTTGCGCATTTCTTAACAAAATATCCAGGTAAGAATAAGCTTCTTCATCTAAAACAACCAGCGTTTAAACTATTTTAATATAATAATTTTATTATATTAAGACTTTTAGCTAATTATACTTTCAATTTATTTGCCTTTTAAAATTGTCAACATTCAGTCTTTTAAACATAAAGACTTAACAAGGCAAGTATTTATAAAACTACTTTTATTTCTAATATCTTTACTTAAGATATATATTTAAATTTATAGCTTGCAAAAATACTTTCTTCATAAAGAAGTATTTTATTCTTTAAAATATCTATTTTCTAATAGTCAATAGCAATTAGCTTTTAAAATTATATACTGTCCAAAATACTACTTTTCTCCATCTTGTAACTTTCCGAACTAATCCAGCGTTTGTCATATTTCTAGTATAAAGTTTCCGATATATTTTCACTATATATGATGTTCCCATGACCATTTGCTTGTAAATTGAGCTTCAATATAGAGACGATTGATAAGGAAAAATTAAATTAACACTGCATGTCTATCATTTAAAACTTTTATAAATTATTTACAATGACACTCTTATAATTTTAAAATTGATTTTGAGAGCGTCTATCAAATTTACTTTGCTATTTTTAATAACACAATTAACTTGAAAAATCAATCACAGAGTCCTCTCCTAACAATTGAACTAAGCTTTTATACCAGAAGAAACTTCCCATTTGATTGGTACATTTAAACAATCAACTTGCTGGCTTATTTACATATTTACCAACAACACAAAATTAAAAATAAATAATGACTTATTTAATATTTAATATTTATTACATTATTAAATTTTAAAATAATCCTTATCGTTTATTTAAATCCACTAAACATTTTTTAAAATATTCTTACTTACTTGATTTTAATTTTAACTTTTATAAGATTATTTAAAATAAACTAAGTCTTTTTTATACGTTATATTTTTAAAGCAATACTTTTAAAAAATCAGATTTAATATTCTACATTGATTTATCTTTATTTTATCTCGTGATAGCTCACGTATTATTTATAAATTTTATAACATGATTTTTAAAATAGTTTTGCAACTTTATTAGATAACTTCCAAGCATGTGTGTGCGTATCTAACTAACATCTGTTTTTTTTACAACAAAAGAAACGCTTCTCATAATCTAAAAATAACTAACAATTGCATTTTTAAAATAAATATTTTTTTAAAATAAATAAGATAATATAACAGATTTTAAATTAATAATTCGATATTATAAAATCAAATATTAATCTTCTATTTAAGTATTTATAATAATTAAAAATATTTATATTCTTTTATAACATTATTTTATCAACAATAAATATATGCATTTAATTTTAACTTGTCTTTTAAACACTTTTAGTTTTAAATACCTACTTATTAAATATATTAATGCAGTATTAACTATGGCCAGTTTTTCCAACCATATATTATAATAATCATCATTAAAATGTCTCTCTCAATTTCAGCACAATTTCACATATCAAATACTCATAGATTGCTTTAATTAAACTTTTTGAAATATTACCATAAGCAAAATTAACATCACATATTCACATATATCTTAAATTCAAAATTTTTTAACAGATTAGCACGAAAATTAGATGGTGACCCATACAAAAGGGCACAATATATATATATATGCAAAACCATAAAACAATACAATACTAGATTAAATTTTAAAAATTTTACCATGGTTGTGCAAGGATTTTGGTAAAATTTTTAAAATTTAATCTAGTATTGTATTGTTTTATGGTTTTGCATTTTTATTTTTGCTAGTATAGTGTTAGACAGTTTTGGTTTTATATATATATATATATATATATATATATATATAAAATATATATATATATATATATATAATCAAACAATAATGGAATTCATATTTATTGTTTTAATTATTTTATTTATAACTTAACAGTTGATTCATGGTATTAAATCTTCACCTAAATTCAATCTATCCTTTTAGATTTTTTAATTCTTTGTATAAAATGCTAATTTTTTTTTTTATAGAGAATAGATATGAAACAGATATATCCAATATTTTTTTAATTTCTGATTGTTTTATTTTGTCCATAATTCAACAAATAGTTCATTAGTAGAAATGCAACTTTCTTTTGAGCATTTTCCAAAAAACAAAAACATATTCCTTGATGCTTTCTATTTTTATATCTGAAACTATACATTCTATTTTAAATTTATATTTTTTAAATCTATATTTTTGTGAAGATTAAATTTTAAATATTTTTTTTTTACTATTAAGGATTTTAATTTTCTCTAATTCTTGTAAAGCCAAATCGTATTGTTTTCTTACATTTAAAGTTTATTTAGACATTTTCAAAGTTTTCATTTATTCAATGATTTTTTAAAATTAAGATTTATGAATTTAGGCATCATTTAATGATGATTATACATTGGTTAAGTGACAACTTCAATCATTTTCAAGTGCAGGAAAATTGCATGAATTGGAAGAAGCTCAATTTAATATGATGTGAATCATTACTAATTTTTGTAAAGTTAGAAAAAAGATGAAAAACCAATTGATTTAAAAAGTAGATATATTATTTAGTTATATATACTATAAAGATTTTTTTGTGGACTTAGATAAAATATCAGATATATTCAACTTAAAAATATCAAATGCAGATTATTAGATCTGAATAACCACCATTTTAAAATTTTTACACAAGATTTTAATGCTAGAATTGAAAAATTATTGACAGATGAACACGTTGCAGATAAATTTGGATGTGCACACAAAAATGAAAAAGAATAAAGAATTATAGAATTAGCAGAGGAAGGGATGTATATTAAAATTATTAAAAAAAACAATTCATAGAACAAATAGATACAGAAATAAAGAAACAACAGAATTAGATTATGTTTTGACTAACATAAAAATGTGTAATGTGTTTAATAGACTCAATGAAGATAAGTTATTATTAATAAGTAAAATATAAAATGCATGTTAATACAAATATAAAGATAAAATCTATTTAAAAGATCACAATAATGATAGATTTGCTTAACTTTTTAAACTATAATTTAAATTAGAATTTGCAAATCATTAAAAATATTAACAGATTTTGAAGTTAATTATTCAGGTTTAACACAAAGATAAAACTCTCCATACAGGAATGGTTTAATTCAGGTTTAATAAGATGTTCATTAAAACAGTTTCTTTGTAGCTGATGCATGTAAAAAAAATAACATTTTAGTGTCAAAGTATCTTTATTAGAACATAAACCAATTACATAAAATTCTGTTAAATTGATTAACAGTTACAAATACAAATGTAGGATATACATATCTATGTCATTTATAAGCAATATTTAATCATCTTTGTTTCTTTTTAGTGTTCACCCAGTTATGCCTCTAACTTTAATGATCTCATTATTTCAAGTCATAATATTCTCTTAGTTATTGTCTATTACATAAAGGAATGTAATACTTGTCATAATTTATTATAATTTTATTTACATTTAATAGCTTCATTACCTGTGCGCAGAGCATGTATATATATATATATATTTCAAATAGTAACTTTTTATCTCTGCTAAGTATTCTAATTGTTTTAAAGGCCTTTATTGCTTTATATGAATCTATTACATCAGATTTAAAAAAAGTAAAACATAGTTTTGATGATGAGAAAGAGTCTATGACATATTGCAGAGTAAGAAATGTGGTTTTACATTATTGTCTTAAATCATTTACTTTTTAAATTATTGACTGAATGTCATGGATAAATCAGTATTATCACCTTCTGACACATTAACATTTGGATTCATATTCACAGTAGTATTTTTGTTAACTGAAGGATAAAACATGACATTGTATCTTCAATAATAGTTTGATATTCTTCTGAAGAGTGTTCATGTTCTGTTTCATGAGTGGTGTTTGTAGTGGTCTTAACTTTGTTTTTAAAGTCCATTATTGATAAAAAGTCTTCTGTATCACTTTCTTCCATATTGTAAGCCTTCTTTTTATCTTGCTTTTTACAAGGTGGATGACCGCATTTGGAATTATACTTTCCATTTGTAGGAATTGTTAGAACATTTGAAAAAGATATTAAATGAGTCCATAAAATTAGATGATATCTTATTGAGTATTAGAATAGATGTATCATTAATAGTTTGATTGTTGTTTTTGTATTGATTTATGACTGTATTTGTATTCACTTTATTAGTTGATTGGTAAACTTCATATTTATCTAGTGAAAAAAAATCATCTTTATTCAAAAATCAAATCTTGTTCAAGTGGTTGATTCTAATTCCCTATTTGATAACTGTTCTATGGTTGGTGTTAGTCTTTTTTTGTTAGATGATTGATGAATTATTTTTTTAGTGATAGTAGATAATGTAACAGATTATTTAAGATCCATATTTGTTATAGATATTTCTGCTCCATTATCAGATAACTATGTGTTTGTCATTTTTTGACCATTTTGATTATGTGCTATTATTCTGATAAATTGGTGTGAGGCAGTGGCAATCATATCACATTATGGACAAAGTAACCTGAGGCAAGTATTTACTGACTGGCCTCTTTGCTTGCAGTGAAAGCAATAACATTTTATCAGTAAATTTTTAGTGAGAATAGGCAATATTTGAAAACAAGGAAGAATATTAAAGTAATTAAAAATGATTTTTTTTTGAGATGTAGTTATATAAAACTCTGTAACAGTCCAAGTTTATTTATACCACTGTTATCAAAGGATTTACATTTATAAACCGTTAACTTTGTGCAAAATCAGACTTATTCCTTAAATATCGAGAAATAGAAAAAGGTTTGAAGGTTTTAAAAATGAATATTACTAATCTATTTTTAAAAACAGGTTTTAGTGCATATTTAAAGGGATTTATTTAAATTTCCAAAAATGTAAAAAATTTAATATATTACAACTGAAGTGTTATTTTTCTTATCTATATTAAGATTTTTAGATCAGAGTGAAAGTGGTAATAAACCTTTTTTCGTGAGTTTTTCTTGCTGCATATTATCAGTTATTATATATATATATATATATATATATATATATATATATATTGCTCACAGATTGATATCTAATAATATTTTTAAATCTGTGAGCAAAATTTTTTAACAATGTGATAGAAATAAAATAAGGAACATTTTTCTCAATACCAAACTTTTTTTTATCACAAGGCTTTATGATATAGTAATTTATTATATTAGTCTATCAGAACTGTGACAAGGGTTTCAAAATTAGAATAAAATCAAAAGTTTTAAAAAAAATATATCAATTTTGTTTTCTAACTGATCATAAGATAACCTATCTAACCACCCAGTTTATGATAATACCAATAGTTTTTTTCTTGGAAAAAAAATAAAATTTTTATATTTCTGAAAACTGAAATAAATTCCATTAAACAAGCATTTATAAACAGTTTTTGAAAGTAGATTAGTAATAATCATTTTTAAAACTTTCAAACTCCCTTGCTATTCCTCATTTATTTAGGGAGTAAACCTGATTGTGCACAAAACTATTTGGTTTATAAATGTAAATCCATTGATAACAGCATGATGTAGGTAAACTTGGACTGTTACCATAGGATTTACATTTATGAACTATTAACTTTATGTGAAATCAGATTTAATATCTAAATAACAATAAATAGCTACATGGTTTGAAAATTTTATAAAAATAATTATTGTTAATCTACTTTTAAGAAGTTATATTTACCAGTTTAATAGAGTTTATTTTTAAAAATTAAATAAACTCAATACTGAAAAAACAATTGACTCCATTGCTTAGATTATCAATAGGCTTCACAAAGGCAGATAGTGGAATGTCTTTCAAATATGAGAGTTAATTGTGAAAAATAAACAAATGCTTATAGGTATAGTATGTTGTTTCATCAAAGTTTGGTGAAACATTTGTATGATTTTTCTTCAGTTACTTAAATTAGTATAGAATCCAGCTGGCATAAATTTCTCATGCCATAAGTCATACCCCTATATTAAAGGGGTTTTAATGCTTTAATTTACATGCATAATTCCAATTCACTTTTTCATTAAAGTTTTACTTCAAGCTTTTGAGGATTAAAAAAAGCCATGACGGAAAGATTTATAGGCTAGTAGACCTTAGTTAAGTTATTTGATCAAGGTAGTACAATCACTAATGAATCAGTTTGTATTGAATTTGAGTTAGGGATGAGTCTATAGAATGGGGTCAAAATGGCTGGTTTCATGCAGTATTGTTAAATCATTATGCCTGGCATATTATTCATCAAAGCAATAGAAATAGTAAACAGTAGACAGTAATAGTGCTAAAGATAAGAATTATGCATCTAATATTTTTAAAATATAAATACATGGAACAAAAAAAATTCTTTTGTACAAAATTTTTAAAGTCAGAATGAAAGACAATACTTGTGACTAAAAATCTGAAAGATTTAAAATTGATATAGCTGCTTTTAATAAAATTCTGTTTTTAGAAAAAGGAAGTTTAATAGAAAAGGTAGATGACAACAAGTTTTTTGGAAGGCAGAACAATCAGTGAAAGTCAATGTATAATGTTGGATTTGCGATAATGTTCTAATTTAGTACTTTTATTCCTGAAATTTCTTGTTGTATCAATAAAAAGTTTGAAAACTTGGCTTGCAAAATGCTACCAGTGCTCATTTTATTAACACACATGTTCACACATTAGGTTCAGATGATTCAAGAGAAAACCTTACTAGATGGCATTATTATAACATCATTATTAAAAAAATGGAATTTTTCCTTCTTGCAGACTTTAATGATGTACCTATTGGTACAAATGGTAAATTTTGGCCAAGTGTTACTGTAAATATTGGTATTTTTGATGAAAATTTAAAGTCTGTTGTTATTAAATTTTTACATTATACATGGATTGATTATCATCAACACTTTTTAGGCAGAAAAAACATTATAAAGGAGCATGGATGTATCCACTTTCAAAACAATGGCATTTAATGGATTATATTATAATTAGGAGTCAGAATATTAGAGATGTTAATATTATACGAGCATTTATAAATGCAGATGGTTAGCTGACCATGGATTAATATGCTGTAAGGTTAAAGTGATATCTGCATTAAAAATATCATTGTTTATATCATATTTCAAAGAAAATTGACATTGATTCTTTATAAATATCGAATATACATATTAAATATCAATAAAATATAGAACACTAGAATTGCTAAATTTTATCTTCACGGTTGTCATATTAATGAGTCATGGAATTCTATTAAAGAATGTGTTAAATTTTGTATTTATTAAAAAGAAGTATCAAGACTGACTTTTTGATAATGATTATATTTTCTGCTTGCTAGAATAATAAATTAAATGTGGAACTTTATAATAGTATAGAGTCGTAGTAATATAGAGATCTGAAGTCAGAAGTTCAAAGATTGAAAAGAAAGCTTAAAATGATTAGTAGATTAAAACAACAAAGAAGATATAGACATTTAAAAATCATGGCCAATCTATAAATTTTTTCAATGTAATAAAATATATCATATGGACCTGAGAAATAGTATCACAATTCTACTTAATCCAGCAATAACAATTCTTTATATGATTACAATAATATTTTAAACAAGGGAAAAAGAATATTTTATTATCTTTTGAATAATGACACAAGAATTGAAATATTTTTAATTATATATTCATTTTATCTACTCATTTAGATTTAGAAAAAATATATCTAGCTTAATGAAGTCAAAACAGTTTATTGTAATATTAAAAATGAAAAGACTGGTGATATGTTACTTTCAAAAATATTTTTTTAAGAATTTATGGATTAATGAAGTTTTGCTATCCATATAATCTTAAGGATATTTTTATTTTTCTCAGTTTTTAAAAACAAAAAAATATATTGTTAAGATTGCTATAATTAATATTAACTATAGCAAAAGTATTTTAACAATTTTGCTAAACAGGTTGTTTCCAATCATAGATAAATGGTAATCAGAAAGAAATAAGTATGCACAGCAAATACAATTTTTATTCTAGGAAAATGTAAAAAAAAGTGTTGGGAATAAAAGAACAATTTATATATAGTGCTCTTATTGATTTAATTAAGGCATTTGACTCAATTAAATAAGCAAGTCTATGGCATTGCTTGAAATTAAACCTTATTACTACAGATGGAAAGTCTGAAGCATTTGAAATGAACAGATGGAAAATCCAAAGAATTTGAAATGAAAACTGGTGTTAAACAAGGTTATTTATTAGTGTTAAACAAAATTATTTAATATTTTCAGTCTTTATGGCATTGGTCTTTGAAACTGTTAGAAGTGGATTAATAAAACAAGGATAACAATGCAATGTGGGTTTGCTAATTGAATTTTTAATTTAAATAAATTAAGAGCCCTAACAAGCCTTTTTCATTTTGGATATTGTATTTACAGAATGTTGATGATTGTGTTGTTTTTACCAGTTCAAAAATGATCTATAAAACATACTCAATGTTTTGAATGCAACATATAAAAACATGAATTTAATAATTAATATTCAAAAAATTCAAATTTTTTATCAGACAGTGGTTGAGGATAAAATCATACCAACTTTTAGCTTAGTTGCTTATCATATTGAGAATGTAAATGAATTTAAATATATTGGTATTTTAATCATTGAAAGGTAAACTTAGATATTGAAATGCAGCATAGACTCCAATGTGTTGCTTCTGCCTTTAACAGTTTAAACTCACAGAGAAAAAATTCTTTATGTAGAGTTATTTTACTTAATTTATAACATGAAAGTGAGACTTGGCTACCATATTGATGCAACATAGAGACATTAGAAAGTTTAATTTGTGGAGGCTCTGTAAAATTTTAAAATATATATTGGCACAATAATAAAAAAATAATATGTTCTTTAACTTTCTGGATGTAATACTATAGAATCCTTTATTGTAAAACCACATCTTCTTTACATTGGATATTTAAAATGTGAATGAACAACACAAAATTCCTAAAAGGGTATTTTAAGGGGACATGAGCATGATTTATTTAGGAGAGTTAGCCAATGCACATAATGTGGATTATTTCAAAGACATTTTAAAAATTTGTAATGTAGATTGTTTTTAATAGGGAGATATGACAGAAAATAAAATACAATGTCAAATTATACTTAGATTGGATGTTGAAGTATTTAGAAAAAAAAAGTGTTCTGCAGAAGTTAAAGCAGTACCACAAAATGTCATTATATAAATAGTAAGATAGACCTACATGTTGATTATAAGGATATATTTATGGTTCACAGATCAGTTTGTGTAGTCATTGTAAAATTTATCTCTTGAATAGTTTATCTTCTTTTTATTTTGGTCATACTAGCACATACATCACACACATGCATATATAGTAATGATATTTTTGTGTTTGAACCAAATATCAAATATTTATCAGGAAATTTTTGATTCCAAATAAATATTTATATTGGATGAAAGTAGAATGATTAATAAAACTTAAAAAAAGGTTTTAATTCAAATATATATATATATAATAATATTAACCCAAATGATGATAATGATGATGATTTATAATATAAGTACAAGTCTTCTCAAAAGTATTTTATTTGTTTTTCAGTTTCACTAAAATGAAAAATGAAACTCTCAGGAGCTAAACCATCTAACTAGAAAGTTTACTTTTGGAAATCTTATTAATGCCCAATCATCATCATTTACAAATTATTACCATCATCTCTGTATGTCCCCCAGTGGATTGCTTGATTTCTCTGTGTGATAGATATTATTAACATATTGATTATTAACAGCATAATGTTTGGATTGAGTTAGATAAGCAAAAAAAACTAAATAAATTAATAAAAATAAGAACACTTTATTAATAATGAATATATAAAACTGTTGGGTATATACTTACAAACTATTAATATATATACAAAAGATTAAATATAATAATAATAATAATAATAATAATAATAATAATAATAATAATAATAATAATAATAATAATAATAATAATAATAATAATAATAATAATAATAATAATAATAATAATAATAATAATAATAATAATAATAATAATAATAATAATAATAATAATAATAATAATAATAATAATAATAATAATAATAATAGTAATAAAAGATATTTTTAATTTAAAACCTTAAAATATTTATAATGATAAGATCTTATTACATGAAATATTTAAACAATTCCAATTCATGGTTTTCTGTGGATATCATTCTTTTAATACATTTATGAATGTCTTCATTAGTTTCTTCAAAGATGGTAGTTATCTTCTTGCTGCAATGATGATCTTAAATAAGAAATACAGCAAAATTAGTGATGTTAAATAGGATATAGTATCAGTAAGTATTGGGTCATTCTTATGGCAGTGTCTGTATTTTCTTCTTGGCATTCTTAAAGCTGGCAATAGCTGATTTTGGTAAACTTCAGTGTTAGTATGTGGATCTGGAAGAGAGATCTAAAATATAATATATGGTATTTTATATTTTATTTATTTTATATTTTTAATTTAATATATATAAGTAATAGATTTCTTAAAATAAAAAAAATCATAGCTTAGGGCCTATCTATAGGATATTATTGTTCTCATAGTTAGTGATGAAGGTTATATTATAAAGTTATTGCTTTTTGCAAATTCAGTCAATTTGTATTTATGTGAATTTTATTTTTTATAGAATTCATTATCGAAATATTATGTTCAATTTTAGTATTAAAATCTTATATCAATATTTAAATGAGAATTATTGCAGTTTTATAATTTTAAAAAAATTCTCACAAACTTCTATTTCGTTATCTGAGTGGCCGAAAACTAAAAAACACACACATATAATTTACAACTAACATTTGAAATCCTTTCTACCAGAACAGCTAACCTATCAAAAATAAAGTAAGCAATATTTTCCTATTAGTTCTTGTTTTATTATATACGTCCATTTACACAGGATCAAACATATAAAAATGGCATTTATTATCTCTCAGAACTCTTTTTTGCATTTTTCATCTTTATTTTATAGATTTTCCTTTTTTTATTCTCAAAAAGTTGAACCAAAGGCATATAGTTGAGGTTATAAAATAATTCTATAATATCTGACTTATTTGTCAAGGTCAAATAATTAAAGCAAATGCAAAAAAACTTTACCCATCAAAAAAAAAAAAGTTTTCTAAAGCAATTTATTTGATAAAATCAAAAATGATAGATTTTTTTTTTCTAAAAAAATGTAGCTATTCATTATAATTACTACACAACAAGAAATTATATATATTTTGGTCCAGAAGGTTAGATGATAACTTTACGATAAAATATGTTTAAATATATATTTAAGGTTATGCTTCACTTTTTATAAGTTTGAATAAAGGTATAAAAATAACTATTATTTGCTATTTAAATCCTTCCACTAATCCACATTTTACCAGCTTATAAAAATACCTTCCCACTTTATCAATTCATTGTTTTCTCTTTTCTGTTTGTTTCCTATGTCTTTATACTGAGTTTTAAGACAGTATCATTATGTTTTAGAATCTAAACAATAGATTTTTAAAATCTTTCAAAGTTTTTGCATAATAAAACCTTAACAAAAAGTAATTTTACTTTATAAATTAATAGGAAAAATATTATATTTGAGACAAAGAGAATTTATTTAGAGGTTTAAAATGTAAAACTCCACTAGTTTTACCACTGATATCTACAAATAGTAGAATTTAGTTATAGGGATTAGTATATTTATTGCTTTATATCTGATTGAACTTGAAGATTTTAATGTAGCTGATGTTTTCCAAAAAAATTTAGAATATTTTCAAGTAGGTGATCATAGAAAATTTAACTATTTAATGATTTGTCAGTTAATATAAATCTAACAGTTTTTATTTGATAATAAAACAAAGAAGAGAAACTGATAAAAAAAACCCACTAACCAACTATTCGATAATCTCATTATTTTTTTTTTTTGTGTGTGGAAGAATGTCAGAGAAGCCTTTGCTTTGCGGTAGTTTATATTAGTTTTTAGCTATATATATATGAAGAAATTAGAAATTTATAACAAAATTATATATGAAGAAATTATTTTCTTATCTTTAATTATATATATATATAATTGTTTTTTGTAATAATTTATATATATTTTTAGCTTCCCAAACTTCATTTATTTTAAAAATATTTTTTTCTTATTTTTATTTCACAGAGATGCAGAAATTAATTATTTATATACCAACCATTTTTGTGGTATTTGAGCCCCAAAATGATAAACTAAGCTCAATAGCATCACTCAATTGATTAGAATACTTTGTTTGAATCATTAGAGACAATCAGTTATAATGGATTAAGATATTTTTATATGTGAGATTATTTTATAGACTTGCATCAATTAAAAATATATTTTCTTTACTGTTAAATTTTTATAGAGTTCTCTGTGATCTTTCATTTTTATATTGTAGTATACTTCAGAGTTATAACTTATAGAATTATTAAGAAATGAAAGCATTTACGTGTATAATCTTATTAATTATATAATTAATTTACGTGTATAATCTTATTAATTATATAAAAAAATCATTAATAATTGTGAATTTTATAAAGAAAATGATATTATATATATATGATAAATATAATGATACATTAGAATATTTAAAGCATGACTTTGAATCAAACTTTGAACATAAATTTTGCAGTGATTTAAATGTCATGCCAGGTGCAACTTTTGATTTCATATCATAATCATGGGACACAATAAGACATATTTATTATCTGTAAAGTTTATAAAAATAGAATTATTTATATGTAATATGTAGGATATACGAGCACAGACTTTCACATGACCCACCACTCTCCATCCTATCTCATAACACTGATACACTTGAACACATGCATTTTGAAAAGATAAACAATCACAAATATACGCATTTTATGCTAAACCAGCAATCATCAGTTGGTCCAGATTATCATTTCCACACATACATGCAATAAGTACTCATATATATATATATATATATATATATATATATATATTAAGTTAGTCAATCTTCATACTTTAATGGACATGCTTTAATCTACTCCACCCTCCAACTCTTCAACCATCCAATTGAAAATCTAATGATGGAATGCTCAAAGTCCATCCTGAGGCCAAGATTCTCATCACACCGATGTTGACTTAAGGTACAGGACATAATCCATTTAATACATAAACAAGGGATGGGCATACATCTATACTATGTAATAACTGAAATACAGGCTTATTATATACATGTATCAATATATGTAATATATAGGGTATATGAGCACAGACTTTCACATGACCCACCACCACTCTTCTAATAGAGTTATTTTTTTACTTATTCAATATAAAATGCAGCCCATTTAAAAATTACATTATGGAAATCATTTGTTGTTTTTTTTTTCAGATATCTTTGTTCATGTGTTTCAAGATCATGCATTGGAATGGAAATTTTAAAAATAATTAAAAAAGATATTACATATTGAAAAAGAAAAATGAAGTTCAGTTATTTCATGTGTTTATGTTTAATTAAAGACAGGTATATTAATCTGTAATAAAAGCTTAAAATTAATATATTAGATAGGTATAATCTCTAGTTTAATGAATGATTATTAATAATTACTGCTGCATTTATCTGAAGTTGTTGGTGTTAAAGATGTGAATGCAGAAATTTAGACACTTGAAAACCAAAGGGTAATAATTTGGTATTGGTAAATACTGAACAAATAATAAAGGCATGTGTATGGGATTATGACATAGGTTAACTACAGAATATTGTGTTTACCATGAATTGTATTTTGGAAATCATTTGTTTCAAATAACTTTGTTTATATATTTAAAAAATATATGGTAGAGTAAAAGTTTCAAGTACATATCTAAAAGTGAGATTGGGTCTGAGGAGAAAAGAAAAAATTGACTTATTAAAAGTTGTTCAATTAAAAATAGATATATTAATGTATAACTGGTGTTAAAGTTAATCTTTGAGTTGGAGATAATCTTTTATTAAATAATTAGTAATAATCATTATTGTATTTATGTTAAGTGTCAAAATTGTGAATACAGAAAGTTCAAGATTTATTATTAAAATTTCATTGACATTAATTTAAGAAAACAGTTGCTGCAAATTATGTTTTAGTACAGGCTAAATATCTTTTTAATAGTAAAAGTATATCTAAACTAAAGTAAAATTTAAGTATATTTAAACTTGTTTGGTACTTTAAGTAAATTATGTAATCTTTTATTCAAGGTATAGTTAGGAAAGTAAAATAAATTGTTCATAAAATTAAGAATTGTTTTTACAAAATCACTAAATTAGGTTAATAGTCTGATAATTTTGGTTATCAATTTTAATAATGTCCTTTTAGAAGATATAGGATTGCTTTTCATTATAGAGAACGTTACAGATATTTATGCTGTAACAGACTGAAAAAGAACTCACTATATCTGATATAATTCATAGATTTTATATAGAAATGGAAGAATGTAAATCAACTAACATTTTATTTAAATATTAAAATAGTACTTCAATTTGTAAAATATTAAAAAAAATATTTATGTTCAGTACTACAATATATATATATATATATTATAATGAGCATGCCAATAGCTCTTAACAAGCTTTTAAAACATCCCTATTTCCAGACTAGTTTCTAGTTCAGGTTGAAAAGCTTGTTAAGAGCTATTAGCATGCTCATTATATAACATTTGTAATACAAGCTTATTAAATTAAGTCATGAGATATATGACTTGATTTTCTTACAATTATATATATATATATATCCACAGATGGCGTCCTACCAAAAACACCTATCAAGCGTATATTTCGTTTACATAAACATCAGAGTAGTTAGTATTCACTATCTCTAACTATAATTCCACTTTCAGATCATGATTTCACGCTATTTGCTATCGTCAGTGAAAGATAGGAATAAAGAAACTAGATCTAAATACAAACTCTGAGCGTTTATGAAACAATTTCTATTCAGCTTGCAAGCGTGAATTTTTTAGACACGTAATGTCTTCAAACTCAGCATAGCAAACCAGATAGCTATATGGGTCTGATCTCAGTTCAGCATCACCACATAGTAGAAGCCTCTGCAATCTATATCATTGCAAGAAAGACCTCAAAGGTACATTTATGATAAACAAAAATGCAAGTTAAAAAACTTGCTAACGCTTGTATTTATGTCCACAGATGGCGTCCTACCAAAAACACCTATCAAGCGTATATTTTGTTTACATAAACGTCAGAGTAGTTAGTATTCACTATCTCTAACTATAATTCCACTTTCAGATCATGATTTCAAGCTATTTGAGGTCTTTCTTGCAATGATATAGATTGCAGAGGCTTCTACTATATGGTGATGCTGAACTGAGATCAGACCCATATAGCTATCTGGTTTGCTATGCTGAGTTTGAAGACATTACGTGTCTAAAAAATTCACGCTTGCAAGCTGAATAGAAATTGTTTCATAAACGCTCAGAGTTTGTATTTAGATCTAGTTTCTTTATTCCTGTCTTTCACTGACGATAGCAAATAGCTTGAAATCATGATCTGAAAGTGGAATTATAGTTAGAGATAGTGAATACTAACTACTCTGACGTTTATGTAAACGAAATATACGCTTGATAGGTGTTTTTGGTAGGACGCCATCTGTGGACATAAATACAAGCGTTAGCAAGTTTTTTAACTTGCATTTTTGTTTATCATATATATATATATATATATTTAATGTTCTCACAGTTATATGATGTATATAAAGTAGTTTTTGGGTTAAACTATGTGTTAGTTTTGATTAATTTCCAACATTTTGACAAAATAGCATTTGATCATTGTCAAGGTTAACTTTTTAAAGAAAAACAATTAGATCTTAAATAGTCACGAGATTGAGTGTGAGGTAAAAAATGAGATTGAACATGGATTAGCTGAGCATTCAGAATATGTTGATTAACAAAATGTTTATTTTTTTCAGTTTCACCATTAATTGATTTCAAGTTTATATTAAACAAAAGAGATAATAAGTAGTCTTCATAAGGCTGGAATACATTGCACTTCATCAGTTCTATTTAAATGAGTTGGTCTTTTTAATATTTCAATTGACTCCCTCATGGTTCTCAAATCAGACTTTTCCAAATTAGCAAATAATTTAGCATTATTAAAATCAGGTTTGTGACTAAATTTCTAAAAAATATGAAGTAAAAGCTGATGTTTTTAACTTCTAATTAAAGGCATATATATACTACAAATCAATGTCTGTATTTTTTCAAAATAATATACATAAACTTATAAATAAATATTTGAAAATACAGTAATTAAAATTTGTTACGAAGAACAAAAATATAAACATCACTTAGGAGCACTTTCACTTATCCTCATAGTTTTTGTCAACTAATGCTTTGAAAGGTCAACTTTCCCATAATTCTGTGATCTTAACATTTGCTGTCTGCCTATTGATATAAATCTTTCTATTGATATAAATACAAGCAAAACTTAATCAATAGGAAGGCAGCAAATGTTAAGATCATGGAATTATGGGAAAGTTGACCTTTCAAAATATTAGTTGACAAAGACTACGAGGATAGTCAAAAGCACTCCTAAGTGACGTTTATATTTTTTGTTTTTTCTAACAAATTTTAATTACTGTATTTTCTAATATTTATTTATAATTTTACATGTATGTATATATATATATAAATGTAATCTTATAATTGAATATTTATAAATACAATAATTAGATATATGTAAAGTATAACTTTAAAAATTTGTATCCACTTAGGAGTGCTTTTGATTATCCTCGTAGTCTTTGTCAACTAACACTTTGAAAGATTAACCTTCCCACAACTCCATGATCTTAACATTTGCTCACTATCTGTTAATTAAGTTTTGTTTGTATTTGTATATTAGCATAACTTTTTTATTTTTCTTTTGTTATTATTTTTTCAATTTGTAATAATTTTAATTATTATAATTGAAATTAAAATCATAAATACATGACTTATTATGGTTGTAAAAAACAGATGCTGAAACATTATTATTTACTTTGCAATTTTGTTTTGTTTGTCTTGATTTCTCTATATATATGCTACCACACCATATACATTTATAAATGATGCAACTTTCATTTATAAACAAGGTTTTATCTTTAGAATTATTTATTAATTTGTTTAATGTAGGAGGTATGTAAATGCAATGTCACATATACCTTTATAAATTTTTCTTACAAAACTTACTTTATCATTCGACATATATGTTATTGATATCCATATTTTTATTAGCAGGAGAATCAATATTGTTATTAATATTTTTATTGTTATATTTTGTATTAAAATTTTTAATAACATTATATAATAGTATTAGCGATTAAGCCAATGCACATGCGCTTTAAAGAGATTATATAAATGAATACTCAATTTTCCAAACACGAGATATAGTATTTTAGAAAGAATGGAATGAATCCACCCATTCTTTCAGACCCAAACGTTTATGTATGGGCAAATCTTAAGTGTGTGGAAATAAGAGTGTGAGATGTTACACAATCACTTTAAATTACATTTATTAAGTTTGAACGAAAGTGATCGTGTAACATCTCACACTCTTATTTCCACACACTTAAGATTTGCCCATACATAAATGTTTGGGTCTGAAAGAATGGGTGGATTCATTCCATTCTTTCTAAAATACTATATCTCGTGTCTGGAAAATTGAGTATTCATTTATATAATCTCTTTAAAGCGCATATGCATTGGCTTAATCGCTAATACTATTACATAAATAAACATTCGCGCTATATAAAATAATATCTCATTATATATGTTTAATAACATTATATATATAATTATAATTGTAGCCAACATTTAACAATTCATTTGAATACATTTCAATATTTTTAGCTTTATCCAATGAATAGTTCCAAAGATTATTATTTCTAAATAAGAAGGACTTTAAACTTTTTTATAAAATCTCATTGATAAATAAAAATTGCATCATTTATAAATGGATATGTAGGGGTTGTAATGGATATATATTGGAATTGAGATGCACATTAGAAAAAAGAATTAAAGAGCACTTGGTATTATTAAAAAGGGTTCAGAAAATGAAACAAAATTGCAAAGTAAATAATAACATTTCAGCATCTCTTTTTTATGACCATGATAAGTCATGTATTTATGGTTTTAACTTCAATTATAATAATGTAAAAATAATTCAAATTGAAAAAATAACAACAAAGGGAAAATAAAGGCAGCTATGCTAATACCCAAATACAAACAAGACTTAATTAATAGACAGGCAGCACATGTTAAGATCATGGAATTGTGGGAAGGTTAGCCTTTCAAAGTGTTAGTTGACAAAGACTATGAGGATAGTCAGATAGTCAAAAGTGCTCCTATGTGGATAAAATTTTTAAAGTTATACTTTACATATGTCTAATTACTGTATTTATAAACATTCAATTATAAGATTACATATATTGATATGAAGAAATCCAGACATCAAATTATAATATTATATGCATATGAGAATAGATGAAGAATTGAATTTTAAGTGTAAGTAGTTTATTTTATATTGCAGTAGTTATTAATATAAAGGATCTCATGGTATAAAATTTAGTTTGTAATACAAGTAAAATTTACAAATCCCAAGGATTTGTAAAAAACCTATTTTTTATATTTTGTGTAATCATTAAAACCAACCCAATAATGATTCAGTTATTAATTAATAAATGGACATCTATTTGGATTTAATTTTAAAAAATCTTTAAATCATAGCATTCATTACTTGCCTAGCATGGTGAGTCTGTCTTCTACATCATTGATATTTCAAGGGACCTTTGTTATTCAACAGAATATTTAAAAGCAGTTTTGTCAATCTGTTATTAATGTGAATAAATATATTTATCACTTATATTTCTAATAAAATTTAATCTTTTATTTTTGTAATCTTTATTTGATAATTAATTGAATTATTAGATAAATTAATAAAAAATAAATTTGTATGTAAATGTGACATATATTTAATAAAAGAATAATTAGCTAAATGTGATGAAATTATTTTAGAAAATAACCTAATCCAACCATTTAAAAAATGCTTAATCATAAATTATATCTTGATTCACTTTTTTTAAAAAACATTTTTCTATACATTAATAATTTTTATTACTTATTTTAGACTAGAGATTATCCACTTAATGAATAATATTTCATATAATTTTCACTTTACCATTCTCACTTAAAATAGAGACTGGTTTCTATCCTCTTTTAACACTTTGTTGAGACATCCAACCATAAACATATGACCAAATACATGTAAAAAAGATCAATCATTCCCAAGATGCACCTTTCAAGTTGAACCAGAACTCACTTGGCCTAGATCTGATTCTCTGACATATATATTTATTATTGTGTATTATATATAGATAATCAGCTACTAGATCTTTATAAGGGTCAAACTTACTGCCTTCACAACTTTGACACAAATCTCTTGATGAAAGTATATTAATAATTTTTATTAGTCATTTATTATACTAGAGATTATCCACTTAATGAATAATATTTCTGTAGTGTAATTTTCATGGCTTTACTCTCACACAAGGTATAAACTGATTTCTATCTGCTTTCATCATCCTGTGGAGAAGTGCAATCAAAAACATATGTCAAAGATTCCCTAAAAACTCCAATTGTGCTTGGAAAAGCAAATATTTTTTGTGTTTTTTAGTGTGTGGTAAATAAAAACATTTAATAATTTTTTTTATTATTTCTATTTATTTATTCTTTGATTAAAATATGGAAAAATAAATTTTGCCCTAATCCTGATGACTTCAAAAAATAATTCTAACAGGCCATAGTATTTATATAGTGTTTGGTCTAATCATTAGTGGAAGCAGCATATAGCACTTAGCAATGACTTAAAAAAAAAACAAATTGATAAAACATTTATTTTTAAATTTATGGTGTTAGTGTATAATAAGTAAAATAATTTATTTAACAAAAATTATAAACTATTTAATTGTTAGGAAATGAAATAAATGCAGAGATGCAAAACTAAAATAAAATTCTACAAATAAATTTATTCATTGCAGCAATTCGTAAAAAAAAACAACCCCAAAATCAATACATTTAGGCAATAAGGTAAAGCATATACTTTATAAAATGCACACAGGCCTAAGCATACATTTCTTAAACTGCATCAGTCTTAAGTTTCACTCATCCCTATATTTGCATCATAAATGCATGATGCTATAACATTAAACATTATGCCATAGTTTATCACATTTACTTTGTCAGTTAACATAGCTTCACCACATTTAATACAATAAATAAAAGTTATCTTCATTTGTCTTATTTGCATTTACATGTTGACCAAGAAATTTTATTACCATTATTAAATAAAGATAGAACATTGGTCTGATATAGTTCTTCCATGCATAATTAAAAAAATGTTACTTTACTTCTACAAAGTTCATGAAAAGAATGTCAAACAATTTATTCAGACAGGGTTGGTAATGGATTTGACTATCTTTTTTAAAAAATTTACTATAGATTTTGCACTAGCTTTTATTTTATGATTTCCTGGTAATGAATGGTTTTTTTTTAAAATTTAATTTAAAGATATGTCTTTCTGCACACATTTTATTTTTTATTGATATATTTTTGTTAAATAATTTATAGTTTGTGCTAAATATATTATTATTCTCTTGATTTTATTTAATATACGTTAGCAGCTGTAAATTTAATAATAAATGTGGAAATTTTATTTTTTATTGATTAGTTATTTTTTGGGTCATCGGTAAGTACTATGCCATTTGAAACTAAGAGTAAATCATATATTAATAAGAATGCCAAGGCTACATTATATTTAATAGATTTGTTTTACCGTTACAAATAAAAAAAAAAAAACGATTCAAACTCCATTTTTTAAAATACAATTTTTTAAATTGATTTTTGAATAATGACATAGTTAATTTTTCATCTATACTGTGTAATTATCTATCTATCCAGAACAATTAAGAGATATATCTATTTTTTAAAGAGAATATAAACATAAAAAAATAATATTTAATGATGTATAATTTGACAAGTTAAAAATTTAAAAAATGCATATTTGAGTTATTAAAAAGTAATATATATTTTTTTGTAATCTGAACATGACTTGCAAAATTCATAATAACGTGGTCTTTTGAATGATCCTAAATAATATATATATATCAGCTATACAAAAACTAGTTGTGATCTTGTTGGCAATAATGTGGAGAAAGCTACTTGAGACATCGCGATCTCGGCTGCGTTGGCGTGTCGATATAGTGGAAGAAGTGCGACTATTATTGATTTAATTTGCAATTCACTATGCGTACACGTTTTTATATTTCCATATATCTTAAAACTATTCTATACTTTAATAATAGATTCACATTTAATAAAATAAAAAATAAATTTCTCAGAGTTATTCAATAATATGTGTACTCTTATGCTATTCGATTTTATTGGTAAAATTTTTTGCAAATATATTATTTCTTACTATAAGAACCAATTAAGAGCAACCCAGTCTGTTTAAAACTAAGACTAGCAATTTTAAACACAAAGCAGATTAATGATTTATTTCAGGGTTTTATAAAGTAAAAACATATATACATGGATATAAAGTGTGTATACATATTTTAGGATATGACAGTATTAAACAGATTTTATGTACATAATTTTACCTAATAGTTTTATATTTCAGATAGCATTAATACAATAATCATGTCTTTAATCCAAATACATTTTATAAGCAATCTAATATCTCAAATATGTTTTATAAATATGCTGTGATGATATTCCTTTAACAACGACAAAAAAGAAATATTAAAAATTAACAATTACTTTATTACACACTATATAAAATAATGATGAAAACGAATAATAACATTAAGAAAATTATATAAAAATGTGTAATAAATTTTACCATTTGTTTTCTAAATCTAATTTGAGTTTGAGATATGAAAAGGCTATTATCAGACAGTGTTGCAAGGATACTAGGATTAAATAGGAATAGTTTTGTTTATTGTTCCATAAAAATAAAAATAATAATCCTCAATTCAAATACTGGAGATTAATAATCATCATCATAATGATCAATGATAAATGCTCTATGTTGTTTTTAATTAAATAATTCACTACCTAATCAACTATTAATCAACCTCATTTAATAATGCTGGAAAAGTTTTCACTCTTTTAAGAGAAGCAAGTACAATCATTGATTAGTGTATCTAGATGATATTTACTACATTGGATTTAATTATTTCATCTCAAGATTCTTTGCTGGATTTATTTGCAGGCTTAAACATTAGGAGTGCTACTCCACTACCAAAATATAATAGATCATTATGATGTCTTTTTGCACACTATATAGCAGTGAAAAATTAATATTAACATATAAGAATGATACATAAAATATTTTTTTCTGACATACTCATCTAAATAAGGATGATTAACTCCATTTGACTATGAGGTTGCAACTTAAGAACCCATAAAACATATAATAATTACAATAGTTTAATAGTTACTTGCATTTATCCAACCTAAACCTAAGGTAAATCATATTTAATGCCATTCAATATCAACAATAATAATATTAAATAAAAATATTACCTGTGCATGAGCATAATAATATCTGAGAAAACTTTATAACATTAATAGCAACTATAATAAATAACTAACTAAGAAAGAAACAATTATGAGAAAGTGCATGAAATAATCTATAGGTTTATTGCGCAATTAATTTCAATTTTGTAATATACTCTTTTCTGAACACAGCATAAAGATTAATAATTTCCATTTATCATACTTGTTGATCAAGATAAATTACATTCAACACATTAATCCACTTTAAGATTGCTTAGCACTTGGATGTTTATTATATTTAATATTTGCTTTGATAATCTACAATTCAGGTATGGCATTTAAATATTTGGCTTAATAATCTATTATTGATTGAATGGTATTTAAATATTTAGAATTGACAATCCATAATACATTTCTTTAAGCACTGGATATAAATTCATAGTTTGTTACACACAACAATTTTAATTCATTTGAACAGATGTTATAATTTTATTAAAAGGATTAGCATTCATTGCTTTTTTGATTTGATATATATATATATATATATATATATAATTAATCTATTCATTTACAGACATTTAATCCATGATGCCAGTAATTCTGATCATATCTCTGATAAAACAAGTAGTTTACCATCCACAACAAAGTAATTTTCATTACTTTTTCAATCAAGGTTTGTTTTGCTAAGCAACAAGTTCATGGAGGAATATGTGAGTGGAAAAATTATTGTTTAAACTTTTTCGTTACATAACTGAAGAACAAGATAGTATACAATATTGATACAATATTCACATTTTTTTGAAGTAAAAAGAAAACAATTATTTTACAATGTTTTGAAAATAAACATCAGCAACTTATTTGATGTTGATAAATATAATTTTCCAATTATATTAGCTATTTAATATTACTTCCAATCGAAGAAGTTCAGTTTTTTTTTTGCTGAAAATATGAGACAGCATGAGATTTTTTTGAAATAAAGAATTGATTAATTAGTCAATGATGGTTTCTGGTTTATCCATTGTTGTTTATCTTTTTCCTAGTACAATAAGAAGATATTTGTCTAAATGTTAGCCTAGCTGATCATCATGTAGATGGCAAACAAAATGGCTATTTAAAAATTTCAATCTGTTTAAGTTCTGATAATAAGAATTTGCAAAGCCTATCTAGATTTTTCAAGCTTCAATTTTTATACCAGTTATCACATGATGTCTGGATTACAGACTATTCTCCATCATGCATTGAGGTTTCTTAGTTTATCTGGAAAATATTGAAAGTGGTCATCATGGTTATTGCCAGGCAAAATGATAGATGCTAAGATTTTTGAATCAAATGAAGAAAAAGAAAATAACATTTTCAGTCTTTTTTAATTGCTTCACTTTTATTTTTGAGTTTGAAATAATATTATAAACATTCATTTAAAATAAATAAATCTTAAAACTAAAAATTGTTTAATAAATATTTCTAGTAACTAAATCAATCTTTGCTAAATAAAAATCTAAACACATAAGCTTCCACACACATACAAAATATAAAAACTTTTTATTCTGCATATAAATAAAAATATAGTCTAAATATAATTGCTTTACTTCAAAATATTTTAGTGTGGTAATATTAAATTTATAATTATATTCTTTATTTCTGTATGAAATTAATTGTTTTATGTGTGAGTATTTCTATCTGTATATTATACCATTTGATACCGTTGTTCCTTAACAAGAATAATGACAAAATATACGCATACTTATTTTGTACAAGCGTTGATAATAAAATCTGCTTGGAAAGTCATTCAAAAATGCTGTATAAAATTATATTTTCTCATAAACATTAGTATGAGAACCTATTAAACATGATATCGGTTATATTTCTATGCTATACAACCAATGGCAGCGATGAATATGTTTTCTTAATTATAAAAATTAAAGCCATTACATTTTTTACAGTTTTTTTAAATATAATAACCAATTTACAGTGATACTATAAAGTTATGATATATGTGATAATTAAAAAACAAAGCAACTATTATCAGTATTACTAGATTACAATTATGAAATATATATTTATTATCAATCACTTTCGAATAAATGCATGCAATCTAAAGATTATCAGGTAACAATTAATCATCTTTAATAATTTCCTTACGGCTTCAGGTGTTTCCTCAACAAAAAGCTGTCAAAATTAGCAAATTAACAGAAGTGTGATTTGAAAATAAACCAATCTTGGGTTAATTATTAAAATATGATTGAAATTATCTTGTTCTTTAATTACAACATATTTTCTATTTAAATAATAATTATATTGTCTTTGATAACTTAAAAAAATCTTTAAATTCGATTTTTTTTAATAAAAAATAGTGATTTAAATCTTTTTTAAAATGGTTTTATATATGTATACACACGTGTAATTTGTTAATTTAATAATAAAATATTATTTATTAAATTAGTACTTAGGTCTAAAATCAAGTTTCATGCTGACTATTTTATATTATCTATTTTTTTTAAAAAAGACCTTGCAGCAAAGTATTAACCATATTTATCTCTCATGCCTATAATCTGAAATTTAAATTCAAACCAGATAACTCGCGAAAATTTTTTCCGGTTGAAAACAGGTTTAAATTAGCTAACCTAGTTAATCCTTCCAGTACTATTTAGTCAATGGATATCTAGATATTCTTTACTAGAGTGTAAAATAACGATTAAAAAATTGTTAAATGCTATTGCCACAAAGCATTTGAAAAAGCTAGCAACATTTTTTCTTCCACGATTCTTATATGTGGGGCTATTTAAAAATATCTTTGCCATGCAGTGGGATACTTAAAAATTGTGTACCTTCTTAGTTTACCTATTTAAAAATTATTTTATAGGGATAAAAATATTTTATAATTAATTTTTCCATGAACTTTGAGGAATTAAAAATTTGATTAGAATTTTAAGATTTATTTTAAAAGTAAAAAAAAAAAAGTATATGAACTAAATCTAATTACAAAAAGCTTTTAAAATGTTTGTTTTGAAGTATGGATCTACTGTAGTAAATACATATAATTAAAAGAAATTAAAAAAAAATATTAGCGAAATATAATTAATCTGGCTTCTTGCATGTCAACAATTTCTGCTATCCAATAAATTATGGGATAGTTCTAAAATTTTTCTGATAATCTGATTTCAGTATTACAGTGAACATTATGATTATTACAAAAATTTTCTTTAAACAACAACAACAACAACAATAACAACAAAAAACAATGTAAAAACAAACATGAATGTATTCATTCTCTGTATGAATTATCAAAATATAAAAAGATCAAAACTTACATATGTGTCTTATTAGACCATATTGTTGAACAGATTATTATGATTCATATGTTAGATGAGAATTAAATTAAAAATAAGACATTCCAAACGTCTTGCAATAAATTTGATGTTTAATTTTTAGAAATGATTGTAATTCATATTTAATTTCTACAATTGTAAAACTAATTTTGCTAATATAGATTTTTAAGCTCTTCATATTATTGAAAGGTGAGTAAAATAATTTCCCTAAAAGAAAAATTTTAATTAGTTTTCTGGCATTGACTTCTTTGTCTTTATTTAAAAAAATATGACATTCTTTGCTAGTCAGAATATTAAAAAATATATGAAGTTTTATAAATAATATATAAATGTAAAATTAGAATTTCATTGTTTGACAAAAAACTTTGAAAAAATTCATTAATTAAAAGTGCAAAGAAGTTAGATTATTTGATGATCATATATACTTTTTGATACAACAAAAATAACATGTGAATATGAAAAGTAATATTATAATTCTATTAAATGTAGGGATGATATTTTTCAATCCATCTCATATTTTAAACAAAGGCAAAAATATTTTAATATATTTTTTTAAAACTGAAATTAAATTCAAATCTTTATTTTCTTATTTATATTTAAACCTAGATATCTACATTAAGAAAGTTAACAAATGGTATCAATTATTTTAAAAATAACAAAGATTTTATATCTGATGGAATAATAACACTCCATAAGTGAGAGATAGTAAAATATGAAATTAACTATGAAATAACTTTATGTTTTGCCTGGCCTAAAATGATACAGTTGTTCTTTGGGATAAGATTTTATTTAATCAAAGACAGTATTTCTGATACAAAAAATATTTTCTCTCACTGTGTTCTTTCATTTTACTATCTTTAGTTATAAATCTAGTATAAAGATTAGTCATCATAAATATTAATATCATTCTTCACATCTTTTCACAAATATGATAATGTAATCATGTGTTTGTTTCATCTTTTAACTATATGCACAGATATTTAGATGATTTTTTTCGAATTATTTTTATTCAAGTTCTCAGCTTTGAAAAAAAATCATAAGGACAGATTTAATACTTGTGAAGTTCTTAGTTAAATTTTTTTTGCATTGGACATTGCATTCAATAATCTGCCATTTAAAACTATGATTAAGATTGAAGTATTAATTTTTCATATATTACATTTTATTGAAGAAAATACTAAGATTTCTCCTGCCTAAAATGATAATATAAAAAGCTTAGCAATGGAGGTCTATAAATATATGTTCCATAATTTGGTTCAACTTATAATGTTGGTGAATCATTCATTATGACTATAATATACATTTTTATCATGATAGTTACTGAATGGCCGAAGCCAGACACACATTTATGTGTGGTCTTTTTTTTAAAAAAAAAACAATGAATGAACATTGCATTCATTTTCTACTGATAAATCAAATGTGTTTCTACAATAGACCTGATGCATTTGATTAGATTTGATCAATTCATTTTAAAAGCCTTTAAAACTTTGGTTGATCAATAGACAAAAGCCTTTCTAACAATGTAGGATAATTTTTTAAAGCTATAATTCTGAGAAAGGATTGATTATTTATGATGCAAAAGTTTTGCCTTATAGCATCAAAATGGGGATGTCTCTGCATATGTGCAATTTTAAGTTGCATGACACTTTCTCTCAATATTTAAAGGAAAACATGATAAGAAATTTCTATATCAAAGGAAAATGGCTAGTAATTACTTTTGGTAATCTGAAAATTAAAAAACCTAAAATCTAAAACAGATATCAAAACAGTTGTAATCTTTTTGATGTGAGAGTAAGATCTTTCTAACAATTTTTTCATAATTTTGGTCAGCTTTGGTTAGAGGAAAATGCAATGTGTGTATTTTTATTAACAGATTTTACAATGGTTTATATATTCCTGTTCTAAGATGGAAAAAACTTTTTTTAATTGATGTCTTAATGGATGGTCTTCACTTTGTTGCTGGTTGGATGATACACTTAATGTTAATTTTATAAATAATAATTTTTTTGTTTTCTATACTGATTTTAATATCAATAACTTTAAATTTGTTTCAACTGTTTTTAATAGATTGTAGCTTTAGTCTAGAGACTTGATCACCAGAAGATAATTGTTAATTAAAATAGAGTACAGCATATCCCAGAAACTAGTTGACCTAATATTCACTAAAATATTGCCACAGTCACTAATATATTGAGAAGCAATAAACTTTTCCAATGGATGAGTATTTCAAAAGCCTTTAATGTTTGTTCATCGGCTGACAATTTGAAGTATACAAAAAGTCAATTTTCTGATGAAAATGAGATCTTTTAAATAGATATTTAACCACAGATACTGGTTTTTTATTGTATTATAAACTTTACAAATCATACTTTCTCTATTGAATTTGGTAATGGAAACTATTGGAGTCGCCCATTTAGAATATGTGAACAGTTCATTAACTTCTTTCATTTGAAATCTCTCCAAACCTTCAAACATTTTAATGTATAAAGTTAAAATATTTGTCTTTATTGATTAGGGATAAAATATCTGATTTGTGCTTAGACTAATTAGAAAAGATGAAATATTTATTGTCTGATTGTCTTTTTTTTTTGTAATATTTATTAATTTTTATTGGTTATTTTAAATGATTTCTTTTTGTTACAGTTTATATGTTTTCCTTCTATTAATTACTGCCACCTTCTTGTAAATAAAATAAAAACTTCTAATAGTAAATGTAGTTGTATTATTATTGATAAATTGTTTATTGTGATTTGGATTTTGAAAATGGAATTTGAGTTTTTAAAATTTTCAGTGTGGTTTAGATTAAGTTTTTTATTAAGAGGTTTAATACTACGAATATGATACTTGTTTTTGGGTAGATTATTGCCTTTTCTTTGTAATGCAAACTGATTTATGTGTATAATACAAAATGTAATATTAAAAAACTGTGTATATGTTTGTTCAATTTTTCAGCTCTTTTTAATTACATTTTTTGTTAAGCTTTTTGGTTTTAATAGGTATAGTTTTTGAACAGCCTTAAGATAAAAATTTGAACTATAACTCTATTTTTAATATTGTCTAGGCATATCTATTAATAATAGAACTTTCTTTAGTAGTAATCATTCAGATATTGACTCTTTAAAGGATGCTTGAATGATTGTAGATTCAAATGTGGTATCAGCAAGTTAATTCTTTCACACCACAGAAGTTCTTCCTTGGCATATATTAGATTTCATGGCACAAGTTAGTGACCTTTTTATAATTCTCTTGATTGTGTAAGTTCAATATTTATAAGATTTTAGAGAATAAGTCAATTGTGCAATTATTAGCTATGGCATATATATTGGAAGTAACATGAGGTTCCAAGATTTTGAAAATCAATGACCTATTCATGATTATAAATATATATATTTTTAGTATATGTTTTCTTTATTTGGTTTGTTTTCAGAAGATATCTTAATTATAGTAATCTAATCAACTATATACACCCATATTATAAACATGAAATTATTTTAAGAGCCCATTTTGACATTACAATTCATTAAAAAAGCTTCAGGTAAAAAAAAAAAATCAACGGATTTATTATTTCTGATTGAAATTGTGATATGCTAGACTTTTGTTTGATTTCTATATTAATTGTTTTGCTAATAGTGGGGGAAAAGTTTATTTTTTTTCTATTTTTCCGTTGAGTTTGCTAGTGTTGTTAGAAATTGGCATCCTGCCAATTAGAGGAGCTAATATGAAAACAATAAAATAAATTTAGCTATATTTGAAATTAATTATTAATAAAAGTTTGGCTTTATTAATTTGTTTTAGAAGCCAGTATAATGATATTAATTTGTTAAAATTTTAAATGATAAATATTTTCATAATTGCATTAATAGCAGAAAATTCAATTCGCTAATTTTCCAAGGACTCCCTTTTATTTGCTGGTCATTTCAGATGGTTGTTTTAACAAATAGCTGATTGCTTATTAGGTATTTATTGTGTATAATTGGCACTATTTGTTTCTATATATTTATGGTGAATTCTGAGTAAGATATTTGTCTTGGTTTCATGGTCTGAATAAAAGAAATTTGATTACTCTTGATTTTATTGCAATGAATTCTTTGGGGATGTATTTCTACATTCTCTATTTATTACAAACTCAAGGGCATGAGTAATATATGGGACTATTGTGCAAAACATTAATGGATACCCCTATATCCCTTCCACCAATAAAAAATCACTTTATAAAAATATATTAATAATTAAAATGAAATATAAAATATATTAATTATAAGTTTATTGAACAAAAAGCAGAAATTACAAAAAAAAAAACAATGTATAAAAAATAAGAATCACACAAGAAGAATACAAAAACAAAAACAACAAAAATAAATTAGAAAAAAAAGTGTTATTTGGCAAGACAAGTTTTACATAAATTAACAAATAAACTTACAGTTCTATAAAAAAGAAAAATATTAAATATTTTTTGGTACAAAATTAAATTAATTATAATTAATTTAGCAAAAAAATCACTTTGTCATTTGTCATTTATATAGTATAAATAGGAAACAGATAAACTTATAAACAAATATAATAGAAACATATTAAACATTATTGAATAAAGAAAAAGGTAAATAAATATTTAAACATAAAGAAAAATCACTTAATGAAATTTCCCAAATAATATCAAGTTGATCCAAAATATCTGATATAATAGCAAGATTTGAAAATACCACTGCAATATGCAAATAGTTTTTAAGAATGTTAAGTTTAGAAAAGGATTGTACCTCAGAAGCTACAAATACTGGTAATGACATAAACATTCAAAAAACAATTGTAAAGTTTGAATAAAATATGATTAAGTTATTTGAATAAATATACTGAATTATCTGATATATATCATTTTTAGAAATGGTTGACAGCATAAATGTCTGCGTTAATGTCTGAATGATTCCTACGTGTAAATCTTTGTCATACATTTTTACAAGATAATTAATATTCTTTATTTTGTGAAGTATTTAACAAATCAAAAACTGAAATAAATTAGTATGTTCTTTTAATAAAGTAAATCTTTCCTGCAAAGATTTTAATGTTTGATATATTGTACAGAGAAAAAAATACTTTAAATAAAATTTCAGCATATACTACATTTTCATTTTCATGTTTGTAAACAAATTACATTGTCTTTTTACATCACCTTAGTGGTCTAGTACTACAAAAAAAACATGATGTGTCAAATTTTGCTACAATTAATTTCTTTGAAAGTTTCATCAGCCCTATAATCACTTAAAAATTTCATTTTGATATTTAGATTGTTCAACCAGTTTTGAATTTTAAATAAAACATCATACACTTCAGGTAAATATTTACAGAAAGGTTTTATTACATCAATTCTGGTCAATTACTGTGATTCAGATAATGGTTTTAAAGTTAAACCAGTTATATGAGTAGTTGAAATATTCTATCAGTAAACAGAAAAGAAAAACAAATTATATAACTTTTATACTATATTAAATTTCATGAGTAATATTAATAGCATCATTAACTATCAGGTTTAGACTATAATTTGAATGTTGGACAAAAAAGGAAAAGGGATTTAAATCTAAAATTCTTTGTTGTAAACCTATACATTTTGCCATGCATATTAGAGTTTCTATTATAGTTCCAATCTTTTAAGTTTTCTATGCCTAAATTTTTTTTCAGTAAGTCAATAAGAAATATGGCCAATGCAGCCCCTGAAGCACCTATAATTGAATAGAATCTTAAAAAGTGTTCATGTATTTTAACATTTTTATATTCTGAATTGAAATGAATGATTTTTGACTATCCCATTTATTTGTTCAGTATGTGATACATCTGGAGTACAATCTGAAATAGTTGAAAAATATTTGTTTATTGGTGCAGATTAATAATATTATTTTTAATATTTGATGCCAATAAAGTGAGTAATTAATTTTGAATTTTATGTTTCAAATAGGAGGCATATATTTAAACTAAGGATCATTAACTATACCTTGAATGTGTTCCAATATAAAAGAATTAAAACTTTCTCACAACTCAAGGTATTTAAAAAAATTACCATTGTTACAAACATAACTTTTATCACTTTTACCATGAAGAGCAAGAGTTTGTTTGCCTAAAAAATATACTATAAAAATTATTCTTTTTATAATGTTATATTTAAAACTGTTTATAGCAAATGATCAATACAAGTTTTATTTTTTAAGGATTATAATTAATTCTCTTTATTTTTGTAATTGTTCAAATTTTTCTTATGACAATTCAGGTACATTGCAAGATGTTGTTAATTATTAAATCCCAAAATCAATTTAATATATTCGGAATTGTAAAGTTGTAAAAGTTTGCAGCAAAAGAAATAAACTGCATTTTTTGAAACTGAATAAATTAACCAATTTCTATTGTATTCCTTATAATTTTTTAAATGCCTTTTATAATATATATGTGAAAAATTTTATCTGAAAGAATAGTCTGGGATCATCAAAATCAAACACATTTATTGTACGTTTAGTAGATTCTTCACTTATTGTTTTTTCTGTATTGCCTTTGGATTCCAAATAAGTGGCAGTATTTTCAATATGTTCACTATCTTCACTGGAATTCTTTTCCATCTGACTATATGTATCAAAAATATCCATATTGCAACTAGGGACTGGTTCTGAGTCATTTCTCATTCTATGTTACTTGTTTAATGAGTAATTCTGGAAGCATGCTTTTTTTTTACTTCTTCACATTTTCATTTATTTATTAAAATTTGATATGCAGAATATTTCTTTTTCTTTTCCTCTCAGAATATTTAATTAAAGAAAAAATACACAATTATAATAAATTTTATTATTAAAACTTGAAATTATATATATTTTTATAATATTAATAATAATAAAAGTTAGTACAAAACATAATTGTTACAATAAATATACCATAAATAAAAATTAATACTAAAAGAAATGTCAATTATTGTATATATTAATTTATTTAGTAAAGTATCTAAATATATTGATGGCATGTAAAAGTCTGAGTTCAAATCCCCTATATATTACATATTGGAGTGCAGGTATGAAAAAGCCTGTATTGTAGAAAAAATTCATATACTAAATATAAATAAAAAAATTCATGACAGTTTAACAAAATTAAAAAGAAATATATATCACTAAGTATACAAAAACAAAATTTATACCTTACCTTAGATCTTAGTTCAAATTCAAAGTTACTTCTTGTTCTTATATTATTACCAATGCATTGTATTTTATTGTCCTATATCTAATTATAAAAAATATAATTGATACCATTTGGATTAGTTATATAATACAGTACATATACTATGACAGAAGAATATAGATAGTTGCAGCAGATTTCTTATTTAAATGTAAGTTCGAACAAAATTCAAACATAAATCATCCTCTGGACAGTAAATTCATGGAAATTCACATTTTTTCTTGATTATGCTAAAATAATTGTTAGAACTAGGATCAGAATAAAATGAAATCTTAGGAAATAATAATAAATAAATGAAAATAAATAATTTGTTTAAGATAAATCTATAAAATATAAGTAACGCTTAAATAAAAATGCAATTTTATCTTAGATATAGATTAATGAATAATATTTTTTTAAATATTTCTTTCTCATGTGGAATCTTTGGACTATCCTGGAGACTGTATTCATCACACACATTGAATACTGTGTTAGGGCATCCCTGCACAAATTTCTAAGTAAAAATGAATTTTGATTCTATTAGCCATCAAATTTCTAGATTGATAACTGCACTTTTAAAGCTACTTTACATTTGGTTAAAATTAGACGGTAAGATCCAATCATGACAAAATTAAAAGAATTTTAGAAGATGGAACACTTTTTTAATAATCAGAATTATTTGTAAGTAGTTAATTAGTCCATCTGTTATGCTCACAGTATGTATTTTTTTAGATTACTACTAATAATAGGGTTTTTCTTTTAGATGTCTAGTTCATCAAAAAATCCTATTATTAGTTTGTGAATATATATATATATATATTAATGGAAAATATGTATACAAACATATTACGCTGACCACATTGTGGCATTAAATGTAGTGGAATGTCAATATATGAGAAGAATATAATGCTCCAAATGTTAGATGACATATGTAATGGAATATATGTAATCTAAATGATCTCAAACAAAAATACACATATGAAGAAAGAAGGCCTCAAATGTTGGTTCGACAATGTAATGGAATGCCCATACAAATTGAAATGGCCCAATCATTGGAAAAGCTAAATGTAGTGGAATCACGATTGCTATATCCTCATAAACAAATCATAATAAATCAAACCTCACATTTTAGGCATCAAATATAATGAAACGACTAGCAACAGTCCTTAATTAATCATGTCTGCATGTTGATGGTGCCAAATGTAATAGAACGTATTTATCATCCAATTTAAATAATAGAAACATAGCACATCTTACACATAAAGAAAGATCTTAACAATCTAAATGAATCCAATTGTTGAAAAAGCCTAATATAATAGATTGTATAATTCAAATGAAGAAAGATAAAATTATCCCAGTTATATTTAAATAAATTGTTTATATGCCCTTCCAACTAGCTATACATGAAATAAATCCAAAATCATACAGAGCAATAATAAGACCTATCATTATAATTTATTCTCAAGGTTGATATGACTAACTAACAAAATATATATTAGAAACAAAGGGAATTCTATTGAAACTAATATACACATCCAATAAGTAAACTTATGTATATCTAAACATATCAATGAACAATAATATGTGTAAGTGACCTAAAGACTAAATAATAATTGAAATATGAAGTTATTCTCCATTAAATTGTGAATTCAATTAACTTCATAATGACTCTGGCAGTAAAAGAAAAACAAGGATAAAATATTAATACTCTTCCAAATAAATTACAAAGGCATTACTTATAAAACAAATAGTACATCCTTTATTTCTATATTATGATTTGATTTTAGGTAGTATCAGTGTTTTAAATAGTTTTTAAATACAAACCCAAATACAAAAAAAATATACATAAATACTTGCAATAAGTATATATATTAAATAGATAAAGACATATTTGTGCTCAACAAGTATGCATTAATATAAACACAAATCCATATTTATATTTTCCAAATATTCAAAATTAATATATATATATATATATATATATATATATATATATATATATATATATATATATATATATATATATATATATTATATGCAGCAAATATATGAATTGTTATTTAGGTCTACATATGAGTTATCATATGAAGTAAAAAAAAATAGATAAATAAATAAGTGTATAATTGAATGGTAAAATATTATAAGTTAATAAAATAAATATATAATATAAAAAAAAATTGAGCTATATAAATAATAGAACTTTTTATTTAATAAAATTTGCGAATATAACTTTCACTTATTAAAATATATATATATAACAACTCATAGGCAACCCAAGCTTATACGCCATACTTTAAAATTTTAAATTACTTAAGTGTTAATTTTGACACTTGTTAAACGTTTTTTTTTTTTTTTAAACAAGATGCTTAAATTGAATAAAATTATATTTATAAAAACGTTTTATTTTTCTAATTAAAAATAAAAGTAAAAAACAAATGAATATCAATCTCAAATATATATATATCATTTACATTAATAAAGTAAAATTTATTACCTCTTTTTTTAAATTTAACTTGTTTATTTTTCTTTTGCAAAAGTCATCTTGTTTCGTTGTTTTTATTCGTTTATATGTCTTTAATATTAGAATGCTTTCTAGCCAAGGATAAATTGAAGAAATATCACATTAGAGAAAATTATCGGTTTCCAAACGTACATATATATTTCATTTTTTTAAAGATTTCTCTCCTTGAAAAAAATAAATAATAATTGACATGTTGAATCCAATATATTAACTAATTTTAGTTACTTCCAGACTGTTATTAGATTTACCATTATAAATTCCAGATAGCTATATCAAATTTCGGCTTCAAACACGGTGAAATTCATGTGTTGAAATTTGCCCAGTTTTTTTTTTAAACTGCCTTGGGATAAATGAAAAGAAATGGCACAGTTCCCTGGCTGCGATATATATATATATTAGCTGATCATGGTTTATGTGTTTACTACAGTAATTTATCTTATTCAATTATTCTCAAGAATAGCAATTCCAAAGAAACAAAGTACAACTAATTTTATCCCTCAGTTTTTTTTAATAACTATCTTAATAATGGCCTCTTTTGT
This sequence comes from Epiperipatus broadwayi, assembly GCA_028023455.1. Lineage (NCBI taxonomy): Eukaryota > Metazoa > Onychophora > Udeonychophora > Euonychophora > Peripatidae > Epiperipatus > Epiperipatus broadwayi. The sequence continues at coordinate 361,324 of JAQFVV010000325.1, read as the reverse complement.
TGTTGCTGTTGTTCCATGTGAGCCAGAAAATGCAGTTTTGAAAACCATTGTTACATATGTTTTTTTAAACAATTAACATTCAATAAATAAAAATATCAATCATATATAAAAAAAAATATTAAATTGAGAATTTATTTGACAGCTTTAAAAATATATATATACATAAATAATAATATTGCATTTTTTTAATAATCACTACAAATAAAATAATCTTTTTTTATAATCAGCAATTTATATGTCTTTATTTATCTATATTAATTAAATATTCACAGTGATGTACCATCAATAAATAAATAAAATAATAACTTCAAACAACTATAACTAATAACCATAAACAATAATAATACTCCATATATAAACATCAAATCAAAGCGATTTTTTTTAATAACAACAAATAATTTTTAAAATATAGATAGATTTATCGATATTTACAATACCCCCTAATCCACCTAAAAATGTCTTTGCAAATAACTAATTAATTATGAGATATTGAAAAAAAAAACTTCTCAAATTTTTAATCTTTCTGAGGATTAACATGGTTTAAAGAATATTACTTTTCTTACTAATAACCATATTCATTTGTTCATATCTATCTTTCAGATCATCTAGATCTTGGTCCAAGTTTTCTTTAAATAAAAAAAAATGCATTTTAATTCTTTTTGAAAAGAATTTCCAGTTTGTTGAACTCTATGAAGAAGTTTGCTTTGATTTACAAGATTTTTATATAACATTTTGGTATAATTCAATTGCTTTTGAATAATTTTGTGATCAGCATCTAAAGATTTTGCTATGATCTCCTTAGATTCTGTCTCTATATTCTTTATGTAAATACTAACTTGATCATAAGCACTAACATAATTCTTAATTTTATCAATAACAGTTGCTACTTTATCAGATAATCTATTACCTTTTATTTGAATATTGTGATAAATATCATTGGCTTGAACAAGTCTTTGTTTTAATTCACTTGTTCTATGTTCAATTGAAAATAATTCTCTGGGCAATTTTGAATGGTATTCATTCAAATTTTCTAAATAATCCTTTAAAAATCGCAAATCAGATTGATGTGATCCAGCTTCAACATTAAAAAATTCTTGAAAATCATTTTGTTTTACAACATTAATATTATCCTATTCTATATTAATTCTTTTCAGTTTGACTTTATGCTTACTTAAATCTCCTTCCTTAGCTCTATTTTCTCGAAGAAAATCTTTACTAATCACATCATCACTTCTTATTTTAAGTTTAATTTTAGCTTTGCCAATTTCTTTTTCCTCATCAATCATCCTTCTACCAAGATTCAGATCAAATATCTTTTTACTCATTCTTTTAAATTTTGCCTTTGCTTTCCCTATATCTCTTTTCTTGTCAATATTCTCTCTAAGAAAATCAATATTATTTATCTTTCCATCTACAACTTTAAGTTTAACTTTGGCTTTGCCTACTTTCATCCTTCTATTACAATTTTCATAAAGAAAATTCTCTTTAGGTTTCTTTACCTTCTTATTTTTTTCAAATTTCAATAAGATACATCTTACCAACTTTGTCCTGCTGGGATACTTATAAAATAACTCATTTCTAGGTGCAACAATGGTACAAATTCCCATTCAAATACTTATGCTCTAATATATCTAAAAATATTCTTTCTTGGTACCACACAAAATTACTATGACACTGTTCTTTATAAGATAATGTCTTATGATTAATATAATTTGTCATATCCAGACAAAATTTATTGAATTCAACACTCATGTTACTATATACTAAACACTTTGCATGCACTCTACCATCATTGGCTATAGATTGAGAAGAACTACATTTATATATTAAGTTTTGCCTTTCAAGTGTTTATTACAATAGTAATAATCCCTTACATCCAAGTTATATGCATACACATGATCCATAAACATCCTATGAAGAATCATACTAAACAACTGCTGACCAAAACTTTTAAAATTGTTGTACAAAAAAAACTTATCAGAATATTTTTGATCTATCATGACACTTTCTTTATATTGACTTTGAGAAACACATTCTGTTCTTTCTAGTAATTTTTGAGAGTTAATTTTAATCTTTTCAGGTGAACTTAATTCAACTTCTAAAGTTTGAACACCATTCATTTTATTATAATGCATTTTTATTTCTCTTAACCCTAGATATTTTTCATCTAATGGGTTTAATTTTATTTCTAAGGATCTATCAACTATTTTATCCTCACTATAGTATTCTTCCATTTTTTATCAACTTTTGTGTCTAATCTAATAACACTATTATCTACAAGACTTTTTGATGCAACTTTTAATTCTGAAAAAGATCATCAGAGTTGGTTTTCAATCCAGCCCCTATGTTACCAAAGCAAATTTTTATCTCAGCTCTAAGTTCATAAGAGTAGGTTTTTAAACTAGACTCTAGTTTCTCAGAATTAATTTTCATCTCAGCTCTAAGTTCCTCTTTTAGTTCATCAGAGTTGGTTTTTATTTCAGCTCTAAGATCTGCTTTTAACTCCGCTTTAAATTTTTCTATAAAATCTTTTAAATCAAAATCACCACTAACTGGCATTTCGTTACTGTTATCCATTATTATTAGAACTGTAATATTATATACTCATATAAAAAAATTAAGATATATATATATATATATCTAGTAATTACCATATAAAAAAATTAAGATATATATATCTAGTAATTACCACAGATCAAGGGCTCACCATCTCCAATCATTATCCCAACAAGCAATTACTCAACCAAGCAATGTACAAGCCTTTTAATTTGATTATTCATAGTATCTATCCAACAATCTAAATTTCAGTTGTTTGAACTTATGACCTTCTTGGTTTATATAAAAAAATCTCGTCTATCACCATAACATCAACAAATTTCTCTAAATATATATATATACAGAGTAACAACTGAGATCACTAGCTAACATTTATTTATGTGTAATGATAATGAGGATTCTACACTTATACAATACTGAAATGTGGAAATTTCACATCAAATTCAATATAACCTTGAAATATTTAAAATATAATAAAGTGTTCATATATGTTGAAAGTAACTAACTCAATAACATAGCGAGACAACTTTCTCATTCAAGATAATGGTAGTTAAATATAAAATGATTAAATTGATGCCTATAAATTTTCTGGACCTTAACAACTTAATACCATTTCATATACACACACAAAAAAAATCAACTTCACTGATTATCAACTTTTGAATCTGAAACATTATTTTACTAAAATTGTAATAGTGCAATTTGTCATCAACAAACATTCACTAATTGAACTTCATGTTTAAAAGTCACCTATAATAAAAAATAAAACATAAATATGTTTATTTTTCAAGCCCTAGTTGATAATCAAATGTAACAGATTATTTGTCACCAACAATAATCAATTAACTGAGCCCCTAGGTTTGGTGCTATATATTTAGGTTATATACTCATCCATTCCTCTAAAGATCTGACAGATATTGACAGTCAAAAGAATGATTAGCATTTCACAATTGTGAGATAGATAAAAAAATTCAATCACTGCTCTTAAAGCATACAATCAGATGATCATCACATTTCAGTCTCTCTAAGCTACTACAACTCATAATAGTTTTCTGCAAACACTATTTCACTGCCCTGCTTACAACTAAGTCTTAGGGACTATTATTTATAAAATATTGCCTTGCTCATCTTTGGGAGTCTTAGAGGCAAATAGTATACATATATCAAAAAGAACTATACCTTACTCTCTCTGGAGTCTTAGAGGTAAAATCATGGCAGGACTACTTTAACCACTTCATGATAAATAGTAATTAACATCACAATTTAGGTTGGAGCAGTGAATTGGATCAATCAGTCACAAGTGACATGAATACATCACATCCTCAAGACAATGACAAAAATTCCCCATCCAACATTAATATTTGCAACAGAACCAACCAAACTCCAACAATCAAATATCCAATCCAACCTTACAAATTATAGATTTTCTACAACATAAAATTTCCAAATATGGATAAAATTGTTACTCTATAATTTAACACCATCAATATAATTTTTACATTGAAACAAAGCTGTTTCATGACAGTATTTATTTCTCATCATAAAAAAATACAATAACAGTAACCATCACCATCTAAACGTAAGGCCAAAATATTTCTATATATAAAAAAAATTATACACAAAAAAAATGATTCTCTTTCTTTAAACTATACATATCACATCAATATATATATATATACTACACATCTCTTAGGTATGTGGGGTATTTTGAGCCCTAATTAGTTTATTTTGAGCCCCATGTTGGGTGCCAAATGTAATGAAAAATGTATACAAATATATGCTGACCATGTTGTGGCATTAAATGTAATGGAATGTCAATATATGAGAAGAAAATAATGCTCCAAATGTTAGATGACAAATGTAATGGAATATATGTAATCTAAATGATCTCAAACAAAAATACACATATGAAGAAAGAAGGCCTCTCAATGTAATGGAATGCATATACACAATTGAAATGGCCCAATCATTGGGAAAGCTAAATGTAGTGGAATCACGATTGCTATATCCTCATAAACAAATCATAATGAATCAAACCTCACATTTTAGGCATCAAATATAATGAAATGACTAGCAACAGTCCTTAATTAATCATGTCTGCATGTTGATGGTGCCAAATGTAATAGAATGTATTTATCATCCAATTTAAATAATAGAAACATAGCATATCTTACACATAAAGAAAGATCTTAACAATCTAAATGAATCCAATTGTTGAGAAAGCCAAATATAATAGATTGTATAATTTAAATGAAGAAAGATAAAATTATCCCAGTTATATTTAAATAAATTGTTTATATGCCCTTCCAATTAGCTATACATGAAATAAATCCAAAATCATATGGAGCAATAATAAGACCTATCATTATAATTTATTCTCAAGGTTGATATAACTAACTACCAAAATATATATTAGAAACAAAGGGAATTCTATTGAAACTAATATACACATCCAATAAGTAAACTTATGTATATCTAAACATATCAATGAACAATAATATGTGTAAGTGACCTAAAGACTAAATAATAAGTGAAATATGAAGTTATTCTCCATTAAATTGTGAATTCAATTAACTTCATAATGACTCTGGCACTAAAAGAAAAATAAGAATAAAATATTAATACTCTTCCAAATAAATTACAAAGGCATTACTTATAAAACAAATAGTACATTCTTTATTTCTATATTATGATTTGATTTTAGGTAGTATCAGTGTTTTAAATAGTTTTTAAATACAAACCCAAATACAAAAAAAATATATACATATATACTTGCAATAAGTATATATATTAAATAGATAAAGACATATTTGTGCTCAACAAGTATGCATTAATATAAACACAAATCCATATTTATATTTTCCAAATATTCAAAATTAATATATATATATATATATATATATATTATATGCAGCAAATATATGAATTGTTATTTCGGTCTACATATGAGTTATTATATAAAGTAAAAAAAAATGAAAATAGATAAATAAATAAGTATATAATTGAATGGTAAAATATTATAAGTTAATAAAATAAATATATAATATAAAAAAAAATTGAGCTATATAAATAATAGAACTTTTTATTTAATAAAATTTGCGAATATAATTTTCACTTATTAAAATATATATATATAACAACTCATAGGCAACCCAAGCTTATACGCCATACTTTAAAATTTTAAATTACTTAAGTGTTAATTTTGACACTTGTTAAACGTTTTTTTTTTTTGAAAACAAGATGCTTAAATTGAATTTTCGTTTTCTAATTAAAAATAAAAGTAAAAAAAAAAATGAATATCGATCTCAAAAATATATATATCATTTACATTAATAAAGTAAAATTTACTACCTCTTTTTTAAAGTTTAACTTGTTCATTTTTCTTTTCAAAAGTCAACTTGTTCCGTTGTTTTTTTTATTCTTTTATATTTCTTTAATATTATAATGCATTTTAGCCAAGGATAAATTGAAGAAATATCACGTTAGAGAAAATTATCAGTTTCCAAATGCACATATATTTCATTTTTTAAAAGATTTCTCTCCTTTAAAAAAATAAATAATAATTGACATGTTGAATCCAATATATTAACTAATTTTAGTTACTTTCAGACTGTTATTAGATTTACCATTATAAATTCCAGATAGCTATATCAAATTTCAGCTTCAGACGTGCTGAAATTCATGTGTTGAAATTTGCCTAGTTTTTCTTTTTAAACTGCCTTGGAATAAACAAAAAGAAATGGCACAGCTCCCTAGCTGCAATATATATATATATATTAGCCGATCATGGTTTATGTGTTTACTACAGTAATTTATCTTATTCAATTATTTTCAAGAATAGTGATTCCAAAGAAACAAAGTACAACTAATTTTATCCCCCAGTTTTTTTTAATAACTATCTTAATAATGGTCTCTTTTGTTGTTGCTGTTGTTCCACGTGAGCCAGAAAATGCAGTTTTGAAAACCATTGTTACATATGGTTTTTTAAACAATAAACATTCAATAAATAAAAATATCAATCATATATAAAAAAAAATATTAAATTGAAAATTTATTTGACAGCTTTAAAAATATATATATACATAAATAATAATATTGCATTTTTTTAATAATCACTACAAATAAAATAATCTTTTTTTATAATCAGCAATTTATATGTCTTTATTTATCTATATTAATTAAATATTCACAGTGATGTACCATCAATAAATAAATAAAATAATAACTCCAAACAACTATAACTAATAACCATAAACAATAATAATACTCCATATATAAACATCAAATCAAAGAGATTTTTTTTAATAACAACAAATGATTTTTAAAATATAGATAGATTTATCGATATTTACAATATATATATATATTTAACATGATTAAAACTTGTTTTTTGTTTTTCATATATATATATATAAATAAAATAAATTTGAATATAGACTTTCAATCTCTCTTCAGCCATCCACTTTTTCTCATACAACTGATATACATGATCATGCACATGTGAAAAAGATAAATGATCTCCAATTTACATTTCATTCAAATCCCCAGATATATAAAATATACTTGTATTTAAAATATTATATATATATTTAGGTAAAGAATAAACAATAAAAAATGTAAAATTTGTTTCGCAGCTCTGCATTTGATTATTCTGATGAGAATTTTTTTTTAATTCATCACTGGTAAAATTTTACAAAATCATCTTATAACATATAGGGTATATGAGCACAGACTTTCACATAACCCACCACTATCCACACTTTCTCATAACACTGATACACTTGAACACATATATGTTAAAAAGATAAATAAAAAAAGCATGCCAAAATTTACATTCCAAATTAAGATCAAAAAATTGAAGTATTAATATATCAAATGTTGTTATTTTTAATGTGATTTTCTTCTAATTTTTCTAATAAAAATTGTTTCGAAAACCAACTACAAATTGATATAGAGACATAGAAAAAATATATACATCGGAATTTCATGATACAATAATTTACATATACATATTTATTTAAAAATTTTGTAGACAAACCCTCCTTTAAAAAAGGCTTAAAAAATTCTTCTTTTCCCCTATTAATAAACTTTATTACTATACTGGAAATAATGACATCTAGAAAAAATGAGTTGAATAATTTTTATTTAAAAAAAAAATTTAAAAATATTATGAAAAAAAGATAGAAAATCATGTTAATATGTACATTAGAACATTAAATTTTTTTTTTCAAATGCTGTCATTTAGCACTATATAGTTACAATATTACCAATATTTAACAACTGATAGGCTAATATAAATCATATATAATTCTGATAATTAAAAGATTAAAATTAATACGGGTGAATAATCTGGATTTTTTTTTCATTTATAACCATTAACATCTTCATTAGAAATGCTTCAATAAATAAATATAAAAACACCGTACACTAAACATACCATTATAGAAGGAATAAAATGCACAATTGATTAGTAGTAAGTTATACAACACGATAACTATTCGTAATTCAACTGCAGGTACAATCACGCAACTAACCGTTAAAATTTTAAAAATAATAAATTGTATTAACAGTATTTTTAGACTCGTTTAGGATAAAAATTTTGTCTATAAATGATCTTCAGAATAATTTTAATTTAATTTAATAAAATATGAATTATTTTTTATTATTTATTGTAAATATTCATTGATTATTATATTTGATAACCACTATGGATTTGTATAAAATTTTAACAATCAATAAATATCTGTACTTATGAACATTCCTGAAGCTGTCTATTATTAGTACATGTATAAATAATTTATCTGAATGTATATATGTTCAAAACTTCTAGGAAAAAAGAGAAAAGCTTGCTCAAACAAAAAAAAACAAACATCCCAAAATGTTTTTGGTATGAAATGTCATGTCATGTTTTGTAGATTGAATATTATGGTCACTGCAAAACTTATTTAAAATTTATTTTTATCTTTAATTTGGACTTAAAATGATTTTACTTGTTTATAAATAATTGCTAATAATTAATAAATGAAATATGTAAAATATAATACATCACTTTTATCAATAAAATCACAAATTAAAATTACTATAGTCTTATTCTAGAAAACTACTGAAAAGTTACTATTAGGTAAGTAAATTTTATAATGTATTTTTTATAGAAGTATGCTTTAGCTAATGCAAGAAAGAGTAACTATTTTTATTTATAGCATTTATGATAATAATTATACCATATATTAATTAGTACAATAATAAAATGACATCTAATGCTACAAAACCAATTTTCAGCTGAGCAAAAAAAGTACTTGATCAATCAATCTCTTGGTGCTTGGACACTACATTAATTTCTTAATAAATTCTCAATGAATTAAATAGAAATGTGATAATGTACTATACTGAGTATATTAACATTTTGCCCATTTAATTTTTCTAACATTTTGTGTCACTCTATTTTTTCTATAATATATTGAAAATATTAAAATTAAATTATAGAAAAAGAAGATATGATTTTAAAAACTGATGAAGTCTTTTTAATTGTGATATTTTCTAACTTTTATATGTTCACTTTCATATTTAAAGACAGTAACCATAAGTGAACATCTAATCTCTATCTTTTTCACATTTAATCATAATACCACATTTTTAGTTTTAATGAATATCTTAAGAATAATCTTTACTACTTTCAATTACAATTGTAAATTTATCAGCTTATCTAAGATATATATATTTTTATTATATCAGCATGGAATCTGAAATTGTCTTTATTCAACCCAAATTTTCTTTCAAATGCAAATTAGAATAGGCAAAAGATATAAAGCATCTCTTTTAAAGTTTTTTTTTATAATAAATCCATAATGCTTTATCATATCTAATTTTAACTATAGGTTTTAGATCCATAATAAAATAAAATACTCAAATATATTTATTTTCATAAGAAGGTCAGATGAATCAATGATCTTATAAAAAAGAAAGCATATTTTTTTCTAGTAATATGTTTTTTTTTTTCAGTTATACTGCTTTTTATTCCACAATTCTTTTTCATTCTATATTGAGTGATTTTGACAAAATTCTAATTACATGTCAGAAATATACATCAAACATCTTGGAAAGTAAGTCTAAGCTTGCTTGGAACATGGAAAAATTTACCTGCATTCCAATGTCAATTTGTTGATACAGTAGATGAGGACAAAATCTTTCTAAACTAAGTGTGGTATATATTTTATTTTTATAGTAAATGAGTATTTGAATTTTAAAAGTTTATAATCTATAAAAGTAAAAAAATGAAAATTGAATATCTTAGCCTGGATTGAGAAGTTTGTAAATATGTTAAGTAAATTGTTTAATGTAAGATGAAAGACATTTATTTAAAATCTATATTAGTCTGTTTAAATTTTTAGATTCAGAGTTAAGGATATATGCAAACGCAGATGCAGATATAATGTCATAGTTAAGTAGTGAACTGTTATCTGTAAATATATCAGAATTTAACAGTCAACAGTTGCAGAATTCTTTTTTTGTCTAATGACAGTTTGCATAAATTTATTAAAATTCCAGTTCAAAAATCTAGAGAATGTAATTGGCAAAATAGAAGAAGACAAAATTCACGAATTGTCCATGCCAAAAAGTTGTTTTAGCTGTATCTTACCTCAGAAGCAATGTTACATCACTATCTATGGATTATGTCTATAGACTGTATGAGAAGGATAATGGACAGTACACTTTATTACCAATAGCTTTTTATTTTCTATGGCAATACTAGACTTTCTTCTAATTTCAAGAAATCAGCAACTCTCTTTCATCTTGATTTTATTCTTTATGCACCCATTTAAACCTCAACTAACTGACTCTCAAGGTAAATAATTGTAGTTTTTATCTTTTGTACAGATCAGACCTGATTACAAAAGTATGCTTACAAATGAACAGCGAAAGTAAGTTAAAAAAAATAAAAGTACACATTTTATAAAATTAAAAAAATAAGATAATAGCATAATCTGTGGATTTTATTATTATTATTATTATTATTATTATTATTATTATTATTATTATTATTATTATTATTATTATTATTATTATTATTATTATTATTATTATTATTATTATTATTATTATTATTATTATTATTATTATTATTATTATTATTATTATGATGATGATGATGATGATGCATAAAAAATTAATAAATTTATTTACCATCAAATGAGGCTGAATAATTTTATTGGTCCTTTTTCAAAAGAAAAAAAAATCAACTATTAATACTTTCTATTGTAATTTCTTATAATTTTTGATATTTTATATATAGATTCTTCAATCATATTATAAGATCTATGCACCATTGTTATTATTACTAAATTCAAATTATGAAAAACCTAAAATGTAACCAAATTTTTTCTCAAATATATTTCGAAATTTTTAATGAATTATACAACTAATATATATTTTTTAATCCAATTTGGCAATATTTCATTGTATTTAGGAGCTGAGTAAACAACAATAAAAATCAAAAATATTCATATTCAATAGGTCTGCTTTCCAAGTCAACAAATTTTATCCATTTTTAGTCTTTTTAAAAATGACCTTGAATAAAACCTCTGATAATTTTACCCATTTTGGATAAAATCTTAAATGAATATTTAAATTTTTCCAATATTCAAGATAAAATATATAAACTTTTATCTAAGTAAAAGATCTTTCTTTATAAGAGCAGAAATAAAGCATCTAATGATTAACATTAAAACATAAATTCTTCAGTAAATACCAAAATCTTTCCATTTTCAATACAAGAAGTATCTTTTTTAAAGAAAATATTTTTTTTGTAAGACCCAAAATAAAATGTTTGGTAGTTTTATCATTACAATACAAATTATTCAGTAAATATAATAAATTAATATTCATAAATATATGAATGTATAATTAAAACATGGTTTCTTGACTATTGATTTCCATGACTACTTTATTCAGCATATACCCAATAAGCATTTTATTTCCAAATAAAAATTTTAAGAGATTATTTTTGGGTCAGATTTTCACATTTTAACTCATTGATTTTATCATTAACAAATATCAATATTTTACTCATTAGGTTCATTCATAAATTCCCTTTTTATGACCTTTTATTTTCATACATTTTATTAATTTCTTGAAATAATATTTCAAATTGCTTTCAACACCACATATAGAATAAACAACTTTTAAAGGCTTGTAGTACTTTGGGAACATTTAGTTGATTATAATTACAGTTGAGAAAGCATTTAAATTTGGTTCATTTTTTCAATACCCATTATTAAATAATTAGCACTTTTAAGTCAAGTATCTGCAATATAAAAGTTAGTTAACTTTTTTTTTATTGGAATATTATTTTTTCCTTACATATAAAGATCATTGCAATGGAATGTTGATCATTTGAACAGATATGTAAGTCTCAAATTTTATAAACCATTAACAAAAATATTTACTTTTATGTCTTTAATTAGATTACATTGTGCTCAATCCATTCTTAAAAAGATATATCAAAATATTGTTCTCAAAAATTTTATGATTATTTTATAAAGCAGTTTAGATCTTATTTTTCCAATTGATCATGTAACATTTGAGACAAGTAATTTGGTCTTTATTTGAGATATAGTGTTACTTCAATGCTTAATAACTAATTCTTTTTATTTCACAGTTGCATGTAATTTCTTAACCTTACTTTCTTAACAATTTTGAAATCTATGGTAATCTGTTTTAAATTTCAGATTCCTTCAATATCAGTGAAATCATTTTCATTTTTTTATTTTATTAGATTCTTTCATAGTTTCTGTTTCAAATCTAAATGTGTCACAACTTTTTTCATCTGGCCTTGGTTTTTCTCTAAAATAGTATAACTTTTTCTTTGTTTAGTCATATTTCTGTTCTAAACTTTTGAAATATTTCTTCCATTTTTCTTCTTTATTTAGATCCATTTGTTTCATTTTCGTGACAGATTTTTTTATTTTTTTGAAATTTAATGAATTGCTCATTATTATAGCTTTTTTCATATAGTTCACATATTTTCTCACATTCATAACCAACTATCAATGTAATAATTAATCTAATTCCAATTTAAACTTAAACTAATATTGTAAGTTAATATTCTAAATTGATATTTTTTGATTAATACTTCTGGTTCAATTATTTGTACTAACTAAATTGTCTTTTCATTAAAATTATTTATTTTTTGACTGTACTTAAGTTTAACTATGCAAAGTTTTTTCTCTTAAAACAAACTACATATTATTTTCCAAAACTAAATCATTCATTATATCATTATTATAGAATCAGTTGTTTTTTACCTGCTTTGCAATTTCTATCATCCTCAACATTAATCATCTTTGTATAACATATTGCAAATTCTTCCTTCTTTTTAAACTTATTTCAATTATAAATATATAAATTTCATCATACCTTTAAACTAAACTTCATTATATATAAAGTATTCACCAACATTTTGACTATTTTTTACAATCTTTTTTAAGGCATAATTTATATGAGCTATAAAATAGAAAATATAAAAATAAAAAATACTAAAAAATATATAAATAAAATAAATCAACAAATATAAATAATATTTTACAAAATGTTATTTTTTTAAATAATGAAATTATTAATATCACATTGACTTATCTTTTTAAGATATTATTTTATAAAATAGACTGATTTTTTTAAAAAAAAAAACCATATTGCTTCTCATACTTTATATATATATATATAAAGTTTAACTCAGTAAAAATTACAAGTTTTTTTTTTTTTTGTAAAAAAAAAAAGATGTAGTAAAATTTATGTTTTTGTATTTTAGTTATTTTCCTTCAATGCTAAACTATTTGTTTCTTTTATTTCTTTAATTTCCAGATATGAATATCAACTGTAATTATCCACACTGCATGTTGGGCTTTTTAAGATAACTATTTACAAATTAGCTTATAAAAATTATACAGATTTTAAATAAAGATTTGAAGTTTATAGTCAAGTAAAAATATATTTACAGGTTTGTTTAAAGTATTATTTAAAGCTTTAAATAAAAATGTAAAAGTTTAGTATTAATTGAATGTTCTCTTTAATTCATGTTTATTTTATTCTTTGCTCTCCAAAATCTTGATTACATTTATGATCATTATCTTATATTTCGATTTTGAATTAGATTGGGAAATTATTAAAATAAATGTAATGTACTTGCTTAATTGTCTTTCACAATTTATTCAGTCGGCATTATATCACTATAGCACTCTACAAAACAAAAATATTTCTATAAGATAAAACTTTTGATAATATGAATAAAAAGGATAACCAGGTTGCATATTTGGAGATACAAACTAATTATTTATGTTATTAAAAGCATGAAGACCTATGTGATGTGAAGGCTGCTGTGGTAGTTATTTGTTTTCCTTCTATCACATATTTTTGATATATGTAGAAGTAAACAACCTTTAATAATAACACAACTTCATTTGATTGTCAAAGATTGCTATATTAAGAAAAACATTTCACTCTCTACTTTAGTTCCATTTATTATAAATTTAAATAATCAATGTTTACTAGATGTGCAATTTAATCTTCATCCCAGAACCAATTTTAATTTTTACCTTTGGAATTGAGAACTTCGAATTCAAACTGGAAACAATGAATGCAACTGGCAGTCATTTGTAATTCTTTTTTTATATCAAGCTTATAAATTGAAATTCATATGCACTTACGTTTCAAACTAGAGTTGATCTAATTGTATAATTGTATACATATTATACCAAGTCAGTAAATTTATATTTTAATAACCTTAATTTTATTTTCATTGTAGACATTTTTCTTTAATTATGAATAATAACATTAACACACAATTATTTCATTTTCAAATGTGCCTATCCAAAACAGTTGATATAGAACTGAGATTATTAAAATGTACAATCACTGACTTTTTTTTTCATATGTCATAGCATTGGCTGGGACGTGAACCCACAACCATCTGCAACCAACTACTTGCTTGCAAGGTGGCTGTGTTGACCTCTCGGCTAACAATGCTTGACTACAATCACTGACTTAGTATCAGATCTATACAACTGTACAATCATGTTGGTTAGAATTCAAAATATGGGATTCAAATTTTTAGGGATATTTTGAATTTAATCCTTGTTAGTAGAAAAGATCTTATATACACTATTTAATTAAATTTACAATAAATATTGTTAGAGAGAAAAGAAAAAGAGAAACAACAAGAGAGAGAGAGAGAGAGAGAGAGAGAGAGAGAGAGAGAGAGAGAGAGAGAGAGAGAGAGAGAGAGAGAAACTTTAAATTGCTTACTGTAGAGCAAAAACTTTTCTAGTATTTTTTTTTCCAGATATATAATGAAAGAAAAGTTATTCCTTACTATCTCAGTATTTCAGTTTTCTGTTTTTGTTTAATTAAATACTAAGTAGAGTTAGGTATTTATTTAATCACAAATAATTGGATACCTATTAACTTAGTTCTATGGGCCAATTAACTTAAAAAATATGTATTTAATCACAAATAATTGGATACCTATTAACTTAGTTCTATGGGCCAATTAACTTAAAAAATATGTCAATTTGCTTGGAATTTGCTAACTACCTGAAAAATTTCCAATTGGATTATTGAAGACTTTAAAACAGATATATTAGTTATTGTTACTATGCGATGACTGATTCATTGTGTGATGATTGATTTATTTTATGAATCATCAGTTACTTAACACAAAATTATTTTAACATAATCTTTAAAATAATAATTTAGAAATTGAGTAATGAAGATTTTGATAAAGAACAATAAATTACTTGTGTTTATCTAATTTATATTGTAATTGACTTAAATAAGATATTTTGAAAAATAATAGCTTAGTAATTATTACAAAAAGATGTGTAAATCAGTTTGCATATTTTAAAAGAAATTAATTTTCTTTTGATTGCATTCTATGGATAAAAACTACAAATGAATTCAATTTTTTTTCCACCTAATATTAATTTGTCATTGGTGAACTCTCTTATAACTAAAAAAAACATACATGGCTCCCTACTTTAGACCTATCTGTTTCTTTAATCTAATTATTAGTTTGCACTTTAGAAATCATTTTTCAGTGGGGAAACTGGTCTCAGCAATGTACATTCTTCACATTCACATAGTATTTTATAGATGTAGTTTTTACTTTTCAGCATTTCAAGTTTTTGCTTTATAGATGTTAGAATTCCTTCATAGTGTAATATGGCTCTGGAAAGCTGTTTTGTTATTGTATTGATTGCAGATTTTTCCTTAATTTGTCTGCTACTTTTGATATATATATATATATATATATATATATATATATATATATATAGAAAAGTAGCAATTATATATATAATTGTTTTATATATATATAATTGTTTTTTCTTTTAATGGTTCTTTTGTTGTCTATTTAAGATTTTCTTAATAATAGCTGATGGATAACCATTTTTCATAAGAGTTTGTTCTATATAGATTTTTCTTTTTTCAAATTGTTGGTTTCTGAACAAATGTTTTTTGCTCTGTTTCATAGTGATAGTATAATTCAATGTTTTGTGTTTCTGTGGTGATTGGATTTATATGCTAAGTATTTTCCTGTATGTGTGAATTTTCTGTAAGCTGTAGTTTTGATTTTGCCATGAGGAAGTCTTTTAAAAAATTATCTAAGAATGCCAAAATTTATTCTTGTTCTGATTCTATTATAAATTTAATTGAAGGAGATATGCTATTGATGTGTTTTCATAAAGTTTGTAGAAGGGTTCCACAATGTAACCATACAACAAATGCATCATCAACATAGTAAAGCCAAACTTTAGGTGGATATGGAATAGTCTTTATAGCCATAGTTTTAAGTTCCTATATATAAATATTGCTAATCCATGATGACAATGGAGAGCACATAGCCATTTTTTGATTTTGTTGGTAGAATTCTGTGTTGTATTGAAAGTAGGTTGTTGTTATGCAGAATGTTAATAGTTTTTTATTTTGTCAATATGAAGATTTCTTCTGGTTTGTAAGTTATTAATCACCAATGGAACTATTAATATTCTGCATTACAACAACCTACTTACAATACCACACAAAATTCTTCCAACAAAATCAAGGAATGGCTATGAGCTCACTATTATTATCTGGATTAGCAATATTTACATGGAAGAACTTGAAACTACAGACATAAAGATTACTCCATATCCACTTACAGTTTGGCTTCACTATGTTGAAGATATATTCATGGTATAAATTATATAGTGGGGCACTACTTTAAATATTCTGGAAACACATCAACAACCTATCCCCTTCAATTAAATTCATTGTGGAATCAGAACAAGAACAAAAATTATAGATGTTATTGTGACAAGACTCCCTCATGGCAAAATCAGAACTACAGTTTAGAAAAAACCTACACATATAGGAAAATACTTAGCATATACATCCCTATCATACCAGAAACACAAAAAATGGAATTATACTATTATACTATGTAATAGAGCAAAAAAAGTTTGTTCACAAACAAGTGATTTCAAAAAAGAAAAAAAACATATATAGAACAAATTCTTATGAAAAATGATTATCCATCAACTGTTATTAAAAAAAACCTTAAATAGACAATAAAAAAACCATCTAAAAAAGAACAATTGTTGTTATTGTAGTGTTACCCATATATACTTAAAGTAGCAGTCAGATTAAGAAAAATCTGCAATCAGTATAATTTCAGAGTCATACCACACTACAAGGAATTCTACTATCTACAAAACAGAAACTTGAAATGCTGAAAAGTAAAACCTGCATCTATAAAATACCATGTGAATGTGGAAGGATGTATATTAGTAAGACCAGCCACACTAGAAGAGAAAAAACAGATGTGTGTAAGGTAGCAGATCATGTATGTATCAATGATCATATGTTCAATTGGGAAAATACAAAAATATTGACTAGAGAGAAAAAGGTAAAAAAAAAAAAGAAAATTCAAAGAAGCTACTCACATGGAAATGGTGAATAATCTCATAATGTGTGAAAATCACTAATCAACTTTGCTTTTAAAAAAATATGGAGAAATCAGGAGAACCTCATAGATAAATATATGATTTTTCTACTGATTCTTGCCTTTGACAGGATGGCTCGGCTGGTTAGAGCATTACCTTAAAATTAAATATTCAAGAATCTAAGAATGTAGATTTGATTCCCATGCTAGTATTGTCAGTAGTCAGGCCAGCAATACCTAAAAAAGAGAGAAAAATAATACCGCTTGAAATGTGTGTATATACTAACCTATGTGCTTTTACAAACAATTGAATGTAATTGGAATATTTAAATAAAGTTAAATTTTTCTAAAGATATTTAATACTTAATATTAGATGATGGAAATAGTCCAATATATAAGTACAATTAAAATACCATCATCACAAACCTTTAGAAAAGGTCCAGGTTTGGTTCCTAGTTTAATGTGTAAAATATGATTCAGTATAATCAATTTGGATAAATGCTTCTAGGTATTCAAATATCATGGCCTCCAAATTACTAACACATACAAAATAACTTTTATATTGTACGGTGGCAAAAATATCTGCTATTCATCCAATGTCATGGGTATTTAGTGTAATAGTAGAGTATTAGATAAATCAAAGCTCATTGATTATTTTTTATGAGATAAATTACTTATGAGAAATATTTTTTTCAATATAATAAACATAATATTTTAATAAATAACCTGAATCGTTAATATTAAATCTATCATTGTATTTTATGTTGTCAGTTTTTTTTCCCAAATATATTTAATAATAACTTTAATTGAATTTTCTTTTATATATGTATTTGTTAACAAGTCTTTCATTAAACTGGTTCCTGCTTCTATTAGAATATTTCACGATACAATTAAAAAATGCATCATTTCCATGTCATCTTCCTGTCACATATTCTTTTTATTGTATGATTTCATTATTGTTACCTTATTTTTACTATCGTCATCTCAGTTTAATAAAGTAATAGAATGATGAACTCAATGCTAAAGATTCCTGAATTGAACCTCCCTCTGTCACATATAATGTTTTTACATCATTAACTATTTGATTAATTTATACTTTTATTATTAAAATCGTAATAGTTCTGTTCGTTTTAAAACATTAGAAGTATATTCTATTGTTTTTTTTTTAAAAAAAATCTATTAGAAATATGCTTTCCATTGTATAAATATCACAACTATTATTATTAAAGAGTGTTCACAACTTTTTAAAACTGCATAAGTTTATTAATTATTCAAAAATTCGATTTTCTATTTTGCTAATTATTTGAATAACACTTCATTTTACTTTTTATCAATAGTTCTAATAACCTTTTCTTTCTAAATTATTTTGCATTCATTTATTCTCAATAAAAATTAACCAACGAATTCAAAAGTTTATCTCAATAGAAACATTTTTTTTACCTTTTGGTATTTTTTTCAACATATTATCATTATTATTATTTAATTCTTTTATATATATTTTGTGTTTCGGAAAATCTAGGGCATGAAAAGCACGCGCCATCTAGCAACGTAACTTTTTATCAATTGAATTCTCTATCTCTCTTTTTTGCAAACAAGTTTTTTTTAAAAATATTATTTCTAATTTTTAATTTTAATTTTTATTTAATTAAGTCTAAGCTAGCATTAGTATATCCAACTTTTAAAAAATAAATAAATAAATTAGTAGATTATATTATTTAATATTTTTTAGACATATAAAATATCCACTTAATGCAAATGGTCGAGTTGTAAGCTCAGAATGCAAATGGTAAAGTTGTAAGCTCAGAAACAAAAGTTCTTGGATTAATTCCCACTTGCAACCTGAATGTTTACTATTACATGATTTTTTGAACAATAGGCCACCACATGTGAGTATGCAGTTTGTGAGGGGCACACAGACACTTCTTCAATGGTAGCACAATGTCATCATGATAATTAAGAAAATTTATATGTAAATGAAAATGTTTAGGTTTCCAAATTATTTTATTGTTAGAAACATGTTTTGGTAGTAAATATTTTTTATTTTAATGTAAGAAGACTACATTTACTTAGTCTTATGACAATTTCTTGAAATATACTCCATATTATATACTCTACCATTGTGCTAACAGAATAGACTGGCACAATGTGACCATAATAATAAACAAAATGTATATGTAAATAAAAATGTTAGATTTTTGAATCAATTTTTTTTAATATCCTAACTTATATTTTAAAAATGACACTATTATAATTAATAACTTATTTAAAAATATTGCCTTATAATAATTACAGTAATTCTGTAGTATGTTGGTCTATAGTCATATAATAGGTAATTACATTTATCAGTCGTATTTTATAAGTATCAGTATAGTGTGTTTGATATAGAACATTGGGACTGTATCAGACTTTGAAGTATGAAATATTGGGATTTTGGGTTTTTTTTAATACTAATATTATCTTTTTTAATACAATATTACATGTTTACTAATCTGGTTTTCATTGGATTTGGACTGTCATGATATTGGTTTCCTAGCTAAAGATTAATAACTGATTCCTTATTATGACTTAAATACACAGTAATCCAAATCAAAGGAAAATGGGATTAATAAAAAACATATAATTTTTTAAAAAAGATGTTATTGTATATCAAACAATAATATTATCATTTAATGCAAATTGTGTTCATTGTAGTAACCATACAATATCACAGGAACTCCTTCTAAATGGTCACTTTATTGGGAAAGCACATAAAAAATTAGTTATCTATTCTACTTCTTTGATTATTTTTATATATTTCTTAACATAATCCATAATTAAACAAAAAAAAGTAGGTGTGGTAATGGCTTGAAAAATGTTTTGAAAAAATAATGGAAGTAGAAAAATTTTAAATTTCTTCCCTTATGAAAATGCAATGTAAATCTTTAATCCTAGATATCAGACTGTGTTGCATGCATATATTATGTAAACAAGACATTTATTTTATATAGTGTGATGTTTTTATAAACTGAAATACAAATCAGCCAATAAGCTAATGCACATGCACTTTGTAGTTGTCACTATGTACAATACAAGTAAGTTATTATATATAAAAATTAAATCATGACATAGTGAAAATATTTTTTATCAAACAAATATTTGAGGAGCTAAATGTAGACAAATTATAAAAAATGTAAACAAATTATATGTGAGATTCCAAATTAAACTAAAAGTATTTTAACAAGCTAATTAACATGCTTGTTAGAATCTACCTAATCACTGCTAATCATTATATATCACATGGAAAATTTCTAGAAGTTTTTTATAATAACAAAGTCATGAGAATTAATACATAAATAAAAAGGTAAAACTAAAAAAAATAATTATAAATTTTTTTAATGTTTTAATGTTTCCATGTCTTTTGTTAAATAAAATTTTATAAAATACATGTTGTTTTAATTTACAAATTATATTTCATGGGACTGGGGATACTGATATTTAACTTGCACTAAGGAGCCTCTTGCACAGAAGTTAAATAATTGCTTATTTTTTACGATAGCAATAACATTGATATTTTAAAACTATTTAATTCTAATTTTTATTTTTACTAATTATAATGAATTACAGTTTGTTATTTAAACAAGTACTTAAATGCATATTAATATGATGCTCAAACATTGTATAAACTCCTGAGCAAGAAACAATTGTTTGATTTTTGCCCTATATGTTTTAGTTTATAGAAGAATCATGAATTCTGAAATTCAAGGTTCATGGATTATAGTATCAACTTTATTATTTCAGTGCTTGAACTTATGGACTTCTGAGCAATAAATAAATCATTCAATTATTTACTTATTATTAAATATTAAATTACAATGTCAAATTATTTACATTTACTTTGGATTTCATCATTATTTGATATAACTCTTATTATTTACTACATGATCAATTAAGTTATTTAGCTGCAAACTTATTTTTAATCCCCCAAAATATAATTTTTTTAATTATAAACCTTAATCAAAATTTACATTAGAGAAATAGAACAGATACTAGGAATATTATTAGAACATCAGAGGATAAAATCTTCATTGAATACTTTATATATAGAATATGTAGATTTTGTACATAGAAGTTCTTGATCTCCACCATTTTCATTCATTTTGCTTCAGAATAAAGATCTCTTTAATAATTCTCCAGGAATTCCATCATGCTCTTTTTCCCTTTGCACAATAACTTCATTTATTATTTTTTCATAAAATAAGTATCTTCTGAAGATATTTTTTAACTCTGTTATTAGGAATTTCTTTAGTCCCAGCATATTAAATTATTTTCCTTGCTAGGAATACAATCCCTTTCTATTTAATTTTTTACAATTGTTATTCAAATTAGTTGGGTTAGAACACATTCATTCTCTCTATCTTTTTTAGTAATTCATAAGTTTTTAATTTTTAGATAGTATTATGATTCTTGTTTCATTATAAAAATGTAGAGTTCATGTTTTGGAATCATAAGATAGTCAATTCACACACATTAAACGCTTTCATTTTAATATTAACTATGTGTTTCCTAATGCATTCTTATCTATTTAAAAATTTCTATTTATTTATTTCATTTTATTTGCTTTATAAGTTGACTTCATCTCACAAAATAATTTACCTCTTTCTCTCAATTTGCACTAGATTTGAAGATTTCATAATTTCATACAAATATTTTGAGTTTTTAAAATTATAACAACTTGGGTTAGAAATATATTTGCTAATTAAATGGTATGTAAACAATAAATTAACCAACCCAAAAACATTTAAAAACTATCATTTTATTGAATATTTGCCTTCTTTTTAAATTTCAATAAACCAGTTTTTTTTTTTTCCAAAAAAAAAAAAAAAGTCAAACGATTTCACCCCCCCCCCCCAAAAAAAAAAAATAACTGCAGTAAGATATGCAGATTTAAACTTATTTACATTGTTTTTTATCGTATGTTTACAGTTTATATATATCACTTCCATAATATATATGTTTATGATAAAAATTTTAATGAGATAAAAAAATAAATTGCTTTAAAAAAATGGCAAGTGTGTGCAGCTTAGGTAACTTACTTTCAGGCAAGAAAAGACGTTTAGGTAAAGTTAAAAAAATGTTTAAATAATTCCTTACTAAGCAATTTTGCTTGGGGATTTATGCATAGAAAAACAGTAAAAAAGAATCCATAGCTATTTAAGTGTTGCTCTGTAAAAGTATGGATTTTTTTTTTTGTTTCTCCCTTTAAAGAACTAAGACTATTTGAATACCTATTTACTGACCAATAATAATACCGCTACGAGTTGTTTATAAAAATGCTATTGAACAAATTTTCTAAGTTTACTTGAACATTTTAAATTTTTACGAGATCTAAATCCTAGATGAGTTAATTTCCATATCTTGTCTAGGTATATACATGGATGTACATTATCATAATGTTTACAATATTGATGTTTTTTGTGAGAACTTTATTATTTTTCTAGTTATCATGATACTAATTTTTTTTATTATTTGTAAACTTTTGAAGTTCTCTTTTTAAAATCTTGTGATGAATTTTTTTGAGATCCAATTTCTAATGTGATTAACAAGTTGTCTTTGATTGCTTCAAAATACTAAGTATTTACAAAATTGTTTATTATTAATATTCAACATTATTTGTTTATATATACCAAATAGAATTTTTAATGTCATTTTATTATTTAATTTGTTCTTCTTACAATCAGTTACATAATACGTGCATTTATATTTTTCTAATGTTACTTTTTCAACTGCATTCACAAAGTTTAATCTATTTTCATAACTGATTTATATTTAATCTGATCTTTGTTTTATTATAATACTGTATAATTAAATTCTTTATAAGTAATATGAAAATAGCTTAGTAGAATCGAGCATTATTACATGATTATATCAGTAGTATTGTGACCTCACTCGTCATTTGTTAACACAATATTATTTTAAAACAACATTATTAAAGTTATATCAGAAGTATAAACAGTTAACACCATTATATTATAAATTTTTAATAAACCTCATAAATTATTAAAAAAATATATAAAGCATTATTTTAATAATTTAATATATAGTGCTCAAATTATATGTTGTAAATAGCAAAGTGTTAAATGAACTCAGTAGCTTCATTTAATTCACCAAAATTGATATTTTTGACAATTTTAAAATTAAAAAGTTAATAATATTATTATATAAATGTAGTACTTATTATTGTGACTCTACCAATGCATTAAAGTGAATAATCTAAATACTCCATTGTCAAAACATTACTGCAAAAATTTATATTTTCTTTTTAATTTTTACCACCATTATAATTTATCTCAAATTATATATCATAAAAAATTCTGGGCCACCCTCTATCATTATACAAGTATTTTACAAACAATTTTCATTTGTTAGATGAGCAAAAGGCACCAAACATCTGAATCACCACACTCATGTTAATTCCATCTGTTTTCTATGCTGTAAATATGAATTGTGTGATTTTTAATTTTGAATTTATTAGTAGTCAAATATGTTTTTATATGTGCAAAACTTCGATGATTTACTAACAAACTTCACCAAGATTGAGATATTTTATCCATATTATAACATTTTATCAATTAGTAATTCTTATATATCTAGAAATTTATGTATCTAATAATTAGCTTTGAAAAGTAGTACATTTCAGAAATCTACTTTGCAATAATTTAAATATATTCAAACAATGTTTTTTACTTTTGGACATAGTGATAAAATGATGAACTTGACAGTTAAAAGTTTCTGGATCAAAGCTCTCAACTTGTAGTTCAATGTGCAAAACATCTTGGGGAAAATCATCATTTGATTATTGTGGTTGTTGTTATTATTATTGTTGTTGTGCTGTTATTATTATTATTAATCGAGAATATATAAAGCCTATTATTAATAATAGGCTTAACAGGAAGTAAAACTATATTTATTATTATTACTACTACTACTACTACTACTACTACTACTACTACTGCTGCTGCTGCCACTGCTACTGCTACTACTACTATCACTGCCACTACCACTGCACTATTGCTACCGCTACTACTACTACTACTACTACATTTAAAGCAAAACTTTATTGAGTTTCAATTCTGTTACAATTGCAAAACAAATATACAACTATGCAAGAAGACTGATTACATAAGTTTTTATCATTGTGAAAAGCAGAGGGTTGGTTAATTTCTTTTCCAGATCCTTTATCTATTCTGCATACTTCTTTGTTTGTTTTAGAATCTGGTTTTCCTTTTTTTTTCAGTTTATGCTTGCATTTCACTGCTTGGTTTTAATGTTAAAAATTGATGATACTAAAAGTGTCACCATCTATCTTATTGGACATATTTTATAGACTGTATCTTGGTTTTAAGTGTGACCACATGGCTGAGAACACATAGAATGCTGTCTCTTTTTCTGAATAATTCTAATTTTATTGAGTATGTAGCTGGGTGACATCAAGGGTTATTAGAAAGAGCAAAAGTGCATCTGGTGCACCAGTAGGCATA
Organism: Epiperipatus broadwayi; assembly: GCA_028023455.1. Classification (NCBI taxonomy): domain Eukaryota; kingdom Metazoa; phylum Onychophora; class Udeonychophora; order Euonychophora; family Peripatidae; genus Epiperipatus; species Epiperipatus broadwayi. The sequence goes on along the minus strand of JAQFVV010000325.1, from coordinate 336,280 downwards.
AAGGCTGTATGTTACTGCATTAATGGCAGGGATATTGCCTTTTTTAAACATACTTATTATTTCATTGATTGAAACATTAGCCTTTCTGTATGTGGTAAACATTATGTGATATATTGTTTCTAATGCAGTACAGGAATGCAGGAAGTGATCATGTGTCTCTTCTTCTCTATGACCCAGTCCACAAAGGGGATCTATATTCATATAGAATATATGAAATCTAAGGAAATGTATTGTGAGTAGAGCATTTAGATTAAACTTAAGCAGAAAATCGAATAATTTTGGTTCTAGTTACCAAGTTGCCTATTGTCTATTCCAAAAGCTGATGGATATAGATGAGGTGTATGGTTTGGGTTTAACATATTATAAATGTCCCAGTATGTATACTTATTGTCATTATTAAATAATATTTTGTTATATATTGGCTTGAATTCTTCAATCAGTGTGGATACATATCCATATGAAGGGGGTGGTCTGTCTGTAGGTATATTATTAATCATACACTCTATGTCTGGAAAACTTTTTATGGTAGCTGTTAATAGATTTATTAATTACTGTATGTAAAAAACATTGATTGCATGGAATCTGAGTCCATTGCTAAATGGAGGTTTGTTCAGGTTTTTTAAAGAGATCACCACTGTCTTTCTCTTCCACATTAATTTGTTACAGATTGATGAGATTTTAGATATGAATGTTTTAGTAAATTTGATTATAGGTGTGTAATAGGTAATTCTTGTAAGTATAAGTTGATTATATAGTGCTACCTTTGTGTATATTGATAGGTATGATTTTTCAAGTGAGTTAGTGATTTTTTTCAACATCTTTCTTTAATTTATTTTGAATTTTTTGCCTCATTCTATTGGAGCCAAGGTAGAATGGAAAATCAAGGAAAGCAGTCAGTTTGAAATTAAACATATCTGTCCAGTGCTTGCCTGTGTATATTGATCATGCAGCAGTTTTATTTGTGTTAATTTTTTAAATTAAAATTGGAGGTATAGGCTATGCGGGATATTTTTAAACCAGTGTTTGGGATTTGAATACCTTTTATTTTTTCTGTATCTCTATTAATAGAGAATTGATATATGGTATGAAGAACTATGCACTGAGGGGGGATTCTTGTGGGATGGATTGACTAAGTCTAAAAGCTGGTGATATTTTCCCATTCAGTATCATGTGGATTTTACTGCTGAGTACTAGATTGATTATTATTTATAGTACAGGTGGGAGTATTGTTGTTTTTTAACATATCTAATAATTTGGAAATGGGCACAGAGTCAAATGCTGCCTCAATGTCAAGATGTCCTATAATCGGTGCAATATTTCTTTCTTTTTTTTACTGCTTTGATAATTTTTTTGTACATTAGGGCACCCTACCCATGGATGGGCCTTTTTTGGCATATTGAGCTGATGATAAAACAGGAAGTATATGTTGTTCTATTTTCTTTCAAGAATTTTTACTCATAACAATGCCATTGATATTGGTCATAGATTAGATAAAGATATATTGCTTCTGGTTTTTTATTAAATAAAATCATTGCAATTGGATATAGACTTTGTAAGTTGTAAGTTTTTTGTGATATGTAATTGGCAAAATCACATAAATATTTGTCTATAAAGTGGCCAAGGTGCTTGAACACAAATTTGGCAATACCTTGTGGTCCTGGATGACACGTGTTTGCTATTGTTGCAAGTTGGAAAACAATGAGGCTTGTAGTTATTGGTGTGTCTGTTTCAGGGTCACTGAAGATGTTATTTGGTGTGCATGCTTTTTGTTTGTGCAGTTTTTTTAAATGTTAATATATTAGATTTATCATGTTATATTGAGCTGTTATAGAACCATCTATTTCAAGTGCCATAGACACTCTGACTGTGGATGCACACTGTATGTATGCCCTGGTCCAGGCATGTTGTTGTGTGAGATATATATATATATATATATATATATATATATATATATATATATATATATATATATATATTCCTTTTTTATTGCTATATATTGCTTTAATGTTTGCTTGTTGTACATTTCTGTAAGTTTTTTTTTAATTTGTGTTTGAGTGACTGCAGTTGGTCTGGACATGGTTATTCTTTTATGTAGTTCATCAACCAAAGATAATAATCTGGTGGAGGATGTTGAATTGCAGGTAATATGATTAATGTTGAAAGTATGTTGGTGAATGCTATATATTTTTGTACCAAATTAAGTGACATGTTTTGAAGTTTTTGGAGCATTATGTATGTTTCTGAATATAGGAATTCAGTTGTTTGTGCTGGAAGAAGTATTCATACAATCTTTTGAAGGCCTATTGTGGTATTCTGTATTTTTGTTAGGTTGAGAATGATAAATTGAGCAGCATGAGCTGAGATTATAGATGGACAGAGTTCAATCTTAAAATAATTATGTAACATTGGTGAGTAGAAACCCAAATCTATAAATGATTTATATCTATTGTTATTAAATGATATTGAGTTTGGTGGGAGAAAACCCTCAGCACTCATAAGTGGGTTTGTTATTTTATGAATCCATTTAGTGACAAAAGTTTGATAAGTCATTTTAAAATCTCCTAAGAATATTATAGGATTAGATGTTGTTGTAAGCATTGAATTTATTGTTGTTATGAATCTGGAGATGATGTTAGGGCCTGGTGGTATATAGACAAATACTAGGTTACATGTGATATTTTTATGGTGGAGGGTTATTATAAGATTAGAGTCAATACATATAATTTTAAAGAAATTGAAAGGGCAGTTGTGGGATATGATGATACCTGAGCCACCTGATGGCAATGATGACTCTATCCATTTTTTGAGTTGAAAAAGTTTTTTGGTGACATTTATGTCTCTAATGTTGAGAGGTCCAATTTTTATCTTCATGTTTTTGTATAACTTTATAACAGGAATGTAGATGTTTATCTATTTTAGACTTCCAAAGATTTTACTTTAAATTGCAGTAGATGAATGCTGATATGTTTTTAAGTCTTTGTAGTATTTTTTCAGTTTTTCTTTCATTTACTATTGGTTCAGACTCTATGTAGGAAGTTGGTGTTGAAATTGAAAGGTCATCCATTTGTTGTTGGCTTAAGTCCATTTCTATTACATCATTTTCTAGGTTGTTTGTTTCTGATGTGAGATACTTTTGGTCTGTTTTTTTTTTTGCTTTTTTGGACTCATCATGGTGTTTAGGTGGTCAACATGGCTTACTTTTTTCCTCTGGTGTATTCTCTTATGTGGGTAAGAGGGGATTCTATTGCATCCATAATATTTGATGCAGTTTTATTTATTATTGGAGTTTGCTTTATTATTTACATCTTTACATTGTTTAGATTTAGATTTTTGTTATATAGCTGTGTGTGTGGATTTTCTGTTTGCAGATTTTTATTTGGTTTAGCAACTTTTGTTTTAGTGAGATGCTGATCCTTTGATGGAATTGTTGTGTTTGTATTGTGGTTTCTTGCGAGTTATTTTCATTTGAATCTAGGGTGTCTATATTAGTTTTTGAGTTATTATCGTATTGATCAATCTTTGAGATAGGCAATTTTGTTGAGTTATCATTTTTATTTGTGGGTGATTGAACCTGTTTTTGACTGGCTTCTATTATTGTGTTGCCAGTGGATGTAGTACTGTTAAAGGTTTTATCATAAGTTCAGTATTATGGAGAGAGGGTTTGGAATGTTCACAGTTATTGTCTTTTTTGTCATCACACCGAGTTTCCATGTGACCCCACTGTCCACAGCTAAAACATTGTGGCTTTAGGCCTCTTATATAAAGTAACTGGGTTGCCTCTTGATCAGTTATTCATGTTGGAATTGTGTCTGCCTCTATGTTTTTATGAAGTTTTATTTTGAATTCAAAATGATTACTGCATATGGCGATTGGTGTGCCTCTAAGATATATAGGCTATAGGGCAATTACTTTTCCAAATGGGTTCATCATTTTTTGAAAATATTGTATGTTGTATTTTAGATAAGTATTTTTGAGCACTCCAGTAATAATATTTTGCTTGTTTTCATCTATAATTACAAGTGCAAAATTGAATAATGCAAAAATAGTGGACTGAAAAGATTCTTTTTGCTACTGGATGTAAAATTCAATGGCTATAAAGCATGAGTTTAGATGTTGTGTGATGCCAGAGACAGTTTCCTATACTGCATTTTGTTAATTGCTGCATAGAGTAAGGCTTTTGAAATGATAAAGAATATTGATTATTGATGACTGTAAGCACTAGCGATGTTGGTGAGAAAAAATGGCAAAGTGTTTCAAACAGCATTCATGGAATCAGGTTACTAAACTGTTCAGTAATATTATCAACTATTTCTTTAGTCCAGATTGCAGCTGGTGATTGTTGGTCCTCTTGTGTGTATAGATCAAGATTCATTGTCTTTTGTAGTTGTTCTTCAGAAATGCGGTGTTTGAGTTGGTGCTGAAATATTGCTCTTTTAAGAATTTTTGCATACAAAATAGGCATTGTTAAAGCTAGTGATGTTGTTAAATTCATTTTGGTACTTATCTCACATTCACTTGACTGGGCAGTAGCCATGATTTATTGATCTGACTATAGTCAGTTTTTTATACATATATGGATACGCACAGATGTTTTCACAAAAATATTCTATTAAACTATAAAATGATTTGATTTGTCCTGTACTTAGTTTGTTTTTCGAAAATCCAAGTTGAAAAAAGGAAAAATATAAGTACTTACATCAGAGAGCTTTTCAATTTGCTTCTTACCTCAGCAGAGATTTTCTGCTGGATATATATTATTATTATTATTATTATTATTATTAATTATTATTATTATTATTATTATTATTATTATTATTATTATTATTATTATTATTATTATTATTATTATTATTATTATTATTATTATTATTATTATTATTATTATTATTATTATTATTATTATTATTATTATTAGTAGTAGTAGTAGTAGTAGTAGTAGTAGAAGAAGAAGTGGTAGTGGTGGTGGTAGTAGTAGTAGTGATAGTAGTGATGGTGGTGGTAGTGATATTGGTAGTGGTAGTAGTAGTAGTAATAGCAGGAGCAGTAGCAGTAATAGTAGTAGTAGTAGTATTTTAATTTAAAAATTATCAAAGTTTACATAATAAAAAAAATATTACAAAATATTATTGATTAAGAAAGAAAATCAAATGGTTTGTTACTAACAAGTTTGAGCACCAGCCTACCTTGTGTCGGATAAATAGCACACACTGCAAATCTAGCCACTAAGAGTTATCTGGATCATTCTATAACATTTATTTTTGTTATTAACTTGGATGCTAAATGAAGATAAACAATAAGCAGCTAGTGCTGACTGTAAAATTAAAAAACAGATTGAAGATGCTAGGAAGAACATGAACTTTCAATAAAAATGTTAAATCACATTTTTATTTAAACTATTATTATTTAAAAATAAATAAATCATAGTGATCACTTTTCTAATCATTTTGCTTTGGTTAATTTTACTACTTAAAAACAAAAAAATATTTGTTACCATACAAAATATTTTTATAAATTTGACATTTTAACCCCATTCTCATTGAAAATACCATTGGCTGAATGAATTAAAGTTCTAAACCTTTGATTGGTCAATTACTGAATCAGCAGTAAAATATATTTGTTGTTTAATATTATATTCATTTTAGTTTATTTTCTAAAAAGCAAATTAATAATTTGTCTGATTATTAAAGTAAATGAAAGTTCAAAAATAAATTTCTATTTATAATTGATAAAAATAATCTATAGTGGAAAACATAAAATGAACATTTTGTAACCTATTTCAAAATGCAGCCTACCTCATTCATTTCTTTTTCAATTTACTTTCCTGTAAAAGTAAATAATTTTTACTAAAATCTGAATTATTCTTCGAACATAGTTACATTTTCATACATATTTTATGAAAATAATACTAAATATGTAAAAAAAATACCATAAAACATATATTTTCATTTTGAAAATCAAAACAAAGAAATTAGAACTGTCAAAATTGTTGACAAGTGCTTTCTTTGGTTGAAAATGAAAAATGACCAATAAGCTCTTGAGCCCACATTCTCCCATTGTTATAGCATTAAATTGAAATATTATTGATTTTTTATGTTTAAAATAATTCTAGAGATGGCAGCATCATATGGTACATTTTTCTCTTTAAACTGACCATATATTCATTATGATAATGTAAAAATTAGCTGTTTTAGAATGAATTAAAGCTGTCAATGAAAATTTTTATTGAGGGCAGTCTAAAGTTTAACCTTTAAACTGGTACAAATCCATATTGGCCTAATGAATTAAAGTTCTAAATGTTTGATTGGTCAATTACAGAATCAGCAGTAAAATATATATTTTTCTATTAATATTATATTTATTTTAGTTTCTTTTGTAAAACGCAAATTAATAATTTGTCAGATTATGAAAGTGAATGAATGTTTTTTCAAAAATAAATTTCTATTTATAATTATAAAAATAATCTATAGTGGAAAACATAAAATGAATGTTCCATAACCTATTAGAAAACACAGTCAATATCATTGATTTCTTTTTCAATTTATGTTTGTGTAAAAGTAAAGAATTTTTTTACAATCTTAACTATTCTTCTAAAATAAGAATATTTTCAGTATATTTTATAAAAATAATTTATAATATGTTAAAAAATATAAAAAAATACTCTAAAATATACATTTTCATTTTGAAAATCAAAACAAAGAACTTAGACCTGTCAAAATCATTGACAAACAATGCCTTTTGTTGAAAATGAGAAACAACCAATCAGCATTGTGAAAAGTCTGCTTTCTCCCATTGTTATAGCTTTACATTTAAATATTACTGATTTTTTACTTGTAAAATAATTCTAGAGATGGCAACATCATACAATACATTTTACTCTTTAGAATGATCATAAATTCACTAAGATGATGCAAAAATTAGCATTTTTAGAGTGGTTTAAAGCCACAAATGAAAATGCTCATTGCATGCTCATGTATGGTTAAAATAGTTACCCTAAAAGTATCCAGCATTTAGTCACTCTTGTGGTCTTTTATGTATCTTTGCAACTGATACATTGCTCTCCTACCAGATTAAAAATAAAATAAGTCAATTCAGACTTTTTGATATTGGATGATTTTATTTCTACTCTAAACATTAAAATTATTATTTATACATATATTTTTACATATTAATCCTGACAATGAGCTAGAGATTAGTGAAGCATCAAATTTGAAATTATGCTTTTTATTACTAAAGTAAACTGATTAAATTTCAATTAACCTTGATAATAAGCTAGACAGATAAGTAGTAGAGGTATCAAATTTAAAATCACTTTCAATACTAAAGTAAACAGACTAAATCTTATTTTAATATTTCAAGGCTGTTGCAACTACATTGTGAGCCAAATTGTGTAATATACAGTTTTTAACCAGGAATTCTTGATTTGCATAGCTTTTTGTGAATGTCAGGCAAACTACTGAACATCTGATTTTAACTTACAATTTTTAATTACCATTTCACTGTGAATTTCTTTCTACCAGTTACTCTGTAATGAATCAAAAATATCTCTTGACTGGTGCTTGAATATCAACTTCCATGAGGATTTTGAGCACAAGCACACACCTATAGTTTGGCCAACTCCTACAAAGAAAAGGCTTAATTATATAAATATTTTCAATTCACATTTAACAAACATACTATAAACCTTACAACTTATACCTCTGCCTTATCACTAGTTAAGTTCTTTTTGATAATTTTTAAAATGCTGGCATTGTATATTGCATTTTATATTCCTTCTTTAGCCAGGAATGGTAAATGATAGTGAATGGGCCATCATAAATTTCTTGAAATTTTTTATAGATGTTTTTCAGGGTGATTTATAAGATTAATCCAAATCATAACTTTATCATCTAACTGAAAAGTCTAGCTAGAAGTTTGTTGTTTTCTTTTTCTTAGATCTCTTGCTTTCATTAATCTATGTCTTGCTTTGGTCATGTCCTACAAAACTATACATCATATGACCAGCATAGAATACCTGTCTAGAAGAGAAATCAATAAAATGGGCATTTTCAAATTCTCATTATCTCTTCATACAGAACAATAATAAAACAATAAATAAAAAGATCATATTATGTAAATATTAATTTTTCTGTGAATATAGTCATGTAACTCACTAACTTCACCTGTATGATAGTCATGATTATTAATTTCATAAGTATATGATAAAAATATTTACCTGCTTTAATTTTCAACTACAGTTTTTTTGTCAAGGAATACCTTTTTGATTATGTGTTACATTCTTTTTTATAATCAATCTCTTTAATATTGGAAATGTAAATATTTAATGATATTCTCTTCATTAAATATTATAATTTTCTTCTGTCTTAAACATATTTAAATATCCAGAATAAACACAGCAAATTTTATATTCACAACATATATCTAAAGTTTTAGAAGTATCTTAACTATAAACATTTTTACTGGTGGTTCTTCTTTCACTTCAAAATCATTATTTGTCTCTCTTTTTTTTTAATAATTGTAATTAAGGTTGAACATATGCTTTTTATTAAAAAAGTATTGTGACACTACAACTCTTTTCCTTCCCCTAATAACTGAATCTTAATTATTAGAATCGCCACCGAGGGCACCACCAAGGATTTCTCCCACGTTGGGTGCCATTTTCTAACTTTCCTCCATTCCCTCCTCTGTGACACTACAACTCTTTTTCTTCCCCTAATAACTGAATCTTAATTATTAGAATCGCTGCCGAGGGCGCCACCAAGGATTTCTCTCTTGGAACCTGGCCACGAAGCTTTACGTAAACCTGGTCTTATTTATTTTCGAACGGCGATTCACTGATTACAAATTTTGTTTATAATCTGACAGGGGTTTTCACTTAAGGACACTAACTAATTATTATAAATAATTAAAGAATTCAAATATACGTTGGATACAAAAAAATTACTTTCTTTTATTACTATTATTATTAATAACATTATATTTCTGCCCGATCCAGAGAGAACCGACTTACAATTTCTGATTTTCCAACTTTAACTTTCTAATATTCTTCCCAAATATCTACCATGATTTACTGCGCCGACACTAACACTCATTCTAAGTGTATACAAAGCGACTTATAGTATATAATCTTTCTAAGTTTATTTTTAAACCCCACTTTTATTTGGTAAATAAATAACTTGCAAAACTTAAAGTGAACGTATATGTCTTTCTTTTCTTATACTTTCAACACTTCCCTTATTTTCTGCTAACAAAAGTACGCCCTAAGGTTCTCTGTTGTTACCACTTTTATACCCCACCCTGTTGTTACCCTCTAGATCAAACAGATATTAAATAATTTAATATACAGCCATACCAATATTGCATAAAAATATTTAACAAGAATTAACATAAATAGTTTACAATATTAAATAAATTTATTTCCCCACCTCTATTGTTGAAACATTCATAACAAATATAATAAACGAAAAATAACTCAAAGATAAGGTTCTATTACACTTTAACTAAAGTTCCCATTAATTGAAAAGTTTATAATTACCCTGATCGATCAGAGCGAAGTGGCCTGACTTTCATAGATTCACATTCCATTGTTTGCCTTTGTCCTTGTATATGAGAATTCTGGTGTCTGGGTGTTTTTGGTTGTCTGGCTAGCAATATACATTTCTTTCCATTCCTTGACTCTTTGTAGCTTCATTCAGATGGAGTGGGATCCCCAAAGGGGAAGGTTTTGATAGCTTTAGCCACTATGCATTTGAAAAGAGTCAAAATAAATTTCTATAATAATTTTTTGATTGACACACTTCTCTCTTTCTTTTTCTTTATTGTCCTTCTGGCTCTCACTCAACTGACTTACTCTAAAAACGATTTTATCTCCTTTCTCTTATCTTTTTTTTTCTTTTTAATTAGCGTAACAGCAATTATTAACCAAATACTTTTACTTTGTGAAAGTTTCAACAATAGAGTCTAATTACTACCAACAATCTAATTTTGTTTTCTTTCCCCCCACCCTTTTATCTCTCGAGTTTTCTCCCTTTTAATTAAACACTTTTAACATTTTGGACAATAAATTATATTTTATCTTTTTTCTTTTTTTTTTTAAATTTTTGCTCAAATCTATAGCAAAAATAAAAGTTTAAGATTTTACCCTTCCCATTAAATTAAAATCATTTGTTAATTTTTATTTTACAACTATTTAACTTCGGAAAATATCTATGACGAAATTATAAATATGTGAGCTTATATATATATGAGCTGACTTAAAATATCAGCTCAGTATGTTTCAGTAAAATTATATATTTTTATTTTCCATTTATACATGAACTTATTAATTCATTAATCAGATCCTGCATCTTTGAGGAGATACAGCCATCCAGATTTATAATGGTATTCAACTGAGAGCAAACTTTCCCTCTCCCCATACATTTTTAAATTACTCTCAGCATTTTCAAATGTAATAACGAGAAAATTTTTCTATCTATGCTACTATCTATAACATATTCATTTTTATTACTAATTTTCAATTGGAATAAATATTTGATTCATTTTCTATAGGCTCTATTCCCTCTTTTTTTTGCCATTATAGCTATGACTCTTTTAACATTTACTTACAATTTTTCCCTCACTCTACAATGTATGGTTTTATAAACTTGTGCTACACATTTATAATTAATCACTTGAATTTTTAATTTTTCCATTTCTTCTACATTATCACAAAACTTACTTTCTAAAATTTTCATTTCTTTTAAAATAATTTTACCTTCCAACAATACTTTATTTATGCTCTGTTGATTATCATTAATCTTTACTTTCTCACTTAGTTGTACTTGTTGAACATTTGGAAGCTTCATATCTAAGCTCTGTTGCTTTTTTTATATTTTATTTTTATTACATTATTAAAACATTCTATTTCTGTCTATTTTAAACTTTCATTAATAGTAGTTATTTTTAAATATATCTACTTTAATGTTTCATGATTTTGTGCTTTTGCCTCTTATATTATCTCATGTAGCAATTCTATTTTGCTTTTCTGCCCAATTTTATTTTGCTGTATTTTATAGTATGCCTCTTTGACTTTTATTTTTAATCTGGATTAAATCTCTCTCTAACTCTTTTATAATTTCTTCTCTCATCTGTTCATATTCCCTTTTAATTTGAGATTCCAGTTTTTCAAACATTTCATTTTGTTTTTCAAATTTTATAGCTGTCTCTTTATTTTAACTTTCTATTTTTTTTAATTTTATAGCTGCTTGTTTACTTTGACCTTCTATTTTTTCTAATATTTTACTTCAGTTTTTAAATTTTATGGTCACTTCTTTCATTTGATTTTCAAACATTTCCTTCATCATTGCCATAAACCCATTTTTATTTGAGATTTCTACTCAATCTTTACTTTGTTTATCATTGGAAATATTTTCTCTTTTTCTGGAGTCTGTATTTTTGCTCTCGATTTCATAAGCATCTAATAAATTATAATTTCTACAATATTTATTTTTTAATAATACAATTTTAAAATTATTTCTACTTAATTCCTTAATCAATAAATTGGTGTGGCCATTCACTCTTGCACTTTGTAGCCCTATTTATTATTATCTGACTGATTATTTTATTGCTTGCTAATTCATTAGTTTGCCCTACCAACATGCACATATAATTATATTATTTACTTACATTTTTTCTTAACATCAAAATTCAACAAATATAAAATTAAATTCAGTTATTATTTTAACTGTTAATAGACTCTTTTCTTTTCTCATATTTTTCACCAAATTATTATTCTTATGTTAAATAGCCAGAGTCATTCTTGAACACTTATGTAAAATGCAAATTTATAACTGACTTATCTCATGTTTAGAGGATGGTAAATAAATATATTCAAGCTCTATGTTTTAAGGCACCAATTGTAACATTTAAAAAATTTTTACTACTAGATATCCAGGGTCATTCTCAAGCACTCATATTGGATGTCGATTGTAACAATTTGAGCATTTTTTCGATTAGAAACTCATTCTCAAGCACTCATATTAGATACCTATTGTAACAACTTGAGTATTTTTACTATTAGATACCCAGGATCATTCTTAAGCACTCACATTAGATGCCAATTGTAACTATATTTCTATTTGGATAAAGAAATTTTACATTTAAATTCAAACAACAGAGATGAAACAAGATAGGAATAAAATATAATTTAATTTGATCATAAATTATACTAATGATCAGACCTAGCTATAGTCACAAAATATTATAGACTATGGTCAACTTTCCAGACCATTAAATCACTCCTAAGAAACTGAGGGAAAATTAGATCCTCTATGGATTACAAATTTCTATTAAGTCTGAAACCAGAGCACCACACAATACTGAGAAAATCCATGGGAGGTTATTCTTATTAAAGCATACCACAAATAATTTAGTAGAGTATGAACTCTTATCTTACTAGCTATCACAAAATTTAATTTATTATTTAATTAGTAAGAATTTATAAGCAGAGAAACAGAAGACTGAATTAATAAATAGTAAAATATTATACAATAAGACATATATAAAATATTAAGACATTATTACATTAATTTACAAAATAATAATAAATACTTAAATATTATGGTCCTTTGGGTGATCACATTTAAAACAAAAGTTTGTCAAAGTCTCTGGTTTAAAATCCCTTTTTTGTTAAGATTAACCCTTGTCTTCATTTGTTTGTTTTATATTATGGAGCTTCTTCCAGTATTTAAGATGCTGTAAATCTATCCTTGAAAATTTAGAAGTATTACATTTTTTTCAACTTCTTTAATTGCTTTAAATTTTAACTTATTTAGCTCATACTTCTAGATCATATTTCTTCACTTCTCTAAAAGTCAAATATTTTATGATAGAGGACTTTCATTTAATAATTATCTGCAAACATATTTTTTAAAACATAGATTAAGCACAACTCAGTGATGGCAGTTCAAGTTTAATCACATGCCAGGCTAAGATAACTAACTAATCTACATTGTGTAGGTTAAATGGCACACACCATGGATCTAGCCACTAAGTGTCATCCTGATCATTTTATAATATTTATTTTTGTTCATAACTTGGCTCTTAAATAAGCATAAACTTAAAGTTTTTACAAGCAGTTAATGATGACTGTAAAATCAAAAGACAAGCGAGTTTTTAATAAAAATTTTAAGTCACATTTTTACTTAAACTGTCATTATTTAAAAATAAATAAATCAAATTGATTATCTCTCTAATCATTTTCCTTTAGTTAATTTTATTACAATAACAAAAAAAAATTGTTACAATATAAAATATTTTTATAAAGATATTTTAACAAAATAAAACATGAATCTTTTTTAAAAAGAGAACAAATCAGGTTTCAATTATTTAAACTTTGAATAATTAGTCTCTGAACTAATGTTAAATTTAGAGACAATATAAGCAAATTTAAATTTGCAGCTAAAAAAAATCTTTTTACCTATTTGTCTACTATTTCTTTTTTAATATCCCTTTTATTAAAACAGTTATTCTAAAAGTAACCAGCATATAGCCACTCTTGTGTGTCAATTATGTATCTTGCTTTGCAACTGATACAATATATATATATATGTAGTGAGTATAGATAATTGCAAAATGATGCCAGTTTGGAAAAATTGACTTTCATTAAAAAATGCTAATATTTGAAAATAATCTTTCAAGATTTCATTACTTTACATAATTATTAGTCTCAGAGATTATATATGTAACCAGATTCCATGTAACTTCTGTATAAAAAATGTTGGAGTAAAGACAATTTATTATTTAATTTAGTTAATTATACTGAAAACTATTTTTTATAGTTTTTAAGAAAAAATAAACAAAATTCGATATAATAAACATAATTCATAAAATTTGATATTTCATGTTTTGTGCTTTAAGTTTTATATATATAATATTTAATGTTAATAAATCCATTAAATGGCCCAATACAAAATAAATCCTTACCAACATCCCTCTTATAAATAAACAATAAAAAAAAATCATTATTCACCTGGTTTTCTATTATTGAAGGATCTGAGTAAAGACTTTTACATCTTTGTTTCATCTTTAAGCTAAGAATAGCTGGATACCCATTTTTTATATAGACAATGATAAAATTTTACAATGATAATTAAATGCTGGCCATGTTAATGTAGCATTCTCTGGCATTAAAGCCGTCTATATTATAAATAGAAAATGAATCTATGTTTTTTGCTATTGAAAATATTATATGGATAACAGACTAAAATAATGTCAACTTGAAGGACAAATTTCAAACTGCCTAAATACTCTTGCAATTATATTTGAATCAGATTTAAATTCACACAATAGATTTAATTTCTATTCATTTTAATATATTGTAAACATATGACAAATATCAAATATTAACAATAGAATTTTACAATACTTATAAATACATAACACATAGTGTGATGAACATTCAAACACTGACTATAGTAATGCAATACTAGAGAGTATCTAATTCGCCCATTTACAGATAAAAAAATAAATTACTTTTTCTGTTAACCATGACTCTACATAGGTACGATAACCTAGATCTCTGATAATTATAATGATGAATATCAAATAATACAAGATTTTTTTGAAACTTCATTTGAATTGATTTATATTTAAGTTCACAGGCTAAGTTAATTTCTATTCATTTTAACACTTTGCAAAAGAATTGATAAATATTAAAGGTATAATAATAAAGTTTTATAATTGAAACTGAATTTAATTTTTATATGAGATGACTGTGATATTAAGGAGCAGCACATTAATATTGTCAGTGTGTGAGATTTATCATTTTAAGTGTTACATATTTATCAATACTCTAAAATTCTGTTGTATATGTTGGGTATTGGTAACATATTAGCAAGATATTAAAATGAATGAACATTAATTCTGCTTGTGAATTTAAATATTGCAAGGGTAACTCAGCTGATTTGAAATTTACTCTTATAATTATCATTGTTTTAATATAATACACATGTTAATCTTGGACAGAAAATAATGCAGATGACTGTGATATTATGTGACACTCCATTAATATAAGCAGTATTTGGACTATCACTCTCGTTTATATATATATATATATACATAATTTCTGATTATGATCATTCAAACAAACACTGTATTTAATTATATTACAAAGAAATCAAGTCATATGTCACATGACCTAATTTAATTATATATAATAAATGTCCAATCAATGTTCACTTTTAAAATGGTGCTTAGATTTTAGGCTTGTTGCATGACAAGTTAATTAAAAATTAATTAAATCTAAGGTTATTGTTAGTAAGATAAGTATATTGATGAGACCATATATTGAAAAAATCTTCTACAGGTAAAAATATTATGTTGAGTGAAGAGGATGACTTGAATAAATAAATGATAAATATTGATAAATATTGAGGATAACTGATTCTAAAAAAGTGAAGCAATTAATGAGTTTTTCAAAACACCTGCTAAAATAAGTGCTATTTACTCAATTATAAAAATAATCAAGTGATTAATTACGTAGCAAATCACGTGATCGAGTTTTCATCCACAAACATTTAATTCTAAAATCTGTGACTCCGGCACTACGCTAAACCATGCTGATTCAATGTAATGAAGAAAATTGATGCCGTTATTTTTTTTTTATCTTAAAAAAAAAGGAACTTTATTAAAGCTTTAACAATATAATTTCATTTCGACATTTCATAATGGATTATGCTTCAATACAATGTATAATATTAAAAAAATTGAAAATTTTTATCTGACTAAAATTTAGAAGAGTAAAAATTTTATAATCTTAATGATATCCCAGTCAAAAAAAACTTTTTTTTTTTTATAAATAAAGAAAAAAAAAATCTTTAATCAAATTTACAGTCTTTTTATTTATTTATAGAAACAAGAGAGATACATTAATTAACTGTAATTAGCTAAGAGAATTGGATCAAATAAGTTATCAAGAATACTAAACTCAGTTATTCAGTAATTATCAGTTGTTAATAATATCAAACAGCTTTATAAAAAAATAATGCACTGTTTGACGGATATTTTTTGTTTTATTACATAAAATAAAATGATTCTCGCACTACTTGAGTTTGATATTAATATTTTGGATCAGAAACTGTTAAAATATAAGTTGCAAAAAAGAAATAATGTCCAATATATTAATTGAAAAAATTAAGAGACTGACGTGAAATTGCTGAACATATTTCTAAAAGAGATGACAATAGATGGACAAATGAAATCTTAAACTGGATTCCAAGAGAATGTTAAAGACCTAGAAAGAGACCATATGTGAGATAGATATGGAAGTGATCTGAGGTGATGCAAAAAAGAGATGTTGGAGATTAGAGAAGATGGATTGAACTTGGAAAGACCTTCATCCTACAGTGGATTGATAATGGTTGAAAGTGATGATAATATTAATTCTTAGAAAATATGACACTGAAGATGGAGAAGAACTATATAATTTCTTACTAATATTATTATGCATGGCCAGAAACTATTGTAATATTGATAAAAACTGAGCCCATAGCTACATATTGTCAAACTGGAAAATGAATAAAATGTATTAAATTTAATAAAGTAACTTATATTGGCAATTCCTCTGGCTTCATGTTACAATAGACAAATATTGACATAAAAGGCACTATCACTAAAAAGTAACCTTGTGAAAAATATTTCTAAACATTAAGCCAATATGTATTGATGAGATTATTGCACTCTAAAATTTATTACCCCCAATCTTAAAGATATCATCTTTCCTTATGACTTCAATTAAATCCAGAATATATTCAAGTTAGTTAATTAAATAAAATGTTTAGCACTTTTAGAACAGTACAAATACTGCATTTCTATATAAAAACAAGCATTGGTGGCCAAGTGGTCAGCATAGCTGCTTACAAGTAGTTGTCCCAGATTTGTGGGTTTGCTTCCCGGCCAATGCTTTGATAAATGTTGGATAATCCTTAACTAGTTTTATTATTAATTTAATATCTGTTTCTTATTCTGATATTTTCACTGATATTACTATCAATATTATGCATAATTGATCATATGGCCAGCAGGATATAAAAAAAATAAAAAGATAAAATATAATTTAACATATTAGACTCAATTTGTATATTGAGAATAGATTATTTGTTATATTAATAAAACAGGAAAAACATTAAATTAAATAGTTACAAAATTATACGACAATATTAACTATAACACGAGACTGATATTTATTGGAACATGAGTCATGAACTCATATTTATTAGAAACACACAAGCTGATCCACAAATAAATATTCTACCTAAGGAAAACATTGTAATTCTATTTTCTAGTAAATGTTTAATACAAAAAGTGTAAATTATTAATGTATAAACTAATTTCATTATTTAATTCAATTTAAATCTTTCAATGTTCTTTGGGCACTACACTTATCGGCAATGACTTTAATTGTATTTTATAATACAAACATTTTATAATATAACCACACTTTCTGAGATCTTACATTCACTAAATTCATGTATCATTGCCAATACAAATAGCTTTTTTGTTACCATTTTTCTCTCACTCTCTTCCCTCATAAAAATTATGCTAAAATTAGACTTCCTTTACAGACTTTATTATTTATAACTGTATATTTCTTCCCCAATTGATATTAATGATTATATTATAAAAACATCCCTCCATTGATGAGATATACAAAGCTCTCTTTATACCAGCTTTTATTTATGTAACTGTTTTGTCTTGCTTGGTTCAAATAAAAAAACGTTTGAATTTATTTTGTTGAATTAAAAGTTCCAACAAGTAACTAGTATACTAAAATTTGTCTTTCAGATATTCAGTACTTTATTGTTGATTTAATGATTCCATTGATATAATTAACAATGATTCAAGAAAAGTTAAAATTTGTAATTTTATTTATGATAATAAATATCATTAGTGAAATGTACAATCTCATCTCAGCATTGGGTAATTTATCAAGGCTAATTATTTTGTAAAGAACTGCTAACTATTATAACTTGTATTACTTACTAAGGCTTTAACCTCAAGAATATGCATGTAAAATGCGATATTAAGGACTTCTACAGGTCGTAACCACAATCTTATGCCTTTACACACATATTCTTGAGGTTAAAGCCTTAGTAAATATTACTCATGTAATCAATGTGCATTTAAATAAATTTATAATTATAACTTGTATTGTAAAAGATTGCTAATAAATTTATAGCTTAAACAAATATTTAATGCTATTGGTGATTTTCAATCTTCATTCAGTAACAATGTATGATCCAATGGTAGAAATTTATGATGACATAAACAGTTAGAAGGGATTACTATTTTTTTTTTTTACCATAATCTCAATTTCTCTTTCTGCATATGTCTATATTTATAAAATGATAAATAAAATGGAAATAGTACCAAATGATATTGTTTGATAAAAAATTCTGGTGTTAAAAATCTGGCAGAAAAAAGTAACTTAATAAAAAATACAGTATATAAAAAGTATTAATAACTATTTATATAACAATAAATTGGCTCTGGTACAATTAAATACAAAAGAAAAAAAAAAGTTGCATTTTATCTGAATCTTATTTAATATGGAAAAAGTAGAACTTGAATTTCTCCTTATAGACAAACAATACTTTAAGATGAACATTTTTGTAAACTCTTTTATAAGATTCTAATGTACAAAATTGCAGAATGTGTGAGTAAAATAATTAAGTAGAAACACAGCATTTATAGTGAAAAAACTATTAATAATTATTTTCTCAATTAACAAAGAATAAACTATAATGTATGAGTGTTAAATATATGTTAAATAAAAAAAGAATAAAATCATAATCAGCATTTTACTTTTTATTTTTTGTCTTTGGAAAAATAGAATACAGAATTTAATCAATGATAAAGGCACAGAGGGCAGAGCCATTATCACTACCATTATGAGACATGAATGCATTTATACCCAAATAAAAAATAGGTTAAACACCATTATATGCATGAGTACTAAAACATTTATGTTTCCTAAATCAAATATATGGTCAATACATTTAAATAAAAAGTCATTATTATTATTTATGTGTAGATATTGAGATGTTCAAATCTCTACATCACATAATAAATGAAGATTAATGAAAAAGTTTAATGCTGGATAATAGCTCAAATTTTAAAAACAAGCTTTAAAAAAGTGCACTGAAATATATATATATATATAATTAAAATTACCTCAAAACCAAAACTAATCTGGTTGAATTTTGAATTTGGGGTATTTTAATTATTTATTGACTAGTTATATATATATATATATATATATATATATATATATATATATATATATATATATATATATATATATATATATATATATATATATATATATATATATATATGCAATCTTTTTATTTTTAAATTATGTATAGGTTTTTGGAAAATTATATATGTATTCACCAATTCAATATTTCAGGATTGGATAGCAGGGCATGAGTTCCATGCCACCCAGAATATCCCAAGGTTGTAGATAGGAGAATGGTCTTCAGATATGAAGGTTAGGTATGAATAAGTAATGTTCTGTGAATAAGCAGTTGCTGACAATGGAACAACATTCACTAACAGTAAGTAGTGAATGAGACAGGAGCATTCTATAAAATTCCACAATTCCTATAACAACGGATGTATAATGGACAACATTTACTGCCATTAAATAAGCTGACACCTTGCTGGGTGCTGGATTAGCAGCATTTTTCCAAGTCAGTGGAAGATCACTATAGGTAGGAAGTGTGAAGAGGAAGTGGTAGATGAGTGTTCATTTTTTAAGATTCAGCTAGCACATTGACCTGTTATAGAGCTATTATTGGACAAAGGAGGCAATGGGAAACCACTTTGCCTTATAATTTCCTTGTTTTATTATGAGTATTTACAGGATTCATTATGCTTGGTATTGAGACTTTAGCTAAGAATGGTTTTGCCTAACAGGAATACACATGAGGCTACTGAGGTCACAAACCTGTGAAATTATCATAAACTTCATCCATTAAGAGAAATACACATTAAGAATTGGCACATGGAATTTTAGGTCTTTGAGAAAAAATGGGTAATTGGAAATTTTGAAAAGAGAATTGTGTATAAATAATATTGGTGTTATAGAATTAAGTGAAGTGAGATGGGAGAGATATGACAAAGTAAGTAATAGATATGTGAAGTTATTTTATTTGGATGATGACAGATCAATTAATTTGCATCGCTGTTGAAAAAATAATTTGGAATAGTGTGGCAAAGGTTGATTGTACTGATTATAGATTAATGATGATGATAATCATAAAATTTATATGCCAACTACTAGTCATGATGACATTGAAATTGATGAAATATATGAGAGGATAGAGGAAATTATCTAATATGTATGAAAAAATGTATATATAATTGCTATTGGCAATTGAAATGCTGTTGTGGGGAAAGTAAAAAAGGGAAAATTGTTGGAAATTATGGTATTGGAAAAAGAAAGGAAAGTGATTAGTTTGACATGCAAAATTTTGTAAGGAGAATAGTTTTGTAATTGCAAACATTTGTTTTAAAAACAATATAAAAATTGTATACATGGAAAGCTCCAGATAATAGAGAAATCAAATTGATTATATTGATTCACAATAGATATAAGAATGCTATTAAGAATTCACAAGCAGTGCTGGTGCTGATATAAACTGGGATCATAATTTGGTTATGGCTAAATTAAAGTTGAGCTTAAAAAGAATTAAAAAAGGGAAAAGATATGTAATATGGGACTTGGATAAATTGAGAGAAATGGAAAAAAGAAAATTTAGTTTAATATGTGAAAATGAAATAAAACATCTTGTTACAAATGATGAATATATTGATAATCCTGATAAGTGTTGATGTAGAATTAAAGAAGTATTCTTAAAAACAGCAAAAATGGAATAGATATTATTCAAGTAATGAAAGTTAAATGACCTTGGATAATGGAAGATATGTTGGAAAAGATGGAAGTACAGAGAAGTTGGAAGAATGTAAATACTGAGGAAGTTCAAAGAGCATATAAAAATTAATAATGAGTTAAGAAGAGAAATAGATTTACTAAAAGAAAAATGGTTGGAGCAATGATGTAGAGAAATAGAAGTGCTTCAGCGGGTGAAAAGATATGATCTGGTATTTGATATAGTAAGAAATGAGACATGGGTAGCAAGGGGGATTGCAGATAAGAATAGAAAGAGATTAACTTATAGCAATGCATATTAAAAAGATGGAAAGAATATCTTCAGAGTGTATTTAGAAGCAAAGCTAATTTACTTAATTATGGAATTGTAAAATGAGAAAGGTATTGAAATAGATGATAGAAGTATGAATTTATTTTTAGATGAAGTATTAAACTCAATTGCACAAATAAATATTGACAAGGTTATTGGATTTCATGCAACACCTTTGAATGAAATGGGAAATTTTATGAAGAAGGAAATAATTGGGCTTAGCAATTTGATGTATAACAATGGAGTTTGGCCTGAAGATTTTTTTAAGAACAATAATGCTTCCAATAGCTAAAATGATACCAATTGCTAAAAGGAAGAAAGCTGTTCAATGTAAATAGTACAAAACAATAAGTTTGATATCTCATGCTTCTAAAGTTTTATTAAAGATTTTAATTCAAAGAATTTATGGGATAGTAGAGTATTATACTGAAAGAACAACTTGGTTTCAAAGAGGGAAAAGTACAAGAAATGCTATTGCTGTTGTTAGAACAATTGCAGAGAAATATAGTGGAAAAGGTAAAGAAACCAGTATATATGTTTTGTGAGTTTGGAAAATGCATTTGTTAGTGTAATCTGGAATAAACTTATGTCCATTTTAAAAAATAGAGGAATATTTTGGAAAGAGAGAAGATTGATTTGGAATATGTATACTGGACAAAGAATAAGAATTAAATTGGTGAATAATGAGACTGATGAAATGAATATAGAAAGTGGAGTTAGGCAAGAATGCAGTATGTCATCTATTCTATTTAATATTTATTTAGAAGACATGCTAAATAATTATTTAGACTGAGGAGGAGTAAATGTTGGAGGTAGAATAATAAAATGCATAACATTTTTAGATGATTTGGCTCTTATAACTGAGGAAGAAAAGTGTCTTTAAAAAATCTTGAATAAATTAGAAGAAGAATGTATGGAAGACAAAATGAAGACTAATGTTGAGAAGACTAAGTGTTTATGGATATGGAAAAATGCAAAAAGACTGAAAATTAAAATCCATGTTAATATAGTTCATCAGATAAAAGGATTTAAATATTTGGGTAGTTAGTTGAGCAAGAATGTAAGAAGTGATGATGAAGTTAAAAAAATAGCATTGGCAAAGAAGGCACTTATTAAAAGAAAAAATATTTGGTAGATCTTTGAAGAATGAATTAAAATAAAGAGATTAATTAAATGATATATGTGGAGTATACTAATGTATGGTTGTGAAATGTGGACAATGAGCAATAAAATTAGAAACAGATTGAAAACCTTTGAGATGTAGACATGAAGAAAAATGGAAAAAAATCAATTGGATGAATAAAATAACAAGTGAAGAAGTTTTGTAAAGAGTAAATAATAAAAAAAAGAAGATTGGTTGAAGAAATCAGAGAAACTGGATTGAACAGGTTAAGCACACATTCTTGAGGTTACAGCTTCAGTAAAGATTTCTTACTTAATCAATGTGCATTTAAATAAATTTATAATTACAACTTTAATGAAAAATGTTTGTGGAGAAATGGTGAGTGTGAGTAAAAAGAGAGGATGGAAGAGATTGATATTATTGGATGATATAAAAGATGGGAAGAGTTATGAGAAACTGAAGAGCTAGGCAATGAAGAGAATTGAATGGAAAATGGATGAATTGATGATCTATGGACCTGGCCGTGTAACAGAAAACAGTTAATGATGATTCAACACTTATGCATAAACATTACAATCAAAGTTCTATATATCAAATACTGTATAATAGAAATGTTTTTTCTACATCGAAATTCTCAAATTTTAGTTTAAAAAAAATACGCTAATCTCATTAGAAGATTTTAATAATCTTGCTAAAATTCTTTTAAAAAGATAGAATGACTATAGTTCCAAAACTTTGAGTCTTTTTTGTTAATAGAAGATAAAATAAGCTTCCTATATCATTTTTTGTATGCAAGAAGCTACACTACTTATGTAAGCTGTTGAGACTCATTCTTTGACAATTTTAAAGAATATTAAATTATTCTTTATATTGTGTAACAATACAAAATGTATTTATAATGAAAATTTACTTTCTGATTTGCATTTCCGTGAACATTAAATAAGAAGTTTGAAAACCTATTTATTGTTGAATCAGAAGACAATATGCATACAAAAATGGCTAATAATAAATAATTTTATTGTGATTTATGAGTTAATTAACCTGTAATCAACTTATAATTACAATTACTTGTGTAATTCTCCAAATGCACTTGAAAAATACACACATTTTAGTAAAATTGTTGTAAGATGACAATTATAAATGAATTACTAAGAAAAAAAGAAAAAAATAGATCATGGCCTAAGTTTGCTTCCAAATACTTTGCTATTTTTTTAATCATTTTCCATCTTATTTTAAATAATCACTTTTGCTATTTAAAAATTGCAGAACCAGAATTAAAATTTATATATATATTTGATTAAATTATTATAAAAAAGTTAGTGTTCAATGTGTAAATATGTGTGTATTTAAAATAATTAATTATTTTATTTTGAAAGTAATCTCAGAAAAGAAAGTGATAACTTTTTTTTTTAATTAGTCAAGTCAAAAGAAATAGCATCATCAAATTTCTTCATACTGAAATATTAATTTTGAACATAGACAAGCTATTCTTGAGAGTAAATAAAAAAATTTAGAAATTGAAAATGGTCATATGTGTTACTCTGATATTTAATGAAGGGTTATTGATCAGAGAAAATTATATATAGCCAAAATATATTTGATCACTGCTAATTAATGTCTGAAAAAAGAATAATTATTATAAAGCAAAACTATCTTTAAAATAGTTCACTGCATGACAAAAAATAATATTCACTAGAATTTTTAATTTACCAGGAATGAGAAGTTGAATACTTTTTTAATCTTAATTTTATTTATTAATAAAAACTATAAAGATATCCATTTAGTGAATAAAAGTGAATAATGAACTGGATTAAAAATGAGTCTTCTATCTGAATAAAAAACCCTAAACTTGTTAAAAAAAACTCAAAATTACTTAGTCCATATTAAAAGTGATTCTAGAAATGAGGTACAGATTATCATTTAAGATGGCTATCGTGACATCTGATTGGCTGTTGGATAGGTATTTTAATGAGTACAGTGAGATTCAGCAGTGTCTCAATTTATTTCAATTTTTAACTATCTGTGCTTCGCAAATTAAAAATATTAAAAATAAATATATAAATGATGCAGTAAACTTACAATTTTCAATTTCAAGATTCAAACAAAATTCTGATTTTTCACAAGCATAAAGACTATTTCAAAAACAATAGACCAAAATTCACCAACTTTCCTTTGGTAAATTCTTTGCACAATACTTGATATCTGAAGATTTTAGTTCAAATTAATATATCAATATGATTTTAGTTCAAGTTTTTATTATCAAGTGGACACAAAAGTGGCAAACAAACATCACTGATAGCTTTAAAAGAGCCACTTTAATTGCAGTGCCATAAATCATATGAATGACTTTGTGAATATTAATAGAAAAGTTAATAATTATTATTACACATTAGTATAGATATTATTAAATCATTTTAAACTCACATATAATCATAAACTTGCTCAAAGCTAAATGGGTTTTAAGTAATTAGTAAAAACCAGATAACACTTAGATAATTCCAATATCAATAACAATCAGCACTTTTATTGTTGATTGGAGGTTGCCTTGACAACAGTTTAAAACTATTGATTGTTATTGATATTGGGACTATATAAATGTTGAGTGGTTTTTAATGATATATATATATATATATTAAATGCCATCAATTCTTGATAATATTTATAATATTAATGATGTAAAAACTCATTAAAGTTTATGACATTGTAAATATTAAGGTATTAGAATAAATTATGTTAAGTCTGAAAATATATAATTAAATGAAAAAAAAAAGATTAATGATATCATGGCAGTGTGGTAGCTGATTGTGCTCATGATCTGGAATTCAAATACAGAATGAAGTTGAAAATCATTTAGTTACTGAAAACATTTCAAATAAATTTACGACTTTAATTTTAAATAGATAAATCATAGCTAATTAAAGTCGTTCTGCAATATTGGAAGTAAATATTTTTTGATAGAAGATATTAAAAAAGAAAAACTATAAAAACTCTCATCAACCAACAGATAAGTATTTATAAAGTAATATCTATTGTACTTTTTATAAACAATTGTTGAGAGGTAACTGAAGTTTTTAATTAAATAAAATAGTATTTTTAAATTTAAAAAAGTTATCAATTCATTTCTTTTTAATTTAGCAATTTTCTTCTAGGAGTAAATGAATTATAGAAAAATAAATAGACACATAAATGTTTATAAAAATCTTTGATAAATGTGGGGATTCATGTTAAGTCATTATGTGCAGAGTATATTTGATAATAAAAAATAAAGATATATTTTTCCCCCAAATAATTTGTTTTTAAGTAAAATTTGAAAAAAAAAAAAGATTTTGCAAAATAATTTCTTTTATAAATTATAAATTTGTTTTTAATTTTTAAATTAAGATTTTTGGTGACATTCATTATGAAGCAATATGAAATATTAATTCTCTCACCCAAGATCTCTCACTCCCACTTTTTAAGTCTATAATGAATCTATTAAAATTTATGTAGACGATTTATAATTTGCACGTACTTCACTTATATATAAATGCTAATTTTTACAGAAAATAATATTCTATGATACATTGTAGTATTTCTACTTCTCAATGATTTTTTAACATTAATTATATTATTACATACTTTAAATGCCTTGTAATTGAAATATAATACAAAAAGATTTATAGAAAATAATTCAATGCTTAATTTTTTAAAAGGTTATGTGACATTTAAGCATCAAAAGTTGAAAATTGGGCTTTCATTGAGGAATCACTAGTCTTTGACCAGCATAGGACAATGTAATGATTAATAATTTCAATAACAATTGTATTAATACAACATTGTCTGATAATTTTAAAGTAATAATTCTATTGCCAATTTTTGTAAATCATATACGAAAATATTAAAAAAATATTAGTGATATAGCATTTTTTTTAATTCTCTATTTAAAACATCCATATCATAACCTCCAAAGCCTTTTATATTTATATTAATATATAAGAGTATTTTCATTAACTAACTTAATTGATAAATGTTTTTAAAAAATTCACATTTTATATTTTTTTCAAATACATTTATCTGTTTGTAATAAGCAGACAGATTAGTATAGAACATGTTTCAAATGCTCTTATTCATCTCTCTTTTTCAAATATTTCTAGTCTGATGAGTAACAAACTAGTAAAAGAATTGAAATAATAATCTTTAGATGATGTTGTATCTAGATAGGTTATTCTGCCAAAAACAACAGCCTGTAGAAATTTTATCTGTTCATCTAAGTTGATGATTTTCCATATTTTCCTCTTAAGAACAAGATTAATGAGTGATGTACAATCATTATAGACTAGCATACTAGATTGCCTTATGAGATTCTTTTCCACTGTCATGAGAATTAATTTTTTACTTTTATTTTACTTTTTTTTTTATTTTCTCAATATTCTTGTGATTTCCTGATTGAAAATAGTTCATTGGTACATGAAAGATTTGCTACTTTATAATATCTCTTTGTTTTTCTGCAATCATTGTTCTGTGTTATTTCAATCATTTTTTGATTGGATGGCTAGTTTCACTAATATTTTTTCATATTCACAAGGTATTTCATAGATGCAGTTTTTATTTTTAAATATTTTAAGTTTAAGTGTTTTTTTTAATGTTAAGTCTTTTCATAGTGTGCTATAACTTAGGAAAACTGTTTAGATATAATATTAATTGCATAATTTCTTTACATCATCTGATATCTTTAATATATATGGATACTCTGAAATACCTATCATTGTTCTATCTTTTGATATTTTTTTTTGTTGTCTAGTTACAAAATTCTTAATGATAACTGATAAACTAAAACAATGTGCAATCAATATAATATCAAAACAATTTTCCAAAATCTTAATACCTTGAAAAAATCCTAATATCTGTGAAATCTAAACTTCAAGTGTTAAAAAGAAGATCAGCATATATAAAATATAATATTTAATGTGAAAGGACATATATCAGTAAAACTAGTAAGTTTATAAAAAAAAAAGAAATAAAAAACACAAAACAGTAGTTACAGAGAAAAAGAGGACTTATCTAAAATATCAGATTGTGCATGTACCAATGAACATAAATTTGATTGAGAAAACACATGATTATTGGGGGGAAAAAGAAAAGTAAAAGAGAAAACAAAAATTAGAGAAACTGTTTCCTTGTCAATGGAAAATAATTCCATAAGTCTATCTAGTGTAATAATCAATAATGTTTAGAAATCATTCATGAACTTATCCACAAAAAAAAAAAAATGAAAAAAATCAGGAGGATTTCAATATATAAGAATATAAATTTTTATTGACTATTACTTTTGTCAGAAAGTTGGTTATAGCATTACCTTAAACTCAGTTTCCATAAATATAAGGGTTATTAGTTCAATTACCATATTAGTACAAAATAATACAACATAAAACTACATTAAATATATTAACCTGTGTATAATTACTGAATGTTGAGTTTTTTAAAAAACATTTAACATTTTAACTAATGTTGGAAATAATTCAATGTATAAACTATAAGTAAAATGAAATCACCACATAGTTTAGATAAGACTATAAAGTTTATAAATTCTCAGCTCTATTTTATTTAATTTTTTTTATTCAGAACAAAATAAATAAGATTAAGTTCATAATAAATAAATTATTGATTAATTTTACTTGAATCCATAAACCACCAAGATATTAGAGTCAACTTATATTTTGTGTTTAAAACTGAAACACATTTCCAAAAGTAAAATATGATATGCATACTGTATTTCTTAAATATTAACATAATGTTGGATTAAATAGTCCTTTTAACTAAAAAGTAATCAGACCTGTGAACATTTATATTTCTATGGAAGATTTAGCTGTTTGGAAAATGTTTTTAATAACATTTTATTATCATTTATACTTTAGTGGTATATCAAACTTCATTAAAATTTTAAGTCAATAACGTCATTGTAATTAAATCACAATCTATACAAATTTACTATAAGAAAAATAATTTATTGCTAAACAATGTTAGGATATTTTTATTGCCAAGTTAATTAGCACAATTTTTAATTTTAATGTTTTCTACTAATGTATAGCTATAAATATCATATTGAATTTACATAAGATATAAAGAGTGATATAATTTGATAAAGATGATTAAATAAGTCTTACCTTCAAGCCAGAATAATATGCGTGTGTACACGCGTATATATATTTATGGCATTTATTAATAATTATTATAAACGATTATTTATTTAAAAAAAACTTTTACATTCAAAAACATTCAAATAGTATACAAAATAAAAATATGGTTTGAATTTACCCAGCAAAAACTCGACTGCCGTTTTGACATAGATATCACTTTTTTTTTTTTTTTTTTTTGCTGCAACAATATATTTATTTTTCTCCAGCACCGAATTTTCATTGCAGCATTTGCTGGTAGCAAATTTTCTTATTTCTTTAATCTTTTCGATGATTTTTTTTTGAAAGCGAGTTAAATGTATTCACTTTTTTTTTCTCTAATAAAGGCAATCATTATCCCAGGCATTCTTTTTTTAAATATACATAAAGTACTAAATTATTTACGTTAGCATCGTTTTATTTGTCATTTTTATAAATAATTTTATTGTTATTTTTTAGTTTACAATCAATACTAATATGAATAAAATTTTTGTTAATTTTAAATCATAATAAAATTAAATACTTATATTTTCATTATTTATTTATTTTTTAAATCCATTCCTAAAAAAATAAATAAATATAATATTAAATAAATTAAAAACAAAAAAACTCATCAAAATACATAAATTAAAACAAACACTAAGAATGAATTATTATTGTTGATTATCATATATATTTTTTAGACAGATCTCAAAGACTATTTCTCTTTTTCTGTTTCTTAATTTTCTTTCAAGACTCATGTAATTGCCATCCCTTTAAAGTTGCTACAATGTATTTTTTCTTTTACATTTTTTTCAACTCTAATTCATACTAAATCAAATACCATTTCAAAATTCTTCTGTCATCTGTTCTCCACTTCAAATACTTGTAATTATTTAATTCTTTGAATTCATTAATCATCATTCTAATCTCATCCATTTTTCATTTATACTCACTTTTTTTTTCAACATATCTTTTATAATTTTTTTGCTTCAAAGTATTTTCTCATTCTATTTCATTTTTTTTAGTCTTTTTTTTATACATTTTTCTGCCACAAATATAATAGAATATTTTTTCCCAAATTTATATTTTATAACTTATCAAGTTGTGTTTCATTTTTTCTATGTAGTTTTGTTCAAAAAATCTTTTAAATATTTTTTAAAAATTACTATGTATACTTTATAAAAAAATACGCATTATATTAAATATTGTCACTTTTCTCAAATATATACTCCTTGTAAAAGATTTTATATATTTCAATTAAAAGAACAAAAAAAAAAACACTGAAAATATAATTGAATGCATAGAGATGCTTGAGTGATAATAATATTTGACCACTAAGAATAACAGATTAAGTTTTAATTAAAGATATTTAGCTATCAAATCTGTCACTCTAACATGACTCTAAATTGCACAAAGCAACCAATATTGTTTTTAAAGTTAACAACTTCAACAAAAGTGTTGCATTGTTTTTTAATGTAATAAGGCTGTCTCTATCTGATAATGATATTGTGTATATTATAAAGTATTTTCATTCAGATACTATAATTATATAAAAAAGTATAAAAAATAGCACAATCATGGCATAAGATTAAAATTGAATGTTATCATAAGGAGAACAGAGAATAGAGATGATTCAATGGTCATTCTGACAGGAGATAACAATAATAAAAATATCAGCCACTAATAAAGTATATAACAGTGGGTGGAGAACTCTTGGAAAATAAAAGTAGTTGTTGAACAGTTTAAATTTATTTTTCCATTTCATTCTTCGTGACATTAAATGAAAAGATTTATGTATTGCCAATTTTATTATTTTTAAAAACTTACCAAATGAAATTGTTAGGATTACATAAAAAGATCTTTGCAGATTTTAAATGATATTAGGAAAAGTATACAAAATGTGCTGTGGAAAAGCACTATTTGATTATACAAAATTGTGATAATTAAACATACAAATGTACAATATAACCTTATTTAAACTTAATGAATGAACCCCAAAAAAATATGTACAAAAATTATGAATGCTATGGAATACATCACTTAAAAATAAAGTTAGGATTACTGATAGTGATGTCTTTACATGTAAAATAATGTAAAACAGAAAAATAGTAAATCTTGATATTCTTTTCTAAATTATTTTAAAATAGTTTACATTAAAATTGCAAAAGAATGGATTTGTTATATAAGAATGAAACAACAATCTAAAACTAGATATCCAGACTTTGATTAATATAAAATATTTAATGGTAAATAAACATAAATAATATTGGAAAATTTCCTCCAACAACAGAAGCAATACTATAAGAATGCATAAAATCTAATTTTCATCACAGTCATAATCTTATGACTAAACCAGGAAACCTGACTAAAAGAATAATTACCAATATCTGATTATGGAACTCTAGCAGAACTACAATTTAGTATCCACTAATTTTTGTTTTTGCTTATATTGCTCCATCTGAAATTGTAAGATAGATGTCACTTCTGTCAAATTATTGCAACAAGAAGAAAGTAAATTATATTAAATATGTAACAATATATTCTCTCTTATTTGCTTTAATGTTGCACAATTAAAGCATTTCATTGCCTTTAGATGACTATACTCATTTAATGCTCCTTCCAAACCATGATTAGATTTGATTAAATAATTTTTATATTTTTATTAATAGTTGGTTACTATTTTTACTTTATGGCCAACTTTTTTTTTATTACTACGTTTATTTTATTCTTTTATTACAGGTGCAATAAAATTCATATTATAGTATCTGTATAAAATTAAACCATACTATGTGGAATTATCATTTTATTTTTCAAGACTACTATACTTTATTTGAGCACGAAATTGATTTATTTAAATAACAATTTATTTAAGCACATATTAATAATATATATATAATATAGTAAATAAATTAATATGTACACATTTAAAATAAAAATTAAAATAAAATAGTTCAATAATTATTTAAAAATTAAAATACTTTAATGTGAGAATTACATTCTATTCCCCCCCCCCCTTAATTAGTCCAATTTCTTTATTTTTTTTTTTCTAGAAATTATTCTCTCTTTTTAAAATGTTATTTATTTAGAAATTAAAAATCTTAATGAATATAACGACATTGTATTAATAGCAACAAAATAAACTATGGGGGGGGGGGATGATTTAATGTTAGCCATAGTTAATCAAGTCTAATTTTATAATTATTTTTTTAGAATAATAAATTAAGTATATAATTAACGTTATAATAATATGATATTATTGTAGATAATATTTACAATATTTTATTACCCATTATGATTTTATAAAAATGTTTAGCACAAACTTTATAAATAAACATACTTATATGTAAAAGTATGTCATTAGCTCGTTTCAGATGCTGCCCTAAATGTATCATTGCATGCACATTGATATTACAAAGCCATGTCACATAAAATGAATATTACATGTGATGAGAATTATAATATATATATATATGCAATAAAATATTGCGTTTATCAATAATTACAAATTTTAAAGTGCTATTATAAGACACCATCCCTAGTCCCAGATTCATTTTAAAATTCAAACCTAATATAAAAAAAAAATAAACCATATAGAGCATTACCAAATAATGATGAGTTAAGAATTCATCATAAATTATTTACAAAAACTATCAATTCACTGAATAAAATTTTTTTTATCAAAGACTAATCAAGTTTTTCTGATCATAGCCTCCCTTCTCTATATTACTCTACAAAATATTTTTATCTTATCCATCCTTCTCACATGTGTTTTTTTAGATCATTTACAATCTGTTGAGACTCACTTTAAAACTTGAGTTTTCCATCTATTATAATATTTTCTAGTTATATGTTCAATCCAGTTACAATTCAATGTCCACATATTTTCAAAGATTTTGGGTTACATATTTATTTCTTTAATTTTGCTTTCGGTTACTCTTGACTACTCCCAATATTCATCACTACCTAGTTAGTAGAGTTGTCCAAAGTTTCTGCATTGCTCTTCTGTTAAGTGTCAAAGAGTCATGTCTATGAATAGAACCTGGTAAAACATATCTATTAAAAATCCTCCTTTTTCAAACACATAAGCATTTTTTCCTACTCAATAGCTAACTCTTAGATAAATGCTGGCTTTGGGTTGGTATTTTTAGATCTAGTGTCTGAAACTACCCTAGCATATCTCTGAGAAGTGCCAAAGTATGAAACCATTGATCAGGGTTTTGGGTGTGGTTTTCTGATAGAGATATTTTACATAAGCATATTTATTTTTAACATTATTTCTACCAAAAGCATTTCATCCACATTTAAATCTGTGATTAATTTCATTTATATGACCAAGGTATTTGCAACTGATAAATTCTAATTTATGATTATTAATGTTTATTTTTTTTTCTGTCAAAAAACATTGAACATGGTTTTAAACATTTTAACATTCATGTTTAATCCTATTTCTTTCTTTTTATCTAATATATCTTGCGACCTTTCCTGAAGCTCTGAACTATTATTTGTAAAAACAACTACAATTTTGTAAAATCTAGATGATTTAAATAATTTCAATGTACTTTATTTTCTTAATATCTGATTTTTATCCATGAAATACTTCATATAAAACTATTGTAAAATATATGTGGTAGGGAATCATCTATCATACAATCTTCTCAGTGTAAATCTTCTCACTGTTTCTATGTAATTTTATAACAGCTCTTACATTTTGATATTTTTCAGATTATGATAATATCATGAATCTATATTTTGATGCACTAAGTTTTAATAATTGTGGAAATGCTTATAGAATCAATACTTTCTCATAATCAAAAAGTCCAAAATATAATGCCAACTCATACTCATTGGTTTCTTTTAGTACTATCTCTTTAAATTCAGCTTTTTTTAAAATTGGTTTGAGTCCAAAATAATTTTGTTAAAGATTTTATATAAAACTGATGGAAAACTAAAAAATCTGCAATTTCTAATATGTTCTTTTTCATTTTTTAAAATATCAATATCACTATGCATTCTTTGAATCACTTAGTATGTTTGTCATTTAATATATAATTGACCAACAGATTTTCTATTCTTTCATTTGATTCTTTTGTAATAACAATAATAATTCCATTATTTTCTGGAGCTTTTCTCTTTATCATTGTATTAATTACACATCTCATTTCTTTATTTAAAATACTTGACAATTCAAAATATTTTATAATTGTATTTTCTTGTTTTTATTACCAAATAGTTTTATTGTAAAATTCTTTCCCACATGTCATGATATAACTCCACTTTTTAGCCATAGCTTTAGCTTTTCTTCTTATTGCTAAAACCAGAATTTGTTTTAAATATTTGAAAGTTTTATTCTCTTCCATAAATTTTCTTAACAATTTATAGTTATATATTTTATATCATCATTTAATTCTTTCTGTATAATTTTACAGAATTCCAGATATTCATTATTTTAACTTTGAAATAATTTTTTATTCCATCTTTAGTCATCAATAAAAATTTACTAAGAAATTTATTTTTTGTAAAAATTTTCTATGTAGCAATCTCTTAGTAGAATATCAGTTATCCTTTTATTCATCACAATCAAATTACAAACATTTTGTAAAATGTGTTAAAATATTTAAATGATATATAAATTCTATTTTAAATTCATTAGAATGTTTCTGAATGGCAAGAATATTAACTCCTCTAATTAATTTTCTTAATTTTGTTTTTAGTTTTGCAATTATATGTTTTTTTTAACCTTACAATCTTGAAATAAATATTTTTATTATTTCAAAATATAATCCACTTCTGCTGCGTTTTTATTTGAATGCTTCCATGCTAATTTCTTCTTACTATTTTTTTAAAAAAAGAATTTATAATATAGTTTTCTTTCCTGCAAATTCTATAAATATGTCTGTGTTTTTTCATTTCTATCTCCATAATCAAATTTAATCACAGAGCTTTCATTTTAAAATCATTTTACAATTGTAACATAAAATTCTTCCTAAAGTTTAAAATGTCGTTTGCATTGATTAAAACATTCTTTGCAATGAGAACTATTTGGGACACAAACATGAATTATCTGTGCTTGGTATCTTCCTTTAATTTGAAAAATTGATCTTGCCATTCTATATAACAGAGGATTAAATTCCACAATGTTTTGGTTTATTTTTTATTCATAATAAATTTCAATTTATTGTATTATTATTGTACAGCCACTTTTAAAAACAATTGGCTCTTTCCCACTTCACAAATTTGGCAATGTTTCATTTAATATTAGATAATTTTTCCAATTTATGCATTTTTTTTTACTTGAAAGTCTTTTTTATTCTAGATAGCTATAAAATCATCTTTGACCAGTAGCTTGAGTTCCAATTAAAAGAATCTTTACATCCAATGTCTTCAGTCGCAAATTACTCTCTTGACTGATAACTTTTTACCCATTTGTAATTGAAGGACATTATACAGTTTTGTCTGTCATGATTGTAAATATAAGAAAAATGATTACTCACACATATACATTTATCCCACCTTTAGAAAACATTATTGATGATTTAATTAAAATTATTAAGCAACTATGAAGAAATACCACAGTGTTTTTTGTCTTAATCTCAGATATAAAAAGATGTCACAATGTCTGATACTTGTTGATAAATGTGTTATCTATGTATTTGTTTACCAAATAAATAATCATGTATTAATAAGGAGTTGTAACAATAAGATCATAAAGGTGGGTGTTTGAAATTGTCCCTGCTGGTTTTTAAGGCGTCCAAAACAAAATCAAAGAATCTATTTTCACTTAATAACAAACTCTAAAAACTCTATAGATTAATTAAATTAGATATTTATTTGAAGTCATTATAAAATGACATATTATTAATATGTAAATATTAATTAAGCAATTAAATATTAAATAAAATAAAATCAATAACACACTATCTTTATATTAAAACTTAATATTTATTATAATTTGCTATTTTCTTCATTTGTTTTACTAACAATTTGTTTATCCTATAGGCTTCTTTTATTTTTTCAGTTATTTTAACAATAGTTGAAAATTTTATTAATTCAATAAAGTAACAGTTTTTTTTAGTAGATAAAAAATAACTTTATTAAAATAATCATATTTTGATAAATAAACAGTAACTTAATAAGATAATAAAAGTTTCATAATGATGATTAATGCTAATTATTGATTCTCAAAGAAATTTTTAAAAAATATTTAAATATTTTCTCTGTTTCTTGGAGAGTTAACTTTTACCTATCTGAATCAAATATATGTTCTTATTTAAAGTAAAATTTAGTGTAATACTTCTTTTAGTTTACAAATGTATATCCTGCGTGGTTGGATATTATGAAAGAATGGCAGATTCTGGATTATAAGGTCCATGAATTGTTCCCAGTTTTGTTAGTTCTGATGCTCAAACTTTTTATAAAGTCTTGAACAATAAAACATTTGATTACTTCTTTACAATTCTATTATGAAATTTTAAATGAGTTTGAACTTAATTAAAAATGTTATAATGAATTATCTATGTGTTTTTAGCCATACATTTCCAGTAAATAAATAACATCATTTTTTAATGTTTGGGTATTTCTTATATTTATTTCATCCATATTCTATATTATTGAATTGGAAATTATGTCAGATTCACAACTTAACCAGATTAGCTATGAAAATACCCTCTAAAACATTACCAATGGTTTCACTGCTATAAGCAGATTTTTCAAGTGTAAATAACTACAAAATAACAACATATTTAAACAAAACATTACCCACAATTCCACTTACCTCCTATACAACTTTAATATTAAAAGAACTTTTAAATAAGTTAATTGCTTCAGAATCATAAATTTTTAATAATAAAGATTCTTTAATTCTTCTTTTTATTTCATTTTTCTCAAAGAAGACAATCTTAGATTCATCAAAATAAAGTGGAATTGTGGATAATGTTTAGTTTAAATATATTATTTTGTAATTCTTTACACTTGAAAAGTCTGCTTATAGTAGTGAAACCATTAATAGTGTTTTAGAGTTTATTTTCTGGGCTAATCTGGTTGAATTGTGAATTTGGGATAATTTGGATTATTTATTGACTATTTTAGCTTTATGCTTTTAATGTTTATATTGGACTGGAGTACATTAAACAGCATCTGGGAAAATCTGTATTAAATGTAAATTATAAAACCTATGCAAAAATATAATTAACCAATAATAATATTTAATTCATTGATAGCTATAATTGTACAACTTCTTCATTATTTGTATAGGTGTAAAGATTATTGCTCACGCAAGCATGCAGCAACCATTTGTAAATAACTATGGCCATTCTAATTGCAACAAAAAGAAAGTATTTCAATGGTTGTACAAACCAATATGTAAATCACAAATATGTTCCCATATAGAACATGCTGGTCCATTTTTCTGTGTACTTGATAGTTTGCAATATTTAATTTTTTCAACGGAGAACTTTTTTAATGAAATACTTGACCACCACATCTAAGTATGAAACTCCAATATATTCTATTCTCTACTATATCTTCCCTATTAAAAATATTATCATTACATCCCTTTAAAATATCTTTGAAATAATTCTTATAATGTAAATGGGATCAATCTTTCCCATGAAAACTATGCTCATTCATCCAATAACTTTCTTTTAGGAATTATTGATTGTTTATTCAGTTTACATGTCCAATCCAATAAAGGTGTGATTTTACAATAGTGGACTCTATAGTATCGTATCCGGCAAATTTAAAAACATATTAATTGGTTTTTTAATCTTGCCATTAAAATTTTGTGCAATATCCTTAAATGAAACTTTTCTAATGTCTTTTTATTGCATTGATGCAGAGTCCATGCTTCATTTCCATGTAAATAAATTAGGTAAAATGACAACTCTATATACAGATAATTTAGTTATAGTAGTTATCATACTATGACAAAATGCCTTATTTTTTAACATATTAAAAAGTAGCAGCAGGTCATTGAAGTCTGTGTTACATCTCAACATCTAAGACTACATTTAAACAGATTTATATTCTCAAGTCAAAAATCACCCAAGCTAAAACTTGCTAAGGATATTTCTTACATCAATGGATGATAGAGAATTTGAGTTTTATGAACATTAATTATTAAATCAAGGTCTTTATATGTTGCATTCAAAACATTAAATATTATTTTTTGAACTGGCAAAAATAGCACAACAGAAATTAAAAAGCTCCATTAAAAAATCTGCATTACATTTTGATTCTTGTTTTATTAAACCATCTATACACAGTTCCAAAGACAACTGTCATAAAAATTGAAAACTATATTGGAGTAAGTACTGTCTTTGTAAACAAGTTTTCATTTTGAATGCTCAGATTTTACACTGATAATAACCATGAGTGGAGCTATATGCATATATATATATATATATGAAAAGAAAGTTACTGTTAACACTAACTGAAATAATTATAGAAAATATACAAACCATTATACAATTACAAATATCCAGTAACGCCCTCTGTTTAAAGATCTATATCTCAATAATAGCAAACCTGATCATTTTAAGGTTTGCTATTATTGAGATATAGATCTTTAAACAGCGGGCGTTACTGGATATTTGTAATTGTATAATAGTTTGTATATATATATATATATATAATACAAGTAAATTTTGATGGAAAACCTTGTAATTGGAAATAGTGCTATAAACCTAAGTAAATCAAATGCTTTAATGAAATCGATAAAAACAATATAAAAAACCCTTTTCTATTTCTGAATCTTTTCATAGGCAACAAAATCTAATGTTTATAGGATTTCTTGCTTTCTCATAATTATTCATTTATGATTGGATGTAATCTATTCAACAAATTTTTTGAAAGTACATTTGCTGGAGAAGATAATGATATTCCATAATAATTACTGTGATTTTGCCTATTCTCTTCATTTTATAAAAATTGGATCAACAGAAACATCCTTAAGATCATATTCCAATATTTTTGAAGTGAGCATTTCCCATTATATATTAAATTTTTCTGATATTTCAAGAGAACTTGCAGCATTTCCAAATTTATTATTACAAAGTGCTGTTTTGACATAAGCTTGATATCTTTGTTCAAATTTAAATGAGTAAATAAAATGGTATATTACTAATAGTCACCCTTTCAATTCTAGAATCACTATTCAAAAATGTGGTCAAAATATTCCTTCCAATATTCAAAATATTATTACCATCATATAAAAAAATGCCATTATTTATTTAATAAGATTGTGATACTGCTTCTCAGGTCAATATATTATTTCCAAGGTATCAAAAAAGATCTAGAGTGATTATAATCAACAAATCTCTACATTTTTTGTAGTTATTATTTTAAGCCTTTTTGTTAGTTGTTGAGCTTCTATACTAAAGTTTTCATGTTGAATTTATTATTCTGGTAAGCAGAACATGTTACATATTTTCTTTTGATCAAATCACTAATAATAAAATTATTATCAAAAAACCAGATATGATCTTTTTCAGTGAACTTAAGTATAAATTTACTTATATCCATAATACATTTCGTAAGATAATTTCATGCTTCAATAATATGTTAATCCTCAAGGTCCAAATTAGCAATTTTTGTGTTCAATGTAAAGATTAAACATCTTTTTTTAAATACATCTATCATTTTAATCTTGGAGCATACTAATATATGATTGTCCAACCAACTGCATTTGTAACACAGTGTAATCAGAACTATGCTGTATCAATATATATATATATATATATATGATATCCATTAAACAATATAAACAAACAAAAAATATAAATAAACAAACAAAAAAAACATTAAAATTAATAAATTTAATGTATTTTATGATACTTGAGCAGCCATTGTCTCCTCTCTGAAAATTGTACATGATCAAGTTTTATATCTTAGAACCTCCACCATCCATAATCATGTTTTTAAATAAAATTTCTTCTGCTTATGTTGAACATACACACATTTTACTCTTACTTTATCATTTTCACATTCAATGTGCAATATTCTGAATAATAAAATGTTTTCTGAATGTAATTCTGAGACTTTTACAAAAAAGTTATTGGGGGGGGGGGGAATAAAAAATCATCTAGAGTGTATTTAATTGTGATAAAAGTCAGATATTCAGTATTCAATTCATAAAAAAAAATTGTACAGTAAGATTTTTTCTTTATTTTTTTTATTTCAATGAATGAATGAGTGAACATACATTCAGAAAAAAATATGTAAATGTGTTTTCTCAATTATCATTAATTAAACTATATTATTATTACTATTTAAAATTTTGTTTAGATTATAATCTTAATTTATATATAAATCTATATATATATAAAGCATCTGTGTTATATATGAGTGCACGTAGAAAAACACCGTGCATTTGCAATTTAATAACTGATATGTATTCTATTCTAATGAAAGCTTATTAATAAAACATCAGCTATTATGTCCAATGTATGCAAAGGTAATTTGGAACAAAATATAGCAGATACCACAGTTCCACTGTATGTAATTCTTTTGAACTTTGATTGTTAATTATAATTTATTAAATGCCATTGTTAATGAGTATAGATCATTCATGTCTTTTTTAGCAGTGTTTCTAATAAATGAGTTGTCTGTGATAGTCAATCCATATGTTATTTAAAATTTTCAATAGTAATAGACTGTCTGAATTTATGGCATCAATACCATTATCTCTTGTAATTTCTCATCAAAGTCTGCTAATTGTATCAATATGTGCATTAATGTCTCTAAGAAAAAAAATTCAATGGTAATGCTCCTATCCAGTCAAGAATAATAAACTACCTTTATCTGAATTTAAGATAGGATCATAGGCCTGTCAAGTTATGCATTCATACATATACATGCACCTACATACACAAAAACACATTAAAAAATAATAAACTGGCATTGTTCAAATGATTAATATATTTGCATATATATTATCATTTGAATAATGCTAGTTTATTTTTTGTGTATGTATACATGCGTAATGTAATAGGCCTTTTTTACTTAATTGGATTGTATCATGAATTGTAAAAGAAATATTCGGTGGATGTGGGTTGTTTTTTTATCATGTGGAAAAACAAAAAAAAAAATATAAATTGGTTACAGTTTTTATATAATAATTTAGATTCAGTTTTATTTTTATAATTTTATTATTTAATGTGCTTTGCATTGTATAAAATATTTTCAGCAAAATGATCAATATCAAACACAAAAAAAAAATAGAATTTTTTTTATTCCTTAAGCATAAATATAACTTTATTTATATATCTGCAGAAAATTTTTATTATGTCTTAATATGAGCTTTTAATTAGATCAATGTTAATTAAAAACTTTCATAATTTTTTTTAAGGTTATTTTTAAAGAAGACTTATTTATTTATTTAAAAAACTTTGTCGGAATTGATGCTTATCTCTGTTTTGCAATACAATAAAATTTTAATGAGGGAGAAATGTAGAATTAATTTTCTAGTATTAATGTTAATTTCAAAATTAATACAATATTAAGATCAGTAATACAAAGATTGTTTCCACTAAACTTACTTTTATGTCTCTTCTTGATATCTCTCTCTCTATTTTTCCCCCGTATTTTTCACTTTTTTATTTTTAATCACTTAGACTAGTAGTTAGGACACGGGCGACATGTTATCAATCGTCTCTTGGCACACGTAGTGATAATGGGGTTGTGTCTTTTGCATCCACGTTTTTATTCTTTTATTATGTGTATAGCAATTCTGATTCCTATCTCTTCTTTTGTAACTTATTTTCTTTTTTTTTAGAACGGTCATACTTATTTATGGATAGTTATTAATGAAAGTATGTGTACGTAATTTATGTTTTGCACACACATTCATGCAAACATACACGTAATAAAAACACTTTTTACTTTAAAAAAAAAACAAAAAAAACATTTTTCTATTTAAAAATCTACAAGTGTATATAAAGGACAAAAAGTATATGTATACAAGTAAATATAAACAATCATAGGTACCCCTTCCATATTTTCCCATAAGTGTATATAGATAATGACAACATATATTAATACCTAGAAAATATTAAACAGGCATGATATCACAATAGTTATTGTTAGCCTCACTTCTATAACTTAAAATGTTTTCAGATAAAGGATTTTCTAAACAAAGATTTTGCAGATAATTGGCCATTATATATTCAGATAATCATCTAATATTTTCAGAAAATGATTATTTAGTAATTGGAAAAAAATGACTACTATATTAGTAAGATTAGTGCTACTATAATGCTCACCAATAACAAAAACAGCAGTAATATAACTGCAACTTTTGGACTAAGCAAGTATTATTAATTTATGGAGATGGAACTCTTGGTTTACTATTTACTTTTTAAAAAAATCATTGGACATTTTTAAAGATAAGATTAGATGGTATAAAGTCAAAATTTAAATGACTTTATCCCTAGAAAAACTGATCATGTATTTGATTTTTAGACTTTTCAGAAATCCATCCATTTAATGAATAAGTACATATACCGTTCTGTTCTCTTCTTTTGATTTTCAACTTTTTCAAACTTTATTTTCTAATAAATTAAAATTTCTCATAATATTATCTCTAAAGAAAATAATTCCCAAATGTCGTTTGTATTTAAAATTCAAATCTCACCTATCAATATCTAATAGATCAAAATAGAATAATTTCAACTTCCTGATTTGTGTTTCAAACAAAGTTCAGACATACATAATATGATCATGTATTCACTTATTCACTTTTTTTATTTTCTTGATATCCTCCAAGATATTGTCAGCTTCACAGCTTAAAAATACCAATACATTTCCATTTTCTTTTTAGTGACAAATTTTGCTTTCTTAGAGAGTCACAGGAAATATATTATCTTGAACAATTCTAATCATTTTTAAGAGTATAATCTATGTCCAAAAATCTTATTTTAGGTTTTACATTATAAATGTGTCTAGTGTTAATGATAGTCAATGTTATGACTTCTTACCAGTTGTTATTGGCAAACTTGTCAATAACTTATATATTTTTAACAATAATTTAAAAATGTTAACATAAAGTTTATCCATATTCAATACAACAAGTTTATCTTAAGAGTTTATTTATTAACTGTATGAATTCTTGTTTCACCAATCTCAAAAAATCTACATTTATCTTATCAATTTGACTTCTGTCATCGTACATTTGGTATATAAATTGAAGAAAGCGAATGACAAGATATATACTTATATTCATAAGTACATTTTAACTGAACCTTATAATCCATTGCAAAATATTCTCACAATACAATGAAATATTAGATCCATCCATTTTTATAAAAATATTCCATAATATAATATGAACAATTTAATCAAAGATTTTATTATAATAAATAAGATTTCTGTTGGCTTATTTTTGGGATTTCATTTTCTTTTAATTATCTAATGTTTATACCTTGATCTTACCTGAAATCAATTTGTATATATGAAAATCTTTTCATATGATGCTATGTATATTTATTTTCAATATTGTTATTCTTAAATGTATGCAAGATATATTTAATATAGATTGTACCTTTTATCAAAAAAAAATTAATTTCTTTCACTATGAGGCATTGAAAAAGTTCATGCATTAAATGGATTTAATTTTGTTCACCAATTTTATTGATTATATTTTAGTTTTCTGTATAATTTTTGATAAACTATTATCAATTCTTGATGATTTTTGTCAATAATCTCAAAAATAACTTAAACTCATCTTTTATTAGTGAATATTTATATAGATGATTTCAATAAAAATATCATATTTTGATAATATAGTTTCCTATTTAAGAATACATAACTGATTTATATTAGATA
Source organism: Epiperipatus broadwayi (assembly GCA_028023455.1). NCBI lineage: Eukaryota > Metazoa > Onychophora > Udeonychophora > Euonychophora > Peripatidae > Epiperipatus > Epiperipatus broadwayi. The sequence goes on along the minus strand of JAQFVV010000325.1, from coordinate 292,967 downwards.
GAATTTTTTTTTAGCAAATTCTACTTGAAGCTGAAATTTCATTTTGATTACAGAATTTTTTTGAATGGTTAATCTTTCAACTTTCAATATTATTATAAACATTATTATAGTATTGATTCTTGCCTTTCTTGGTTATTCACTGAAATTTTGTAATAATTTTTTCAAATATATCTATCATTTTTAATTTTAGCTTCTCTTTGTTTTTTTGAAATTAGCACTAATATACATTTTGAGTTTTTTAGTTGTTTCATTTTAAACAAATGTTATACAGATTTATTTTATTTTTTCACTTTCATTCACTGTTTAAATTTATTTCTTGTTACTTACAAAAAAATAGCAGATATGTTTTCTAGAATATGTTTTTTATGTTGAATAATATTTTAATTCTTTTTTTATAAGTTTTTTTATAATCCACATGCAAGTAATTCATGATTTGTTGCAAAATAAAATTGTATTCACATTTTCATTATCCAAATGAAAGATTTTTTATTTCCAGCTACCAAAAATGTAATAATCTATTTAATTTCTTTGAAATTCATCCAGTGACATATATATAAGGGAGAGAGCCAAAATAACCTAAATTTTATACTAAAAAATTGTATATTTATCTTTAAGTGTTATAAATTTAATCTCCTTTAAAATACTATATATTTAATACAATACACCAATCTAAATGTGTTTTTCACTTTTCAAAGTAATCCAGAAACACAAAGTGAAACCTTTTAATGCCTGCATAGTTTTTTCATCACTTCTAAGTCAGCAAAAAAAAAGAGACATTTTTTTCATTCAAGAGAATAAAAAAAAGTCATATGGTTAGATATCACATGACTATGACTGATAGTTAAGCTGGATCATGTTAAATTCAATTAAAAATTATTTCACACTTAAGACTGTTCACAGAGAAATTGTTGTGGTGAAGCTTGCACTCCTCATGTTGCCACAAAATAGAACATTCACATTTTATTACATCACACAAACATTTCAGAACTTGTAAATAAAAGATCGTATGATTAACAACTAATTCTGAGAGAAAAATTCAATTTACATCAATAAAAAACAACAACATTTCTTGACATTGGACTTGATTCACTACACTTTTTTGGGACATGATGAATTTGACAACTTCCTTAAATCATTTGAAATTTATATTTTCTCCAGAACAGCTTTCTTGTAATCTGTTTCAAGAATTACATACAACTGTTTTCCCTAAAAAATAATTAACATTATTTCAACTTTTCAACTATTACAAAAAATTACTATGTGAAACACACTTTACAAAAATTGTGGCACCACAATTTCACATAATTATGTAATTTGCCAAACTGATGCAAAAGGGTTCTCACAAGAAGTATGTAACAGCAGAGGCATGTACAACAGGTACCATTCACAGGAAACAATCCTGGTTATTTTTGGATCCACCTTCATATGTGTATTTGGTGCTTAGGGTAAAAGAACAAAGTATTAGCATTAATTTATTCATTTCCTTTTTGCTTCACTTCTGTTTTCAGTATATATTGTTTACTAATATAATTATCTTCTCATTTTTAACTTTGGCATGTTCAAATCAGTCATTAAAAGTAGATTTTTCCTAAAATATTTTTTTATTTGCTTATTGAATGATTGTTTTTATAATCAGAATGATATCAATTGATCATTTACAAGATTATATTCATGAAACATTCTTTCCAACAATAAAAATCTTACCATTTTTTATTTGATGACCATGTTCTCCTAATTTAAATTCTCTCATTCCAGTACATTTTATTTTGCATAAGTGATCTATTTTTAGACATATCATTTCAATGTTTCTTTGGTTCATACTACACATTCTAGAAACTAATAATGATTCTCAAGTTTTAAATGTTTTGACTTAGTGTTACAGAAATTAGACACACAAATGGTGATATTTTTGCTACAACATATAATCTAATATTAATTAAAAATACAGACTCTTTCCATAATGTGATAACTGTCTTCTGATTAAATAAAATCATTTTTAAAGCTCTAATTAAAATCAATTTTTTTGCATATTTATAAAGATGTCAACATAGTACATGAAAATAGTCTATGCTTTTTTTTTGCATAGTTTAAAATTATGTCATTCCTTTGTCATAACTATTATTAATTATTATCAATAAAATTAGATGTTAGCTAGTGCAAAATATAAATACTAGTAATAAGATAAGAATTAAAACAAAAATAGTATGTCTATTTTTTGATTTTTTAAATAAAAAAAACAACTAATTATTATCAAGAAGAATTTTTAGAAAAGAAAATTTTATGCTCTATATAAGTGTTTGTACATAAATATAATCAATAAAATAGATTACATCTAGTCACAAAAAGGTTTTTATATAACTTACTCTAATAATTGTTTCTTCTATTGCTTCTATAAAAATGTTTTTAAACTGAATCTGTCTTTATGTATAGTGACTTTTATATGATGATTAATCAAAGTGATTGTCATTAATTTGTATTTTCTACTTTAATAGCAAATAACTATTCTCTACAGTAATTTTTAAAGAAATCTTTTTTCCAATGTTCAGAATCATTTTAATGGCATTTATTTTATAGAAGTACTAACATTATAACAGTGCTTGTGTTATGAAAGCAATTTTATTTTCATAAGATAAAATGGTGAGATTTATGCCAAAAAAATTAGAGAATTCAATTATTATTTATTAATAAATTTGATGATATATAGTAAATAATAAATCGAAAGTATGACTTACCTAGTTTTGATTCAATAAAGATAAAAGTTTTCATTATATGTACAAACAATCTAAGCAAAAACAAAAAAAAAATACAAATTTTATTTATCACATAATTAAAAATAAAGTTTCATCATATAAAGAAATAATATACATTAAAAATAATATAAAAGTGTATATATTAACTAAAATGCAGTTTAGTTATTAATTTTTTTATAACAATAGACATTTTTATTTCCCAGAAAAAAAAGTTATAATTATAAACATAAACCATGTCAGCAAAAATGTTTTATTTATTATGAAATTAAAAGTAAAACTTTAGTCATATATAAATAAAATGCACTAAAAATAAATTTAAAAGTGTTATACATTATTTATACTATGAAGTAGTTAATTAATTTTTATTTAAACCCTTTTTAAGACTAAAATTATTGATTTATACAAATACTTTTCTTCAAAAATGTAAAGAATATTAGTAAAAAAAGATTTCATTACTTAAGTTATTAAATCTGTAGATAATAAGCTGTATTTTGCATTTATTAATCTAATGTTTGGTAATTAATCTTTATTTTTGTAAAACAAACAACAGCAACAAAATGATAAATTATTATCTGAAATGTAATAATAGCACAACAACAAAAAAATAACAACATTGATAATAAATGCTCCAAAAATAAATAAATAAATGTACATTATATTATGCCATCCATATTTTAAATGGATAAGCATAACATATATGAAATTACTATATTCTTTTTTTAAAAATATATACACTATGTTTATTGAATATTCAACTTTTATTGTATATTTTGATTTTTGGTAATGAAGTAAATTTTTTTGTCGTAGAGAATCATTGCAATTGTTTATTTTTATATGATATTTTTTATTGCCATAGTAACACTGTTTAACCAAATAAAATAATCAACTATCTTATTAAAATTTTTAGCATCTCTAATCAGCTTGACATTCATTGTATTCTAATATCACTAATATATTTATGTAAAAACAGTTGCAACTTTCTTTATGCTGTATGTGTAAGCACAACAAATGATGGTCATGCCTTTAATAGTTTAATATATTTATGTTGATCTGATCTATGATTGAGAGCTAGATAATTCTGTCTTCTGACCAAATTCAAATTGATTAGATAACAAATAGGTTTTTTTGGATTAAATATTTATATATTTAGGTTGTATTGTTTTTGCTATAAACTATATGTATGTATATAGAGAAATAATCTAATCTCCATCATAATGATTAAATTTAATGGTTTGAGTATGCTTAATAATGAAATAATACAATATACATGGTGTCACTATATTAACTTTGTTAAATTAATAAATATATGATTTTAGAGTTTATTAATAAAATATGCTAATTTTGTATTAATTATAATCATTGTACATTAAGCATAACAAAATAATTATGCTTTATCTTATTGTCTTTTTATTATTTTCTTATTTTTCTCAAACTTGTGTTTGTTTTTTTTTTAAATGGTTCTATTTTTAAGTTCTAAAACTAATTATTTCTAATTAAAATAATATATTCAAAAACATTAAATACAAGCAGAAAGCATTATTTGATTTTTTTTAATTTTTTATCTTAAACAACTCTAAAAGTATATAAAGAGTTTCAAATCAGTTTTAAGCTTGATGAAAAAGTATTTACATAAGAGACAGCCAGATAAATAGAGAAAGCAGGATTACAAGTCCAAGAAACATAACAGCTTCTAAAAATTGGAAGAGACAAATGGAAATCAGCATATAAGTTAACAAGCTCTTGGCAATATGATCTGCATAATTGTAACCTGATTCTGTGTTATAATATGCTCTGGGTTTGAAATAATGATTGATTAAACCAACATTTTTGAAGTTATTTTCATATAACATTTTTAGTTTTAATGTTTATCATTTACTGAAGTCATCATCTATAGATGCTGAACAAAAAGCTGCAAAATTTTGTATAAAGAATTAATTAATGAAACATAATTATCAACTACCTGGACTTTGAGTTACAATAAAAAACATCCTATTGGAAGAAATTTAAAACAAGAAAAAAATTTAAAAATAAATATGCCTCTGAAATTAAATTTAATAATTTAGCTAACATATTTTACAAAATTATTATTTAAAACCCTATGTAAGATATAAGCACTTTATATTATGCTTTTAAATAATACCATCTTAAATATTTCTTATGCAAATAGTTATTTATGCTGATGTTAAAGTACTGTATCCCAATCTTCTTACGGTTATGAGTCAATTTAGTTTTGACATTATTGAATTTTTACATAATAATCTAATGGTTAAGCTAGTTAGATTAATATCAGTATTTGTATCCTATCAAAATCATGTAGCAAAGTTTTGGTAATTAAATTTATGTATATTTGCATTCATAAGCAATGTTATAAATAAATGATTATATATTCATTAATGTTAATTCATTTATTAATTAAATATTATTTTATTAATATTATAATTTTTTTTTGTATTCTAAAATTTTGACATTAATTTTTACTATGAACTCATGTTTTTACATTGAGTTTAGAAACTGAGATTTGTAATATAAATATATAAACCATAATAAATATATTAAATAAATAGCTAATTTATACTAACATGCAATATTTAAAACATCAAATAATAATTAAATAAATTTCAAAAGCACACAGGAAAAATTTTTTAATAAGAATATATATTTGGATCTATATTGTACTAATGAAATTTGTTCAAAAATGTTTGCAAATAAAGTTGCATACAGATGATATTATAGTTTGGCTAAAATTTACTTTAAAAGCGCATTTTTGAATAGCATTGCAAATATATAACTAATTATTATAGGATATATTGAAATATGGTAAATTTATAATTTCTTCATAATTTAAAATTGTTAACATTATTAGTCAAATAAAAACTAGAGATGATATTGAAAGTATAAATTAATGTAAAAAATATATAGTTCAGTTGATGAAAAAAAGTGAATCATTAAAAATTGTTGAGACAGTTTTAGATAAGAAAGAGATTGTATTAAAGTTTATAGTGAAGACATTACTGTTATGTAACAGGCCAAAAAATTACTGAGGAAAAAAGGGGAGGGCATTTTATTGTGATCAGACATTGCATCTTTAGATAGTATGCAAATGATTATGTGATGAAATAAATACATTACCTGTAACTGTATTTACTTCCAATAGACTATCTCTGTGTATTTTTAACTTAGATGCAATTTAGGTTAGTTCATCCATTTCTTACTCTTTACTGACTCCGGTATGCCACAGTATTTAAACTCAGGGAGTAATTGCTTTCAACTCTCTTAACAGGGAATGAAATTATATTGGTTAGTAACATTTATATCTCTCTACTGATGATAGTTGCCCATTTAAATTCATTTAATATACTCTTGTATCATTACATATATAATGATGTGATGCGTGCATATATGTATTTGATATTATCAGATTAATTGGCATTAATTAATATATTTGTGATTTTAATAATAAAAATAATAATGATAAGCAAGATGATAATGATGAACAAAAGGTCAAATAAGATAACAAGTTTTTTAACATTTGTCAATCACAAAAAAAACACACACACACACAATGGTTCAACAATTTTAAATTATATAATGGAGTGTGTCAAGGATGAGCTTCTAGCATGTCATGAATTAAAATAATGAAAATCATTCTCCCTAAACCCATGGTAGAAACTAACTACTTGGCAGCAAATTATTTTCAAAGATATACGTACAGTACATAAAATAATATTTACACGACTGCGAATCTAACTGGTGAATCATTTCTATTTATAGTCTCACTTAAGTGATCCTCATTGTCCAGTTCATGTTGACTGTGGTACATCTTCTTGAGCCTTCCTTTCTACTTATAGGTGTCCCTAATATTGATAAAAAAGCTTTCACATAAGAGTGTTAATCAACTATAAAAAAAACACGCAATAATTAATGTAAACTCTGTCTATATCTACTCTGTAATTAATGTAGGATATAACCAAAATATTACCTTTTGTTTAATCCCACATTAATATATCACTATCAAGAGTAAGTTGACCTAGATTTTATTTAATAATACAATAAAATATTTAATTAATCTATTCACTTCCCAACCTTTTATACTCTTAAAATGAATTTTCCAGCTTCAAAAAATTTCTTCTCGCAACGAGGAAACGAAAATAAAAAAATTTTTAATAAAAATAAAATTAAAGAAATCAAAATTTTCAATCAATCGCATTAGTTAAAATGATTTATGAGTCTTCTGGGAATGTCATTCACATTATTAGTCTATTATTTTCAAAATTGTCCTGTCTGGATAAAGATAGAATACTGTTCCCTCCAATAATGGCATCTTTATGCTTTGAATGATGATATAGAGATCTTTTCCAGATGATTTTCTTTGGGTTATATGTAGGCATTTTATAAAAGATAGTGGATGTTCTTCAGGCTTTACAGCAATAAACAGAGGAAGTCTTTATGCTTTTGTGGCTCTGATGATGGTGTTCGATCACCTACAGTATTCTTTTTCTTTAGCTGGAATGCATTATATAATGATGAATATCATATATATATATATTCAAAACCAAAAACAAACAACGATTATGTTTGTTTATTTTTTTTTGCGAAGGTCGTTTTAATAATATTTATCATGTTCCAATTTGTAATTTAATGATGAGTATGTAAATATAGAGCAATTATTTACTTTTTTGCCTTTTTCAGTTGTTAATAATGATTTACTTTTTTTGCTTTTAAAAAAAAATCTATTTGTTTCTTTGAATTGACGTGGTTATTTATTGAATGTCGATTCAATTGCTAATTTTGTTCCTGTTTGTATGAACATCATTTAAAATACATGTCATATAGAATACATGTGTCCATCTTTCTAAAATGGGCAAAATTCTCCATACCCTAGTGCCTCTCAGTGCCAACCAGAGTAATCAATGGATACCAGAAGGCTTGTGCATAAAATCACCTTCTAGTACCTACTCATCCAATATCCTTGGACTAGTTTCTGGCTTGTGGCTTTCATCATTGAGAAGCCTTGTATCTGAGAGCACTGCACTGAGGAGCATGGATCTGGAAGCACTGCTCCTATATCTTAGGATGCAGTGTTATCAGATCCAAGGCTCCTCACTGATGAAGGCCACAAGCCAGAAACTAGTATGGGAGATATTGGATGAGTAAGCACTCAATGGTGATTTTATGCACAAGCCTTCTGGCATCCATTGATTACTATGGTGCTGGTTCGCACTGAATAGCACTACTATATGAAGAGTTTTACCTGTTTTAATAAGTTATGTGCTAGCAATAGAAATGGTGATCATGTGATGTTTAATGGTTTAACACCAATCCATCTTTCTAGTACTTGAATTTTAATTACAATGAAATTAATTTTTATTTAGCCAGAACATTATTATTAAGACTTAAAATAAAGATTCAAATTGCTTCTCTATAACATTCAGTTTTTTTAGGTCTGATTAGCTCATTTCTTTATATATGAAGTGATTTTCTATCGTTATGCAGACTTTATTTATAATATTTGGGATTAAAACAATCGTTAATCGAAGTTTTAATTTTGTTTCCATAGTTGGTTGCTAAGTGATTGCTTTTTAATCAGGTCATTACTTTTTTTCATCTAGTCTAAATGTCTTAGTTATCACCCTAGTTTAGTTAATTAGGTATAACACGAATCTGTAACTTTGATGTTAACATACATATAAGTTTGATTGGTTTTCTTTAGAGTGTTTGATTTAATGGTTTAGTACATTTTTTTAAATAAATTGTTTATTGTATTTGTGTGCATTTAAAAAATTTAATAATAGTATATGTTTAGCAATTTATTGGTTAAGCAAATATTTTCCATTGGCTCTAATTGGTAGTATGACCTAACAGGATAATATGATAGGGTCTATAAGCCATATTTACAACTCTCCTTCTCTTACAATGTTAAAATTCTAACTTATAATTAGAATTTTAACACTTACATATGAATAGGTGACTGTTTAGTGTTGGATCATGTTTAGTTTAAATGAAGGGTTTTAAATATTCACTGGAATGTTGCTTATATATTATTATCAGTTAATTTTTTATACTATTTTACAGTTTCTTTTATTGGACGAGTTATTTTATTTAAGATGTGATCTGGACTTAGGGTTTTTGATGGACAGATAATTAACTGGTAAAGTGTCACCATTGCAGATGGCTCATAAGTTTATTCGTTAGCCTTTATCCTGCTCCTTTTTGAATCTTACTGGATTTTTTTTTGAATGACTAACATAATATTAGAGCATTTATTACTCCATATGAATTGACTCTAGGATCTTGATTAATTAATTATAAGATAACTCAATACTTTTAAGCATTAATTTGAGTGTACCTTCATCAAAACTTAATATCCCTAATTGTGGATTTTTTTTGATAAATCACCTATATATATATATATTTCTGTTTAATGTCAACTTCACTGTTCAGCATGTTTTAACTGTTATATTTAGTTATTTTCTTAACAGGACGGTGAATTGTATAAGGCAATTATATTACCATGTGGAGGGTCTATAATATGATTTTAAGATATAGGAATTATATGTACCACTGCCTCTCCTCCAATATCAATCCAAAATGCATTGTGACCAGATTGTTTTACAATTGTAAATGTTATTCCATATTGATTGAAAAATTTATGGCATGTATTGTCTTGTGGTTTATTTCTATGTAGTGTTTTCATGAAGACTTTATCTCCTCTGAAAATATGCAATCCTTTTCATTTCTTATATGTGTTTTTTTTGGTTAGCCATAATTTTGAGGCTCTCATATGCTTTTAATCTTTCTTTTTCTATATCTACTTCAGTGGGATTTACTGAAGGTTGGTATGTGGTGAATAATGTAAGTGGAAATTTATTTAGATTTAGTCTAATGATTATAAATCCTGTTGATTTATTTATGCTCCAGTTAATGTAATTGACTACATGCTTCATTTGCTTTACCCACCCCCTGTGCTCATCTCCCAAATAGATTCAAAACAAACATCTGAGTTCCCACATTACACATTTATAAGGATTTGAGTGTGGGTTCATAATGGATGTAAGCACATATTTTATCTGAGATTTTTTCACCCATTTTTTCTATTCCTTTGATAGGAAAGGGGTGCCATGAACTGTTAATATGATCTTAGGCTTCCTTAATGCTAAGAATTGGAGACTGTTTAATATTTGATCATATTTCTGGTATTTGAGGTATTGAGTAAGCAGAAACATATTTAGAAAAGAGATTTTAGGTGAGTAACAAGTACTTTTGCTTATTAAATGGGAGTAATGACCCATAATAGTCTATTGGTAGGATCTCATTTGGTCTTTTGGGTATGGTTGATTTTATATAATTACTGTAGTTTTGGTTTGCTGGCTTAGCTAGTAAGCAAATTAGACAGTCTCTTTGACCAGTAAAACCAGTTTTTAATGTTATGCTGTTTTGTGGGCACCATAGTGTCTGTACAAACTATGTATATATCTTATGAGATTGTATGAATTTAGGTATTATTACCTTTCATTTGTCTGTATATTGTTTTATATTATATAATAAGTTCTGTTTTGTTTATCTTATATGATGTGAGATCTTTTGCTACCTACAGAACTTTCTCACTTTTCAAAACTTTAATTCTGGGTGTAATTCAGACTTTTTGACAGTGTCTCTTGCAGGTCTTCCTAATCATTCTCTATATTTTTATCAATCATTAGATCAATGTTAGTAATGTAGATGTTTTCTATTGATAGGTTATATTGTTCTGACCTACATGGGTTTTACTGAGCACATCTGCTACAATATTCTCAGATCCTTTGCAATATTGGATTGTGTAGTTGAATTCCTGTAACAACAAGCTTCACCACATTAAACAACTGTGGGTCAAGTAACTGTGGTTCAGGAATTCAAGGCTTTTGTGATCAGTCTTCTGATCCAAGAAGCATCTGTCAAAATTTTTGAAAGACCCATACTATTGCTAGTGCTTCTTTTTTGTAACTGTATAATTAATTTCTGGATCCTTTAGGAGGTGGCTGATAAAATATAAAATACCCTGTTGGCCATCCTCCTGAACCTAGGATAGTATTACTCCTAATCTGAAACTACTATTGTCTGTTTGGACAATAAACAGTTTATTAAAATTAGGAAAGGCTAACATGGTTTGCTCTAAGAACCCTGTCTTAATATTTGCAAATGCCTCATCTTACTCACTAGTCTATGTGGTCAGAAAACCTTTGATAAATATTGATTATAGAAGTTGCATAGTCCTAAACATGATTGAATTTGTTTCTTATTAGTGGGTTTTGAAAAGTTCTGTATGGCACTGATCTTGTCTGGATGTGGTCTTATCGCATTGCAACCAAAAATGTGACTTAAGAAGACTACTTTGTCGCAAACCAACGTACTCTTCTTGAAGTCGATCTTTATTCTTTTTTCATTAAAGAATAATTAGATGTTGATGTTTTTCAATCATAGATGATGCAATTATTATATCATCCATGTAAATGGTAGCAATCTTATTAATCTCAGGAGATAGAGTTTTGTTTAAGCACCTTATTAGACCAGCATTACTACTGAACAATGCAAAGGGCATCCTATAGGTGAAACCCTTGCATCAGAAGGCAGTGTACTAGCAATCATCTAGATGGAGTTTGATCTGCCAATAGCTGGAAGTTAAATTGAATGTGGAGAACACCTTATTTCCAAATTTCATGAATAATTCATGGATAACTGATAGAATGTTCTTATCAGGGACTATAATCTTGTTCAGATGCTAAACAAAACTTCATTGAAAAATCTTTCTTCTTCATGGTTACAACTGAATTACAATAAAAAAAACAACATTTAGATATAATCCCCAATCTGATATCTTGTTGATTTGTTTTGTTATCTCTCTGCAATACTGATATGGAATAGGATACAATTTGGATTAGAATTATTGGTTATAAATCAGCTCTATTTTTTTGCTGGAAACCCTTTATTATTCCTGGTACATCTGAGAAAATTGGGCTAAATCAATTTATAATGGATAGCAATTATATTATTGCTTCCAATGAAGTTGGATTCCACAATTTTATTTTCTATGAGTGTTTCAGAGATGGTGAATATTATAACAGTCAACTTCAGGTAAGTAATATTACAGAAGCAAAGTCATCTCCAAGATCTCATCACTAACCCTAACTATCTTATCAGAGAAATCAATATTACAATGGTTTTGATGTAGGAAGTCTGCCTCCAAAATGACATCATGTATTAGGCCATTCAGTATTAAAAATACATGACAGTGAATTGTTTGGCCAATGTTCAACTGAATCCAGATTTATTTCAGTGTGAGCTTGGACTTTCTGCTGTTTGCCATAGTGACTTGCACTGATTTCAGCAGTAGAGTCTTAACATTTGGATTTTAAATTAGAACTTTATGGTAGAACCTGTCTGATATTATGAAATCTGGCTACCAGAATCTAATGAAGCCTTTACTAGCAAACCCTCAAACAAAATCACTATCATGAGGAAAACTCTGTAAAGCAAAGTTGGGCACTTTGCCTTCCCATGAACACATTAGATTAGTGACTTTCTCATACTGTAGTTGAGCTGGCATTTATCATTGTATTCTTTGCATCTTGGAGTGAGGAACATTGCTCAAGTACCTTTCTAGTTTTGTTTCTGTAGAGTTGTAGGTGTGTAGTTACTATAACTTGGCTTTGGGTCTTCCCTGGGTTGTTAGGGGGACTTGTTTTTTTTCACATTAGCTCAGGTCTTATCGGCATTGTCAATCACAAAAAAGGAACAAAGAAAATGAATAAAACACAATGGTTCAACAATCCTAAATTATATAATGGAGTGTGTCAGGGATGAGCTTCTATCATATCATAAATTAAAATAATGAAAATCCTTCTCCCTAAACTCATGGTAAAAATTCACTATTTGGCAGCAAATTATTTTCATATATATATATATATATACATGACTGCAAATCTATTTGGCAGCAAATTATTTTCATATATATATATATATATACATGACTGCAAATCTAACTGGCTGAATCATTCCTATTTATAGTCTTATTTAAGTGATCCTCATTATACAGTTTATGTTAATCATGGTAATCTTCTTGAGAGCCCCATTTCTACTTACAGATGTCTCTAATATTGATAGAAAAAAAGCTTTCACATGAGTGTTAATCAACTATAAAAAAAGAATGAAACCATTCCTGCAAAGAGTATTAGTGCTCCCTGGATAAATTTATAAGCTCTTTCACAGAGAAATGATCTGTAACTGAGCAAGCCCACTCAGTGCTGGAGTTCCCAAGTACACCACTGGTAGCTGCCAACCATGCAGGTTGAGATCAGTCAGATGCCAAAGTAGTAACTGTGACCACATCTTTTGGGCATGAAACATGCCTGGAAAGAGTAGTAGTGCTTTCTGGATAAATGTGTAAGCTCTTTCATGGTAAAACAAGCTGTAACTGAGCAAGTCTACTCATTGCTAGACTTCCTGGTTACACACCTGGGAACTGCCAATGTAAACTTTGTCCGTATCTACAGTGTGTAATTAATATGGGATGTAACCAAAATATTACCTTTTATTTTATCCCACATTGATATGTCACTGTCAAGTTGATGGGAGACTAAGTTGACCTAGATTTTATTCAATAATACAATAGAATATTTAATTAATCTATTCACTTCCTCACCTTTTATACTCTTAAAATAAATTTTCCTAAACTTCAAAAAATTTATTCTCCCAAGTGAGAAAATAATAATAATAAATCAAAATTTTTAATCAATCACATTAGTTAAAATGATTGATGAATCTTCTGGGAATTTTCTTCACTATTATTTTCAAAATTGTTCTCTCTGGATAAAGTTAAATAATGTTTCATTCAATAATGGCATCTTCACACTTGGAATGATGATATAGTGATCTTGTCCAGATGATGATCTTTGGGTTATGTGTAGGCATTTTATAAAAAATGGTGGATGGGTTTCAGGCTTTACAGCAATAAACAGATAAATTCTCTATGCTTTCATGGCCCTGGTGATGGTGTTCGATCACTCTACAGTATTTTTCTCTTTAGCCAGAATGCATTATATAATGATGAATATCATATATATATATATATATATATATATATATATATACACACACCTGGCTCTCGTTTTATGTGGATTATTTTAATGTGATTTTGAAGTTATGTGGTTCATGTTTCTTTTTAATATTTTTCATATTTCACTATATTTATAAGATATCAAGAAATTTAAATTATTAATAACTTATTTTGACTTGAAATACTTTTTTTATTTTCAAAGATATAATGTTATATTAGCAGCTAATGTGAATATGACCTGAAGCTGTATTTAGAATCTTAGCTTCTATGTAAATAACCTATTTATACTAATGAGTAAATAATAATAATAGATTTATACTTACATATAAAAAAAATCGCAATAAATATTCAAAAAATTTAAACTTTTAAAACGTATTTTGTTATATATAACAGAAATAATCTTTTAGATTTTGAAAATAAAAAATGAAGATTTTATAAACTGAAAATAATCTTTCTAATGATAATGTATAATCATTTTGATTCTGATCTCATTTTTTAAATATAGAAACAGAAAACAATTAACACAGCACAAGACTGAAAATGGCACTAGTTGTACATCACATCATGAATAAAAATAAAGTGGCTAACAGGTTTCTCTGGGCATAATTGCTGAGAGATTCTTGACTTCATTTAAGGAGAAGCCACAATACATCACATCACATTGAATCTGATTTCTTACCAATTTACAAACAAACGCTAGTGGTAATGATTAAAATATGTATGAAAAATGTAAAATTAAATACTGTAGTAATAAAAAAAGTAAAAAAAAGTTTGTCTTGTATTAATTTTTTTCAAATATTTGAGATTTTAAATTAGTCATACTTTATTTGCTTATTTTTTAAATGTGAATTTTAAAGTAATTTTTCCTGTTGCTTTGCTTTTATGTGAATTCTGAAAATTATAGCACCTATCCCCCATTTTTCAAGGTAAATTAAGTCTATTTTTGTGTGATTTTTTTTAATGTGGGTTTTCTTTGGAGACTATATACTGCATAAAATGAGACCCAGTCGTATATATTATCATGTTCCAATTTGTAATTTAATGATGAGTATGTAAATATAGAGCAATTATTTACTTTTTTGCCTTTTTCAGTTGTTAATAATGATTTATTTTTCTTGCTTCTAAAAAAATCTATTTGTTTCTTTGAATTATTAAATATTGATTTTATTGCTAATTTTGTTCCTGCTTGTATGAAAATCATTTAAAAATCCATGTCATTTAGAATACACATGTCCATCTTTCTAGTACTTGAATTTTAACTACAACAAAGTTGGTTTTTATTTAGCCAGAACGTTATTTTTAAGACTTAAAATGAAGATTCAAATTTCTTCTCTATAACATTCAGTTTTTTTTTATGTCTGATTAGCTCATTTATTTATATATGAAGTGATTTTCTATTGTTATGCAGACTTTATTTATAATATTTGAGATTAAAACAATCATTAATCAAAGTTTTAATTTCCTTTCCACAATTGGTTGCTAAGTGATTACTTTTTAATCAGGTCATTATTTTTTTTGCATCTAGTCTAAATGTTTTAGTTATCACCCTAGTTTAGTTAATGAGGTACAAGATAAATCTTTTATTTTGGTGTTTACATACATATGCATTTGATTGATTTTCCTTTAGTGCTTGATTTAATGGTTTAGTATATATATATATATATTTAATAAAACAAATGTTTATTGTATTTGTGAGCATTTTAAAAAAATAATAGTATGGCTTTAGCAATTTATTGGTTAAGCAAATATTTTCCATTGGCTCTAATTGGTAGTATGGCCTAAAATAGGATGATACAACAGAGTTGTAAGCCATCCTTACTGATAGTAATAAAGATAATTACTATAAAATGCAATAAGGATGAGTTATGTGACTGCTATGCATCACAGAGTCAATTTATAAAGAGAAAATTATTAATAAACTAAAAAAGAATAATATTCCAGTATATTATAGATATATAAATGATGTATTTGTCACTGTAAAAAAAAAGTACACCTGGTCTCTTTGTGCAGTTTTTTTAAATGTGATTTTGAAGTTATGCAATTCATGTTTCTTTTTAATATCTTTTTATGTGTTTTTCTTTTATGCAATAAAGAAGTTCATATTTCATTTAAAATCGTAAAATGGGGATTTATCTATTTTATATACATGGATTAAATTTTACATACTTTAAATGCCTCTTGGAAAAAGGTTTGGCAATAAATTTAAATAATGTAGAAGGTTTAAGAAAATGATAATGAAACAGAAGTGGAACCTGTTCATTTCACAGCAAAAATGATTCAAGAAAGTCTTCATCTTTCTAATCAATTGGAAAATTATTTTCTTCTTAATGACAAAAATTATGAACTAAATTCCAATGAGAGCTAAATAGTTGTAGGTCTGTGTTATGTATGTGTATGTTTAGATTTTCTTACATACACATATATACATGGAGAAACTTTTAGGCAGAAAAAAGTTACAAGTAAAATATTTAAGAACTTTTAATTTCTACTTAAAAAAGAATGTATCTTTAAAGTTTTTAAATATTTTTACTTGTAACTTTTTTCTATCTAAAAGTTTCTCCATGTATATATGTGTATAAAAGAACACACTTGTAGAAATGTGATATATATATATGTAGTTGCACTCATGAAAGTGTGTTCTCTTGCAGCTAAACATACCAGTCTGAACAATTAATAAATCATCATCTCAAAGTTTAATTACCACTTACATTGTCAACAGAAAACCATTAACACAGTACAAGACTGAAGTTGGTGCTAATTGTATTTCTTCTTGTGAAAAATGTGATGTCTTACTAGTTCACAAATAAAATGCATATAGTCAAATAACGATAATGATTAAAATATGTATAAAAAATGTAAAATAAATTACACATAAAAACATATTGTTATGAATAAAATTAAATAGTTAATAAAAAAAGTTTGTCTTGTATCAATTTTTTTCAAATATTTGAAATTTTTTATTATTCATACTTTATTTTCTTATTTTTTTATGTAAATTTTAAAGTAATTTTATTTTGTTGTTTTGCTTTTATGTGATTTTTGAAAATTATGAACCGTATCCTACATTTTTTAATGTAAGTTAAGTCTATTTTTGTATGATTTCTTTTATGTGGGTTTTTTGCAGAACCTACCTAACATATAAAAAGAGACCCAGTTGTATATGTAAACTAAAGGAAATAATTGGAAATAGACAATTATACTAAAGAATAATACAATAAAATATTTAGATATAATTATGAGCAGATTTTCTAAACACTTTTAAGTTATATATAAGAGATATTGTGCAGAAAGAATATGTATATCTATATCTTAAAGTTCTTTTTATATTTAAAATAAACAATTTAATTTTTTTTTGTATCTAAGAATTAGAAATTATATATAATATTAATGGAAAACTGTGGTTTTAATCCACAAGAACCTGTGGTTACAATGTCCCACAATTGGGTATTCATTTGTAACAGTATGGAAATAGAGGTCCCATAAGTTGGATGACATTTGTAATGCTACAATCATTTTTGGGGTTAAATCTGGGGCAATAGAAAATCATCATCATTCCCAGTTCAAAATAAATATAAAATTAACTATCCATATTTAATATAAGATATACAATTAATGGGCATGAGAGATCACTCTAAGAGATCAACAGCTAACTACCCTAAGTATTAGCATAATTAACAATATGTTCACTAGCATTAAAAAGTATAAGCCATTCATCATCATAAATGATCAACAATAAAATAAATCTACAGTCAATCTTATAACTGGATTTGAAATGGGTCTACTGTAGACCAGGCTAACTATGTATCCCTTGCCCTTGCCAGGTTGGGGAAATTATTTAAATATAATTTGGATGCATAAACTAAGTATTAATCCATCAGACTATATAAAAAATTGAAAAAACCCAATGTTTCTGAGACATTAAAAACATACAGATCATCTCCAATGCTCTAGCCACTTAATCCCATTAATGTACTGGCCAACTATAAACTTAATGTCCAATAGTGACTAATCTAAATAAAATGTAGTGCATGAACTTTAAAGAATATTCTCACTGTGCCAATATAGGATAATTACCAACTGAATGCAAATACACTAAGATACCTCCCCATTCTATATAGCTGTTATGCACAAATCTAGCTCAGGAAGCAAGAACTCTATAATTTATTACTGTGAGCAAGAGACAAATAATTAAATAAAAAACTCTTATTATAAATAACCTTAAGTAAATCATAGACTTTCCCTACTTATAAAAAAATAGTTTTATTGGGATCATCAAAAAATAAATCTTTGAATATAAGCTGTCATAATATAAGATCACACACACCACAATTCATGAACAGGAATTGGATAGAATAAAGAAACTAAGACTTGAAACATATTTTTAGGTTAAAAACAATTATTTAATTTCTAATTAATTTACAACAAAAAATGTCATGTTAGTAGATAATTTTATACATCCACTTTATCAAAAAAATAAATAAACAGTTTTATAAAATTATATTAACCAATCAGTATATTTAAGTCGTGGATTAATTCTAAATTCATTAAGCTATTTCTTTTAAATAGTTAAGATTCATTTTTCTACTTTTATAATATTTCCAGAATCAAAAATAACAATCTCTGACTTAGCTAAGCAAGAAAAAAATTTAACTTTACAACAATATTTTCTTTTTTACTTTTTAAACTTATTTCACCATTTGTAATAGAAATTAGACTAGGTTTTAGAAAAACAACAGCAACAGCAAAATAATAGATTGCACACAAATAAAAAACAATACCTCTAGCCATGGATTTCTTGTTTATGGAGGTCTTTCCAATTGCAATTTTCAGTTTTTCAATTGTGTTTCTCCCTGAAGCCTTCTAAACATGGATCTGGTTAAATTTGTCATTTTCGGAGTCTGTAGCAATTCCAAGTAAATGAAAATTAGCAAATTTTGTCCTCTTGGTTTTTCTCTTGAACTTCTAGATGAGACAGACATAAATAGAGACTCATGTTCCTGATTAAAGGCAAAATTACAGACTACTTTTCTTACATTTTCTTTCAGTGAAAGTAGATGGAGAAAAGTCATTTCTAGCTTTTAGCTGAATTTAGCACACAGTTTTCATTGTACAAATCATTTTAAAGGATAAACTCATAGTATACTAAAAGCTTGATTAAAACTTCTGATATTCTATTCAATAGCTTGGTAAAGACTTGTGTTTTTTTTCTTTATCAGCTGGATTAAGCATGGGCTGTTCTCTATTCAACAGCTAAGTTAAGAATCTCATTTTTTACCAGACACTAGAGTTTTCTCATTTATTGACCATCCCCTTATATTTTTAGAAGAATCTTTCTCACAAGCCAATCATAATCTGAGTCTCACATTATAATTTCCACAACAACCAATGAAATAAATTCCTATAGATACAATTGTTCAGTTATCTATCTCTTTAATCAAAGACAGTGAAAAATAACTCTGATTAAAAATAAAATTTACAGAGGTATTAAATATTATTATTATTATTATTTTAAAAAAAATACTCTTAAACATAAAGTTTAATCTTTTCAAAAAAAGAAGATTAAAATTAATATTAATTAAAGAAGGTACAAAAACAAAAAAAAAGAATTTGTTTCTTTACTTAGGACATTTTTATAGTTTAAATTAAAACTATTAATTTATTATAACTACTACAGAGGGAGAAAATAAAAAAACTTGTTTACATTCTTTCATAACTCTATCTCTCATCTTTATAATCATTTATAACTTTTTAAAATAATTCCCATATTAAAATCATATTACTATTAACAAATTAAATGTTTGATAATTCTCACACTAATATTGAGTTAAACAATGACCCTTTAAACAAAAAGGTCTAAAAAAATTAAATATTACTTTTCCCCATTAATGAAATAATCCTATAATTAAACCTGAGAAACATACTGCAAACTATCTAATTCTTATCTTTTTCTTTTAGTGCAACCATGTAGCCAACTGGTTACAATAAATAATAAAAATATAGGATGTTATACACAGGAAATGGCATATGCCATTTAAAAAAAAATCAAATAATATCAATAGAAAGAGTAAAAAATGGATTTCACTACTATAAAAAGCAATAATAAAACATAAAAAATTTATATTTTGAGCATTGTAATGTTGCATTTGGCATACCATTTGAGGAAAATATACTTCTTAATAGTATTAATTAAGAACAAAAAATTAATATATAAAATGTATTTGTTTTGTGGATGCCATATATTAGTCAATCTTGATATTAAATGGAAAAAAAAATTAAAAATATCAATTATTATATGAAAAGGTTAAAACAAATAAAACAAATTATGTGTAAACTTGTGCATTTAAAGACCTTTAAAGATCATGAATTGAAATGTAAATGAAGAAATTGTTTTCAATTTGGATAAAGAGAAACAACATTGAAATTTACAGAAATGATCTTATTAAGGTCCAATATAACCCTCAGATTATTGATAAGATAATTGTGAAATTCAAAAGAAGGCATAATCAGATTAGATAGCAAGATAAACCTAGGATTTTATTACCATATATTCTAAATATTTACGATAAGATGCATAAGATTTTCCGTTCGGAGTTTTGTGTATGTTTTAAATCGCCCCCTAACTTGAATAGATGTTTAAATAATACTAAAGATTTCATTCCTCCTATTCATGCACAACAGGCAGTCTACAAAATTGCATGCAGAGAACACAATTGTCATGCTGCATATTATGGAGAAACGAAAGCATCCATTCAGGTTAGATTGTCCCAGCATATATATTCATATAATAGAGTTATGGCTGATTCACCCCCTCCCCCATCAATTTTTGTACAGCATGCAATTGCTGCGGGCCATGCATGCAAGCAAGATGAATCTAAAATTATGTGTAGGGAGCGAAGTGATCTGAGAAGGAAAGTTAAGCAGACAGTTTTTATCATTTCGGATGAGCACGCATTAAATAAGAAAGAATCTTTTTACGCTTTATCAAAGAAGTGGCATGCTGAGGCACTTTAACCCCTATTTGCATATTAGCCTATGTTGGTTGTACATTTGCATATTAGTATACTGTTTGAAAATTATTAAAATTTGTATTGTCCTTGATAATGAAGGGTAAGCCTTTGAAAATGTTTGGATAATTTATAATTTGTTGATATTTATCTATATATCATATTTTGTTGTTTGAGTTATATTTTGGAATTAATGTGTGTATTTATTTTAACGGATTTAAATTTTACATTAAATAAAGTGAAAAGAGTTAGAAAAGAATAAAAAAAAATTTATTGATCAAGAATGAAAGTATGATTCTGCAAGTTATTATTTACTTTTTAAAATAAATGGTACCATAATTACATTAATAAATATTCATAACATTTAATATTCTTTATAAGTGGGATTCATATAAGCAAGAGTAAATAATGAACACTATATTATAATGTCAAATACATTTCAACAATAATTTCTGTTATACATCATCAATAAAAAGTTTTGTATGCATTCTAGATACTCATCAATTTTTATTTTTATAATGCTATTTAAACTAGTATTTTAAAATTTTCAAACAATCTAAAAATTGAACTGTCACAATTTTTATATCAAGCTATATAAAATTTTTAATAAGTTAATAATAATTTTTGTGATCTTGGTTATAACATAATTTCTGATAGTATTGCCATTTTAGAAAAGCATAATATGTTTTAAAACAAAATAAAATAAGATTTTCTAATTTATAATTAATTTCTCTTTGTCAAATAAATAATTTCAGGCCTTTTTATTTTTAAACTTGTTTAGTGCTATCATATGTTAAGTATATTAAATTAAAATAAAGAAGTAATTTTAGTATATATTATCCTTTTGTTCCATAGTTAAATATGCTTGCAACTAGCTTACAACTGTAATCATCAAAATATATTATCATGGATCCAATGTCAGATCTCTGTATTTGGTTTCAAAACCCATTTTTGATGCATAGATATTAATTATTATTATGTCAAATAATGATATCGAGCTTAGAATTTATAGTTGTTTTTTCTCTCATCTTTGTTCCTAGTTAGAAGATGAAATTTAATATCACTGTACTGTGTTAAGTTCTATTCTATATTAATAGTATTTAGAACAGATCATGCTTTGTTTTCATTGGCCATAATTGTAAGCAAAATTAATAAATCATTGTTTTACTATCAATGTTCCTATGATTTGAATCCTATTTTATTTATCGTTTTATTTTTCAGATTTTGCTTTTTATTACAATTTTGATTCTATTATATTTAAATGCCATTTTTTGATAGCTGGTGGATGACTATAATGCATTCAATGCTTCCTACTAAAAATATATAATAAACAAAGATTAATATGAGATCTATTTGATCTTGCCATGTAGTATCTATTGATTATTTATTTTAAGAGAATAGCTTAGAAATAATGTCAAATTCATTAACATTGCCAAATATATATTGTTGACCTTAGCAGAAGTCATGTTACTTGCTTTTATATAACATATACTATCTATAAAAAGATATTACGCATGGGAGAAGGAGAGACGTAAATAGCCATATGTGTGTGCTGAAAATCAGATATATTAATCTTTAACTTGGAGTAAAGTTTATATCTGTGCTAGAACAAATCTCTAGTTTAATAAATAATTAGTAATAATCATTACGTGTTTATCAAAAAGTTGATACGTAAAAGTTGGGAGTTGAGTAAATTGACGCTTGAAAATAAAAAATGAGACAATTTACTCTACATAAATGATTTTCATGAAATAAAGATATATATAAGAGATGAAGACCTGGCCCAACTGATGAGTGCTGGTTCGGCACGAAATGCATCTTGGGGGTTATTTGTCTTTTATTTTATCTTTATTTATATGAAATTATTTATGAAATAAAAAAGAATGGAGAAATATGGAAATTGTCTATCTATAAAAAATATACATAAGCTGTTACATGAGAAATATTTTTACTATTATAAATCAAAAATATCATGTCTTTCTTGGTTTATGAAATGATCTCTACAAATATTGCTTAATATTTATAAACATTAAAGTATTAAATGTAAATGAAACAATAAATATTACTTCTAAAATATGGCTTGAAGAAATCTAAATGTAAATTGTATTGGAAAACTCAACATCAAATATAATTTATAAAAAATAAACGAATAACATAACACACATACCCTAACAGTTATACATATATTTGAAATATCTATATTGATCACTAATCATATATTTAGATTTAAATTTGTTAATTGTATATATATTTTTTTTTCACAAAGCAAAAAATAAACGTATTTTGTCTTATCAAATATAATTGTAAAATTAAAAAAAAACCAAATGCTAAAAAAACAAGATGTTAAAATAAACAAGTGACGAATATTACATAACGTACTTAGTTTGCGATAAAAAAAAGTTTTTAACAATAACAGAAACGTTCTAAACGTTAGCTGCAGGTAATGCGATAATCGCAACCCGCATAAAAGGAAGTTTGCTTAAGTAATTTGCTAGCGAACACAGAGTTTCATTCTGGAAGAGTGAATATTGGATACCGTTAAAATTGAAATCTAAGAAATGTATCAATAACACAGAAATTTAAGAATGTATATAAATAAAAACACTTTACTATAACAAAAATAAATGTTTAAAAACAACACAATTATTAATATAAGATTAATTATTGAAGTATCTAATGTCAATTAATGCTACAATATTTTTAATTCTATATTAATTTATATAATATTACTACTTAAAAAAAGTGAAAATAAACGACAAGCTCTGTATAAAAATAAAACATTTTTATAATTTAAAAATTTATATTTAATCTGATTTTGAAAGTGGAAAAAAAAATCCGATAAGATTATCTGTTCATTTATTTTATCTTTTTTTCGTTCACAGAATTATATCATGATTATAAAAATATGTTAAATATTTTTTTACAGAGTTGTTTCTAGTTTTTCAACGTTGAAGTTTTATTTTAATGTGATTGTTAATATTATTTTCTATTTAATTAAATAAAATATAAATCAAAGAATAAACATATTTGTAGATATTAAACAGTCCACGCTAAATGGCAAATATTTTTCTAACAAGCCAAAAGAAGAACAATGAAAAAATGATTATTACTAACTAAATTTATCAATTGCAGAATAATGAGAATCTAGCTTTGTTTTATCTTCAAGATTAGCTAGATGACTTCTACCAACCAACATTGGTCGGTTATCTAGGTTGGCTATGAATTGGCTTATCTGAAAACAAAATCCGTATCATGACTGGAACTTGAATTTTTTTCTTTACAAAAAAATTATCCAATTCGAATTCAAATTTTCGGTCTACGTAAGACAAATAAATGTACTACCATTGCATCATGGCATCTTATTTATCACATTAAGAGGGAGGGATATATGGATTGAAGATTTTTATTGATTTTATATAAAATAGGAAGATTGTTTTATTTCCAAACTTTTAGTTTTAAATTGCATTGCAGATTTATTTATTGCATGGTACAGAATGTTGGGTCGGCAAAATCAATTTTTTTTTTTAAATTTTTAAATGTAATAGGAGTTTATATATATTATATAAGACTGTAACGCGAATGACATTTATTATTAAAATTAAAAAAAACACGTAATAAATCTTATTAATTGCAATCTTAATTTATGGCAGTCGATTGAATTATAGCAATCAAAAACTGGAAGGATTCAAAATATAATGTTTAGTAAACAAACAGCATTTGAAAATTTTCAACTTTTGTGTTCAATCCTAACCTCTTTATTTTTTTTACACTTGTATTTTCTTACACAATTTGAAGACTCATCAGGATGTAAAACTTTCCTAATTAATTTAAAAAAGATTATTTAGGGGGGGGGGGAATTGACTACTGAACTATAAATTTGTACAAAATTTATATTTTAAATAGCATTTTTATATGATCTATATTATAATGCATGCTTTTAATTAATTTGGGAACAAAATATTTTATTATGCATATAATGATTACTTTTATATTTAATGGGCTATAGTGAAATTAGTCTGCAAAACCTATTTATCCATCATTAATTTAAGATTGGAAGAAAAAGAAACAACCTTAGTGCTAAAAACAAGTAAATATGAGTGAGCAGTGATAAGGAAACATTATCACGCATGAATCAGATGTTGGCATTAACATGTACATAAATTCAAAAATCTCAAAAATAATATTGCAAGGAAATGCTTGCCAATTTTTTGTATGGTTTGGTAGTATATTAGAATGTCAACTACGCTAGTCAGCTTATATAAATTTTTGGCTAATTGAAGCAAAAAAACCCAAACAAATAATTAGAGGGGATTTGAACCCAGACTTTCAAGCTTCTTTTAGTCATAATACAACTGATACCCATGCCATACAATGCAAAAACACCCTTCAATATCCATATTTAATGCTAAACCGGCACTATCAACTGACTCAGATCATTTCATACACCCATATATGATTAGTGCTTGGTTTATATTAAGATAGCAATTCTTCAAACTTTAATGGACAGGCTTCAATGTTCTCCACTCTCCAACTCTTCAGCCATCCATATCATTAAAAATCTGGTGATGGCATGTTCAAAGCCCTTGTCAACATGGGTATGACAACAAAATTGGCAAACAAAGGCTTTGAATATCCATCATTAGATTTTCAATGATATAGATGACTGAAAAGTTGGAGGATGGAGAGGATTAAAGCCTGTACATTAAAGTTTGAATACTTATATAAGGCTAAAACCTTAATACATGTGCACTGAGTGCTTAATTTTAACAAGAGAGGTCTCTACAAATCATAATGCAAGATTTGTAGAGGTCTCTCTTGTTAAAATTAACCAGTCAAGGCGCATGTACTAAGGTTTTTATTTAGCCTTATATAAGTATTACGTGCTGATATCATGCTTAATAAGAATTAATATTAAAGTTTGAAGAATTTCTATCTTAATGTAAATTGAGCACTGATTATATGTGTGGGAGATGCTGGTTCAGCACAAAATATGTATATTGGAGTTCATTTATTTTTTTGCATGTATGTGGTTATGTGTATTATAAGATGGATCTAAAGACTTAAAAGAGCTTGAAAGTCTGGGATCAAATCCCTTTTAATTACTTTTAAATTAAAAGTATATATAATAGACTTGTATTTAAATAAAACAATATTTGTAAAACATCTAATATACTTGTATTTAAATAAAACACATATTTGTAAAGCATAAATCTTTTTAATGCAATAAATAATCAGGTATATATTTTTTGCAAAAAAGAGCAAAGTTACAGTACCCAGACACACATAGCTTAATAAATTAGATTCAAAAAGCATGGGTAATTTGCTTATCATTTTTGACTTTCTGTATAGATACAATATTCATGATTATACCAGCATAATTTATATAAATTTTTTAAAAATAATTTTATTTGATATATTTTACACTAAACATGGTGATTGTAAAATGTTTATTACAATGTGATTCAGTTTATGATTAAGAATATTTTATAAAGCTTGCTAATGTCCATGCCTAGGCTAAACTCCATTAATATCACCCTCATGATTTGCCAAGAAAAAAATTATATGATAATGTGAAAATTTAAAGATACCAAAAGTATGATAGTAAGAAATGATTATAAATAAAAAAAATGTTAAAAAAATCTCTAAAGTAAATGGTTTGGAAGTTGTAGCGAAGCCAAACACTATCAATAAATTGTTAGTTATCTGAAATAATAATTATGAAATTATTTGGATAATACATATTTTTGTTTTATAAGCAGTCTTTTGAAATCAACTATGTAGATGTCTCACAAACAAAAAATTGGATTAAAAGTTCATAGATCTTTTTAGAGAAGCATATAAAAAGAGATTAATATTAACAAAATATTTGAATGAAGATATAAAAGACAAAGTTAATATTCTCATAAATATCATGATCAATGAATCTTTTTAAGAAATATATAATAGAATAATCTTTTATTAGATGCATATTACTGAGTTTTTTCCACACTGTAAATTTTCCTGATTTTTACATCTACAAAACTTGGACTAACTACATTATGCTAGGGAAATCAATTAAAAGACAGATGATTTCTATGAGATGCCAGATGAAATAATCTTAAGAGCAAACATTATCTTTTTAATGTTAACAGGTGAATAGAAAAGTTAAAAAGGAAGAACCACTAAAACATAAGACAAAAATAATTACAATAACTTGTTTAAAAAAAAAACAATTAAAAGGAAATTTCAAAATTTTTGATTGCCAAAATGATATTAACAGCAAATAGAATAAAATTGCAGAAACTATTAGAAATGTAAAAACAAAAGAAAACAATGTTAAACAATTATGTATTCATAAAAAAATGTCATAAAGATAATAAAAAAAAGCATAAAAATCGACAAATTTGCACAACAAGATAATATGTTAAAGAAATGCAATAAGCAATAAAATATATACTGAAGGTTTTATATAGTAAAAATGAATTAACAAATTAATCTCATGATAGAAATTATGTAAAGAACTCTAGTTTTCTAGAAGTCTACAACTGTAATGACTAAAAAGGTTGGCAATGAAGTATAGTGAGAAGAATATGATTTTGCAAAAGCAGAATTAAAATAATTTGAAATTTTGTATAAATTGATTGCATAAATATAAAAAAGACTGAAAATTGAAAAGAGTCATTTATTTAGAAAAAAAACAACAACTAGTATTTGTATATAAGAAATAAGCAATCTAGATTAATATCTTAATTAAGTTCTATCATAAGTGAAAAAATTGATAAAAACCCATGTAATTTCAAGTTCTGTTAGCATTAATAACTTTGCAAGAAAAGTGCACAACTATAGGTAATTTATGAATACACTTTTTTAACTTGGAAATTTTTTTTGTAAAAAGTGATGTTTAGGTTTATTTCAGTAGATTCTTAAAACAAAGTGATATTTGAGATAATATTACTTCTAAATTTTATGACTTCTTTAGTTGTACAATTGATATAAATATTAAATGAAAACAAGCAAAACTCTCCATACAGTATCAGTGCAAACCAGAGTGATCAATGAATGCCAGAAGGCTAATGCATAAAATCCCAATCTAGTACCTACTCATCCAATATACCCAGACTAGTATATGTCATGTGGCCTTTGTCAGTGAGGAGCCTTGGATCTGACAGCACTGCACCTAGAATCTATTGCAACCTTATGGCAGCCACCTTTTATCTCTACTTAACTACAAAACTATGTCTTAAATTGAAAACACAATAATATTCTTAATCCAAGCTCATTAGCTTATATAGCCATATAGGTCTGAATTCAGTTCAATATTTATACATTTTGTCTCTTTGGTTCTTTAATAACCATAGTCACCATTATTCTATTAGGTAGGATTAGTTTTAAACCAATATTCACCACATGATCACCATTTCTTACACTTGCTTATAACTTATTAAAACAGGCAAAAGTCTCCATATAGTATTGCCACTCAGTGTAAACCAGAGTAATCAATGGATGGATTAGTAGGAAATAGATGAGGATTTTATGCACAAGCCTTCTGGCATCCATTGATTATTCTGGCTTGCACTGAGTGGCAATACCGTATGGAGAGTTTTTCCTGTTTTAATAACAGTTATAATAAACAAGCATAAGAAATGGTGATCATGTGATGAATATTAAATGAAAAGATTTCTGGTGTATTATTTTTCTATAAATTTTTTCTAGAAATATAATTATATTATATTAGAAATGAATTAGTCAAAAAATATTTCATGATTTTATGCAAAACCATAATGATGTAGTAGATAATTAGAAAATGTCTAGGATCCTAATTAATTGAGAAAGAGTGGCACAATGTTACTATATTATATTGATGTATATTTTTTCACCTATTTTGAATTTTTATGAAACTTATTTTGTTTTTTGACATTTATAATTTAGCCATTCATTGTATATAAAAGTTACTTCTTTTTTAATGCCAGAGGGAAAAAAAATCACCAAATGTTAGACTCATCTAAAATGCCTTTTTTTTTCAATGGGTCTACATATGTTTATTAACTGATTGGCAATTTGCATGGCTGGAATATGATACATTTTTAAAACTTTGCCCAGAAATATTTGATTTCTGTAAGTTCATGAGAGTAGCGTAACATTGCATGACAAAAGAACCTAATGAATTGAAGGTAACATATATAAACAATTTTAAAATAAGAAATCATTATATAGAGCTTTGATGGCATAGCTGAGATGAGTAACATAATCATTGGGAAAAACAAAAAGAATTAAAAAAAACATTAATTATTCAGTCTATCATTGTATTGCTAGATTATTCTATACACAATAAAGAATGATGGTTAGAAAGTTATTAAAAAGAAAAAAGAGAAGTAAAACTTCATAGTACAACCATGTAAAAAGAAATGACATAACTTAAATATCAGGAAACTTCCAGAAGCAGATAAAAGAAAAAACAGAGGAATAAAAAATTTCAATAAGTAAATGCTAAAAAAACTTTGAGAAAATTTGAAAAATTTCTCTTGGAAGAAATTTGGAGGGGGGGGGGTAGGATGCTATAAATCTCAAATGTGATTAAAAGATAACTGAAATGGAATTAAAATAATGTAATACTTTTACAAATTATTTGCAAAATTAATATTCTAATATACCATTAAATAATTATAATCGGTGCAATAAAACAAATAGTTAAGTTTGTAGAGTTCGAAAAAAAATCATATTGAAAATTCAATAGTTTTCATAATTCTATTTTTAAATGAAATTATTTTTTTTCAAGTAATTTAAGGCAAATTGCTCGACAAATTAAATTTATTACTTAAATCTATTTATTTTTGCAGATAGGGGAAGATAATATAAAACAATGTTAATACAATAGTAATCATAATAAAAGATCACAAGACCTACTTAACAAATATATATATATAACAGTTGAAGCAAAATGACTGAAATATTAGAGAGAATTTTATTATCATAAAATATACTATATGTCCTATTTACTCATACAATGCTCGTATTCACAGTATTTCTTAATTAATACAATAAGCTTCAATGTATAAAGGCGAAATTACTAAATTCTATTTCTTAAAAAAGAATTTTCTATCTTTGAAATTAACAAGCAAGAAAAACCAAATTAGCAGCAGTTTTAGTATTTAATAACCATAAACATTAGAGTAAAAATTGCTTCTAAAAATGAAAATTAAATTTTTTATTAATATGCTTAGGACAGATTCTATTGCTAATGCAAATATCCTGGTGCATGCTAATATATTATTGTGTCTATAGATTCTTTTTTTTTTTTGTTTTGACTCCCAACTATAATAAAACCCATAAGTGAAATTATTTAAAGTATAAATGAATCCAAATTTTTAAACTAAAATTTTTTTGTCTAAAAAGTAGTTGCTAGTCAACCAATCAATTTGTTTTGCAAATATTAACAGATATTTTAAATTCACAGAATCAATATTATTATTTCTAATAAATTTAGGTCATAATTTATTATTAATCATGATATACAAATTAATTTTTTCAAAAAATAAAACTTCAGTTTCTTAATGATATTGATGCAATAGCATTATCCATCAAAAAATAAAAGTTTACATTGCTTCAGTTTTCTAAAATCTACCATTGCGATACAAATTTTGTAGTGTAAAATAATTTTAATATTAACTTTTTAGTGACATGTTTAAAATTGCATGAATGCAAGAATCAGATTATATTTTATAGTAAATTCCAACACTATGAAATCTACTTTTATTCATTATCTGATCATTTAAAAAAAACTACCATCATCTATCTGTTCAATTAAACTTTTTTTTTTTTTTTGGAAAGCAATTTAACTAAGAAACGCTATATCAAACATTTAACATTGGCTATTCTATTTCTGCAAATGTCACCATGTGTCCAGATTTTAGAGTCCACATCAAACAAATATAGCATATGCAATGTACTTATATTTAGAAAATACTGAAATATTTTGATTAACACTAGAAAACTTTCTGTAAAGTAAGCATTACCACTATTGATATCTCAACAATTTAATAATCCCTCACATAAGACAACCTAACTGGATTTTGAAGTCAGGTCATCTTTTGAACAATTTCCTGGAAATTTTCCACATTTGTGTAAAGCAATCAAATATATAAAAAGGTTTACCAAACACACAATCATTTGCCAGGTAAAATATTTATTCCAAATTCTATTTCAAATTATATTTCTACCTCAATATGATTGATAAATCTGTCTTTATTTTTGTTTTTTTTAATGCTGAAGACTTTGTATACTATACATTTTTCTATGCACTTTTGTATAAAAATAAAAATTGATTTCATAAATGTATTGCATATATTTAAACAATAAATATATTTCATTTCACAGACATACAATCACATTATCACAGACAGTGAAGAAACAATGTCCTGAAAATTTTACAATGAATATATCCTGCATTAATCTAAAAGACTAAAGATAGTGAAATAAAAAACAAAATAGAGAAAGGAAATAAGAACATCAAGAGAGAACTGAAAATTCTTTTTGTACACAATATAGTAAGTAAGCTTTAAAACCAACATCATATTTAATAAGGAAGCAGAGGTGTTCTTGCTTAAGAAATGTTTTTTTGATATTATTTGCTATTAAATATATTTAAAAATTATTTGAGGAACTTCTGATTATAGACTTTATCAGCAATCTGAATTTAGCATAATTCAAGCTGTACATTACGTCAACTATTTAGCTATTCTATTTTTAGTACATGGAAGCTCCTGGAAATAATACTATGAATTTATCATTTATCTGTAAGAATTTTAAAATTTAAAATATTAAAATTAATATATATATATACACACACAAAATAGATTCAGTGAATACTACTGACTAAAAATTCAAATATAAAATGTCAATTCCTCACCTAATGCTTTTTTTTTTTTTCAAAAAATGCTGGATTATACTTTGTAGTATTAAAAATGTAAAAATAATAAAAACTTTAATACATATACATGCAAAGCAGTCAATCCATTAGATTAGTCAACTATTACTTGGTGAAGGTATAAAATGTTCCTCTTTTGTATTACTATGTAGCTAAGAATAATTCAATATTCATTTATTAGTCAATAATTAAATAATTACATGTATTGTGCATTATTTGGCTATCTAAAAACATCCTAAGTTTTTTTTTAAAAAAATTCTCATCTAACTGGAAAAATATTTAGGTTTTACCAGAATTCAAATTCTACTAGAACTTTGATATCTGAGAGTTGTTAAGCGAATATAATTTTTTTAAATATATTTTGTAGATAATCATCTAAAACTCTAGTTAATCAACAGTTGATTCGTTTGAAGAATAAATTTTTTCCTTCACTATTTTTTTAAAAAGATATTGAAGGGATCTTTGTTTAGCAATAGTTTATTTAAGATTGCTTTACTTACTTTTATTTATATATCTCTCTATATTTCTATACAAATAGACATGTATGATTATGTGATTATGTTTCAAATTTGTTCATATTTATATTTGTCTGTTGTTAATATTAGCATTATATCAATATTTCATATGAATCATAACAGGTAAATATAAACATGGCCAAATTCCAAATATATGTTCGCATATTTTAACTGTGAAAATCTTCACTTAAATATACATATCTATTAATACATTACACATCCACCTGCACATACATATATATAATAGATTTTTACAAGCTTTTAGATGTACGTGTAAATAATTTTAAAAACCCATTAAATTACAAACAGATTTTCTAATTTAATAGGTTTATCTATAATTTTTTAAGATAATTTTTAGCTATGATTTAGCAGATAGTAATCAATTGAAAACAAGCATTGTAGATTTAAATAACACCATCTAATAAGAATATTTTTTGTTTGACTTAACTTTAAACCAAAAGTGTAACTAGAATAATTTAATGGGATCTCTATGTATGTTTTTTTTTTTTTAGATAGATATATTTAGGCATTAATCAATTAAGAACAAGAATTGAAATTGAAATCCCATTATCTATTCTCCAAACCAAAAAAACTGCATTTTAATAATTTAATGGAATTTTGTAGTATACTTTTAAAATAAATTTCCATTTTTAGTTTAAAATTGAGACAGATTTTTTTATTGGTTATTAGCTGATTATAAAACTATAGATGAAATTTATCTATGAATTCATGGAACAAATCTAATTAAATTATAAATATTAATACCCACACTCATATATATAGAGAATATGAATAATTGCTCAACAATTTTTAAAGAAAAACTTTCCATTAATTTTTCTTATGTTTTTAGCACAACTTGTTCATTTTTATAAGTCACCACTGTTTATTTGTTACTTTGAGTAACTTTATTCTTTTTTTTATTTAAAATATGAATTGTCATTAATTTTTTTTAAAAATAATGCTTTTTGATTATTATGAGAAAATTTTAATTAGATATATATATATTACTCTTTTTTTTTTTTTTTTTATAAAAGAAGAGTTGAATTTTAATTTTATCCTTCATTTGCTAGATATTTACTAAACAATCTTAAGCTTCATGAAGACATTTACTTGCATTACTAACATAAAAGTTTATATAAATAGTAATTTAATGCTGTCTGTACTAATATAAAACTTCACACATTAGTTTGTTTTTAGAAAATAGATTAAAATTGAAAAAAACATATTTTTATCATAACTTAAAAAAAAATTAATCCAAGAATCATATTTTAAACCCCTCTCCACAGGTGTAAAGAATATCAGTATATAAAAAAAAAAACCTAAACTAATTCTATATTAAAAGTAAAACATAAATATAAAACTACAGGAAAATAATGATCATACCATAAATATTCAAAGGGTGACATTAGTACAGAGAATATATTATTAATAATTCTCAATTTCTTATACAATATTAAAGAGTCATATTAAGACAAACAGATATAAACATTACAATCATAAAGCTAAACTAATCAGTATATAATTAAAATTACCCCAAATCCAAAATTCAACCAGACCAGCAAAAATAATATTAAAACACAACCAAAGATTTCACTGCTACAAGCAGACTTCTCAAGTGTAAAGAACTACAAAAACTACACAATATATATAATATTAAACATTACCCACAAATCCATTCACTTCCCATCCACCCTTAATATTAAAAGAACTCTTAAATAAGTTAATTGCTTCAGAATAATAAATTTTCAATAATAAAGATTCTTTGTATGTCCATGAAGAAGATACAGGCTACACTATTAATTTTGATGGATCTAAGATTGTATTTTTTGAGAGAAATGAAATCAAAAAAAGAACTAAAGAATCTTTATTATTGAAAATTTATTATTTTGAAGCAATTAACTTATTTAAGAGTTCTTTTAATATTAAGGATAGATGGGAAGTGAATGTATTTGTGGGTAATGTTTAATATTATATATATATATTGTGTAGTTTTTGTAGTTCTTTATACTTGTTTAATATTATATATATATATTGTGTAGTTTTTGTAGTTCTTTATACTTGAGAAGTCTGCTTGTAGCAGTGAAACCTTTGGTTGTGTTTTAGTATTATTTTAGACAGATATAAATATAAATGTTGAAAAAAAAACGGTTTTTAAAAATATTTATTAATTTATAACTATGTAATATTTACAAAACTATGAACAATTATAATGTCTAATATTATAATACAAACACTTAGATTGCGGCCATGTTTCAGATTCTTTTTAAGATTAAAAACCCAGTAATATTTATTTTTATACAGTCATGATAGAAGGAAAGTAATGTTAATAAGCTATAGCAGAAGTAATTAACATTATACTTATTTTTATTATAAATGCATTTCATATATAGTATCATCATTTTTTTAATAATTCACTGCAGTATATATTTTTCATGAGATTTTACTCCCTTTCTCTGTTTGTAAAAATCCAGTCTAATCCATTATAATTTTCAACATCGTTTTTTGTCTTTAATAAATAAAATTTAGAGTGAAGAAGAGTGCTAGCCCATCAAAACATTGTAAACAAAGCAAAACAAAACATAAACACATTGGAGAGTATAAAATATTATTTTTAAAATATCATAATATCAAATTTTTTCAGATATAGTTTAAGACTTCACCTATTCATCAACATCACTTCTCTCAGTAAATTCTGCCTACTTCTAATTTAGCCTTTTAATTTTTTAAGGCAATTAGTAATATTCATTTTAACTCATCCATATGTCTAACTTTCAATTTTTTTTGTTAATATTATTGAGCTTAACTTTCTTTAGTTTTCACTTTGTGAATGTGTCCAAGTATCAGATCTATAGCTAAGCAATGACAAAACATGATTTATTAAAAATATGCTTAACCACACAGACTTTTATTTTAATTATTAAATTATTTGTACTAAAACACTTAAAATGTAAAAATATATAATGAATTACTCATAAGAGTATAACATTTCTTCATCAATGGTAAAGATTGAATCATCTTGTGATCATATTTCTATTTTATGATAAGCTCATCAACAGTTATCTGATGAATTCAAACTAATCTGAGATCTTTATTTATTAACTAAAAGTATCTGAATACTTATTTAATTGTTAATAGTTAAATAACTATATGGACTAGCCATGAACTCAATATCTAAAAAAATTCTAAACTTGTTAAAAATTATCATCTATTTGAAAAAAAAATATATCTTTAATTCTAGGAATAATTTCATTCATCATATTTCAACCTTTATTAATAATTGGTTGAAGATATTTATAATTATTAATTTCTAATTTTTTATTGTTAATCTTTATTTTTTTGTGTTTTTCTTTCATTGCTTTTATCTGATAGCTCTTGTCTATAGCTGCGAAATATATATTTAGTTGCAAAGGCAATCATATCAAATACAAATTCTAGATGATTTAATCATTTTTATCTCTTTCTATATCAATTACTTATTAATTTACAAAGTATTTTACTTACAACTATAATGAACAATTGTCAAGAAATAATTACTTTGTGTTACTTTTATCAATATTAATTTTTTTAAACTTTATGTATTTCAATTATTACTATTAAATTGAGAATTTGTTAATATCCTAAGTTAATGCCATAATGTTTTAAATCTTAATCACAATAAAAATTCTTATTGCTAACAAATTTATAGTAAAATGACCACTCATTGAACTTTTCTGTAACTTCCCTTGACTATTTGTTTTGGTTAAGTTATATTTAGGCAATTTGTGTTTGTAACTAATAGAAGATATTCATAGTTCTATAAGTTTAAAAATCTTGTTTATCTTTCTTAAATAACACTATCACTTTCTTCAACTATGTATATATTCTTATCATTCAAACATTTAATAAATAACATTTCTAAGAATTTTTAAATCTCCTCGTTTGCTTTCTTTAAAATGCTTGTAATATTTGCAATATTTACTTAAACTTTTACATTTTTTACAGACTTAAGTGCTTATCTTTTTTCTATATTTAAAATATGTGACACTTCAACTAACATCATCATCATCATCATTATTATTATTATTACTATTATTATTATTATTATTATTATCATCATCATCATCATTATTATTATTATTATCATTATTATAAAGTTCTTTTCAGAATTCTTCATTAGTTTCATGACGTTATTTCAATTTTTAGCTATCATGCCATTTTTTTTATTTTTTTAAAAAAATATCAAGATAATATTTGTTATCTTTGAAAGTTTGATTTTTTTTTTGTAGCTTTTCTGAAGATTTCATAATTATATTTTCTAATGCAATACTATATACATATTAATTCTAATATTCTCATGGATAAACAATGAATTCATAGCATTATTTCTGGGAGTTTCCATGGAATAAAAATATAATACCTAAATAGCTGATATTTCAGTACAATAACAAATACTTTCCTCAGAGCTTCTTCTCTTTTGTCAACCCATAAAATTTGAGATTGAGAAGAAAATAACAAAGAAAAAAATAATGATTTAAATCTCACCACACACATTCTTATGATTTAAGAAAGAAGAAGTTGGGAGAAAAGTATTTATTATACTGAAATGTCAGCTATTTAGCTATTACAATTTTATTACATGGAAGCTCCTGGAAATAATATATATAAAGAGTCTGCTAATAGCTCTAAACAAATTTACTTATTTTTTTGATAAATGCTAAGAGCTCTAAACAAAGACTTCAGGTATTTTCTCTTCTAGCATTTATCAAAAAAAAAAAAAAGCTTGTTTAGAGCTATTAACAGGCTCTTTATATATTACAAATTGGTAATGCAAGCTATATAGGTCATGTGACACATGACTGATTTTTACTATTATATATATATATATATATGTCAATTTACTCTCCCAAATGTTAAATTTTTTTAGCAATACCTTCCTGTGACTAAAGTGAAAACCTGAATTTCAAATAGCAAAGTAAAGAGATAATTTCTTGAACCATATTTCTATAATGTTGTTAAATACTGAAATACACACTTATTCAAACAAAGAGTATGAACTTTTTTTAATTAGCGCTGATTTCAAATTGCTCATAAACACACATTTAATTTACATTCATTCAGTTCTTAAAGTTTGCAATTTTATATATATTATTTTACAGAATTCTTCATATTCAATTCCTCTAAATGACATTTTAATTATTTATATTCTGTCTTTCTAACAAATGTTGCCTTGTGTCAGTCAAAAAAGTATTGTTAAAACGAACCTTTTGTGTGTCTTCATACTATAGCAAGGTGAAAGTTATATTTTTACTGATTTCATTCAAGTCTTAGCTAACTTTTAACATTCTAAAATGACTAGTAAGTTGAGAAAAAGATATCATAACAGAATTTTCTATTCCTGTGAATTTCTTATTTTTTGTGATTTTTTTCCTTTTCAAAATTTACCCAATACATTTTATTTTTCCATGATTTTGCAATTCTAATATTAACATCTTTTATAAAAACTTTTAAAAGTTTATAAAGATAGATTTCTTTATAAGAATAAGGAGTTATATGTATTTGGGGTTTTTCCAGCCTGATATATCATTACTTTTTACCATGTAATTTTTTCATCTTTTGTTTATAATTAATTCATTCTTTTTTCAATTTTGTATCATTATATTTATTCACTTTCCATGTCAATAATTTTTAAATATTTTTATTTTTTTTTGTTTTTTTTTTATATAAAATAGTTTTCCATTTACTGGAAAAGATTACCAATTGTAAGTAACCAAATGTAAGCTCATCATTTCATTAGCAACTTCAATTCCAAATCTATGATTTTTTTTATGATTTTTTTTCAATTACCATGACAATATTATGCTTCTAGAAAATAGGAGATTAATTTTTAGGCTGATATAAATAAAAAGGAAATAGACACATACTTAAATACATCCATCTATGTATTCTGCTTTCAAGATACCAAGTAATTACTCAATCAATGTTCAGCAAAGATTATTTGATTTTTTTAAAATCAATCATTGCTTCATGAAAGACTAAAAAAATTTCTATAGATGGCAATTAATGTTATTAAGGATTGTCATCTATATATTTACATTGTTTTATAGATTACAACTTCTCTACATATTTACTCTGAATAATCAAAAATTTAGTCCAATGCTTCATCATTTTTTGAAATTTTATATAGACTCTAGAATTCTGCATTCATAGAAAGCTTTATTTAGATGCTTTAATTTCACTCCAATAAAATTTAACAATTTGTTTTCTTTCACTTCCACCATATAAAATGTTATATATTTTTGTTGGAATATATATACAAAGATTTCAGTGCCTCCATTTTACAAGATTGCTGAGCCAATACAGATTTTTTAACTCTTACATACATTCAAGGTGAAAATAATTGTAGAGGATACTAATACTATGCTTTAATATTCTTTATTATTATATCTCTTTTTTAGTATTACATAATTCTTTATAAAACTCTTCCACACATTTTTTAAGGTCATTTCTCTTTTTAGGAATGGTTTCATCTTTTTTTCTTATTGTAGAAATCACTTTAATTTTAATACTGAAATGTTGTTTTACATTTTTGAGACTTTTATTTTCTTTTAAAATAATAATAAAAAAGTTTTTCTTGTCTATTCACAATTGCATTTTATATTATTATTTATTATTTTTATACTATTTCATGAATTTCTAGATATTCAATTCTTCTTAGTGGATTGTTTCTTAATAGTTTTATATTCCTTCTTTTTTCATATACTATCTTATCTCAGTAGAAAATTTATTAGTATATTAATGTTTTTTTTTTGGCACCAGATATCTTTCTTGCAGATCTTAATAATATATAATATATGTTTTAACATAGCACTATTTTTAACTGTTATATATAATCTCCAGCCTTTGTTAAGAAAACTAAACACTATTGGAAAATTTTTAGCACCCTCATTTTATTAGGTTGCTCAGCTAACACATATTTTCTAATTCTTATATACATGCAAGATCATTTTGTGTTGGCTAAGCAATCTAGTAAGTGAGGATGCTGAAATGTTTTTCAACAGTGTTTGTTTTATTAGTCAAGACCAGAGATTGTTTACAACAATTAAAAGTAATGCTGCATCTATCTATCTATCTATCTATCTATCTATCTATCTATCTATCTATCTATCTATCTATCTATCTATCTATCTATCTATCTATCTATCTATCTATCTATCTATCTATCTATCTATCTATCTATCTATCTATCTATCTATCTATCTATCTATCTATCTATCTATCTATCTATCTATCTATCTATCTATCTATCTATCTATCTATCTATCTATCTATCTATCTATCTATCTATCTATCTATCTATCTATCTATCTATCTATCTATCTATCTATCTATCTATCTATCTATCTATCTATCTATCTATCTATCTATCTATCTATCTATCTATCTATCTATCTATCTATCTATCTATCTATCTATCTATCTATCTATCTATCTATCTATCTATCTATCTATCTATCTATCTATCTATCTATCTATCTATCTATCTATCTATCTATCTATCTATCTATCTATCTATCTATCTATCTATCTATCTATCTATCTATCTACCTACTCCTACCTACCTATCTATCTATCTATCTATCTATCTATCTATCTATCTATCTATCTATCTATCTATCTATCTATCTATCTATCTATCTGTCTACTATCTATCTATCTATCTATCTATCTATCTATCTATCTATCTATCTATCTATCTATCTATCTACCTATCTATCTATCTGCTCTCTGTATGTCTATCTATCTACCATACATTCATTCATCCATCTATCTGTCTATCTTTTTATCCATCTATATATACATATATCCATCCATCTATCTGTTTATCTACCAATCTATTCATATATATATATATAATTGCAATGGAAGTTACTATATCTCCCACTGAGTAACATAATGTCAATAACTACGAAAGGATCGAATAAGCTTAGTTTTTTTTGCCATAGTTTTAAAGTACAGGGTGAATTTTATCTCTTATTTTAATTTATGTGCAGATTAAATAATCTGAAATCATCATTGAAATATTCAAATAATCAACACTGAATCTTACTTTTAATAATCTCTAAACATCAAATAAAAAATCAGTTTAATAAATGTAATAACAAATAATTATAACTTTAAATATAAGTAATAGAAATGGAAGTAACTATTCCTATTACTGGGTTAAGTAATATCAGCAACTAGGAAAAGATAGAATGATACCAATCTATCTTTTTTAATTCTGTTATTATAGAAGCTTAATTTCTTGATGTATTTTTAAACTATAGGACAAATTTTTCTAATATTTTAATTTATATGCAGACTAAATTGAGAGGTTATTAAAACTAAAACAGTCTTGATCCACTGAATATTTCAATAATGATTTCAGATTAGTTAGTCTACACATAAATTAAAATAAAAGATAAAATTTACCCTATACTTTAAAACTGTGTTAAAAATGTAAGCTTACATAATAACAAAGCTAAAAGAATAGATTTGTATCATTCTACCTTTTTGTAGTGGTTAATGTTACATAAACCCGTGGGAGATACAGTTACTTTCATTTTAAGTATTTATATTTAAAGTTATGATTTTTTATATAATGTTTAGAGATTAGATTGTTAAAAAACCAAGACTCAGTTTTGATCTTCTAAATATTTTAATGGTGATATCAGATTATTTAGTCTGCACATAAATTAAAATAATAAACAAAATTCACCACATAATTTAAAACTACATCAAAAAATCTAAGCTTTTATAACAACAGAGCTAAAAAAAATAGATTGGAATCATTTTATTTTTTTTTATAGTTGTTGACATTACACAACTCAGTGGGAGATACAGTTTCTTCTATTTAAATTACTTACATTTACCATATATATATAACTGATACACCTTTAAGAATTGCAAAAAATATAGCAATTAATGAGTAAATTTTCTATGGAGATGACAGTATATGAAAAAAATATGAAAAATTTGAAAAATAATCCACCAAATTGAATATTTAGTTTTGTAAAATAGTATGAAAAAGAGTTAATAATATTATAAAAAAATATAATTGTGAATTGGCAAGGAAACCTTTTTTTTTATTTTTAAAAGAATAAAGTCTCAAAAGTATAAACAATCTTTTGTTTTTGGAAGGAAAGTGATTTCTGCAATAAGAAAAAAAGACGGACCATTATTAAAAGAAGAGAAATGACATCATGAAATGTGCAGAAGAGTTTTATTAAAGAATTATATAGTAATAAGGGACAAAAAAGCAAAGTCACTTCTATAATTATTATATCTTTTATATTGCCCAGTGATTTAAATGAAGAGAAATTCAATAAAATCTATGAAGAAAGGAAAAGTTCAAGGAAATAAATGGAATTGATATTTTGAAAGAAGCACTTAAAATAATTGAAAAAATGTTGCCATGTTATATACCTAATGTCTAAATGATAAAAACGTTTCCAATGACAAAAGTATGCAGTAGTAATTTAAATATTTAAGAAAGTAATAAAGAAAATATTAGAAATTACAGATCTCTGAGTCATCTATCAGTTCTATACAAAATCTTTACCAAGATAATTTCAAGTCTTACTATATTAAACTTTAGATTTTAGCTAACCACAAAAAAAAAAAAATTCAAATTGGATTTAAAAGTGGTTTGAACAAGTTTTGAAAAAAGTTATAGAAAGAATGAATAAATTTGAATTGTCACCATGCTTTTTGGGTTTAAAGATTCTGAAAAGACATTTGATTCTATAAACATTTCTATGGTGATCAAAACATTAAATCATCAAGCTATAGATTTGGAATATTAAAATGTGATAATAATGATTAGATTGGATTGTGATATTAAGAACATTGAAAAGGTTATATGACAGTGTAACACTATATCTCCAAAACAAAAGTTTTATAGTTGGTTTACAAGAAGTATTTTGGGGTTAAAAATGAGAAGTTATGAGAATAAATAAAGATTATTTAAGACATCTAGTTGTTGCAAATGTTATGGTTATTTTTATAAATATGGCTTTAGAGCTTCAGTAAATGTAGTAAGAGTTTTCAGATGAAATTAAGAAAATAGAATGAAAGATAAGTGCTAAAAAATATTAAAGTAAAATTCAATGGATTTTATCAGAAGAAGAAAACAAAAATTGAAACTTAATGGAGTTCTTTTGATAGAAATAATTTAATATTTAAAGGAAATATGCCTATATGTTTGAAAAGAAAACTTTTTAATAAATATGTTGTACCTGTTTTTTTTTTTTATGAATATAAGACTAGGATATTTAATAGAAGAAAAATTAGAGACTTCAAACCACACAACAAAGCCTGGAGAGATGAATGTTAGAAATAACAAAAAAGTCAAAACTGAAATATATGGGTAAGACAGCAAATAGTTGTCATTAACATTTTTGAAAGATTTAAGAAATTGAAATAGAAGTGAAATAAACATATTGCTAAAACAGTTGATAATAAATTGAGTCTCAAAAATTTATAAAGACTTAAAAAGAGATCACATGTTAAATTAGTAAATGAAATAAGGAAGATTTTTGGTGTGTTGTTGGAGAAGAGAGGCTATGGATCAGAAAAAGTGGATTAAATATGGAGAAACCTTCATTCTGAACTTGATATTTACTAGTTGAAAGTGATGGTGATGATGATATATGTATATATTTGGTTCATTAATTTTATATGTATACATGTAATATTTTAATATCTACTTGATTTCACTTTTAACATGAAACATCTTTTTTTCCTGCAATATATATATATATGCTTCACTGTTTTTATGAGTCTGTACATGTGATATTTCACTATTTAATTTCACCTTGAATATAAAGAAATGTTATATACTTTTGATGAAATATATATACATTACTAATTTTGTCGTTGTATAACTTGTAGGTTTGAATTGCTCCACTACCACTTATTGTTTTCAAAACTTGGCAGTTTTTTTTATTAAAAAAGACATTTAAACATTTTTTAATGTCAAAATTGAAGTGTCATTCCAGTT
Source organism: Epiperipatus broadwayi (assembly GCA_028023455.1). Taxonomy (NCBI): domain Eukaryota; kingdom Metazoa; phylum Onychophora; class Udeonychophora; order Euonychophora; family Peripatidae; genus Epiperipatus; species Epiperipatus broadwayi. Next base: position 249,689 of record JAQFVV010000325.1, on the reverse strand, counting down.
TTACCTAATCATTTATTTTCATTTTAAACATGCTGTTCGCCAACGCTGTTGTATATAACATTTTAATTATAGACTCTTTTGTTGATTACAAATTTTGCTTGTTTGTTTATTTGAAAAAAGGTAGTTCATTGAAAAATATAAACGTAAAAGAACAAAAAAAATAATTAATCAAAATTAATAATTTATTTGTTTTCAAAATTTAGTTAGTTTGTTTTAGATAATAAAGAATTTACAATAGTTTTTTTTAAAATTATGTACATTCAAAACCTTAAAGTTCTTTAAATTGTTTTAATATTTTATGTAATATAGAAAGTTTTTTTTTTTTTCAGAAAAATATTTAATAAAAGTGAATATCATTTACATAAGTAGAAATCAGTGAATTTTCTTTTATATTACCATAAGTACTGACTTATATGATTTATTCAATCATGTTCCTTGAATAAAGTTCAATTTCTCTCTTTTGATGTTTGATATATGACCACTGAACAGTTAAAAAACTTTTATGTTGCTGTTGTTGTTGTTATTATTATTATTATTATTATTATTATTGTTATTATTATTATTATTATTGTTGTTGTTGTTGTTGTTGTTGTTGCTGTTGTTGTTGTTATTATTATTAATTTTGCCATAAATACGTTCACAAATAGTGAACAAATAAATGTTATTTTGAAAATAAAGTCTATTAATGTTTATAAATTGTATTCATATTTGAAATTTGTAAACTGAAGAGAATAATATTTCTGAGGATAAAATAAGTTACATTGGAAGTTGAAAAAAAAATGTAATTATTCAGATAATTTAAAACAAAAATTAGTTAGCCGAGATGTTATCACAGCTGCCTTGCAAGCAAGTAATTGGTAGAAGACAGTTGTGGGTTTGCGTCCTGGCCGATGCTATGACATATGAAAAAAAAAGTTATTCTTATATTTGGTAAGAAATGACATCAGAAAGACAAACAAGAATATTTAACCCTGTTAAATATATACAGACAAATAGACAATTGTAAATCTATATATACATTTATTAAAATTTATTATTTTTTGTGAAACTTAACAGTGATCATATTAGTTGGACCTAAGAACAAAATTTGTGTTTGATTAATTTTGTATTTAAATAATAAGATTCAAAGAATATAAACAATATAACTTAGACAGAACATAAAAGCAACGATAATATTAATTTATTTAACTGACTATTTTTATTAACTTTGAAAAGGTAACAATGTAGATAATTAGTATGTGATTTTAAAAAAACGTCTTGAAAGTTCAAAATTGTTTGACAAAAATAAAAAAATCATTGAAAATTATATTTTGTTATTAATAGAATCTAAAACTGTATTTAAACATTTGCGAATCAAATTGCCAAAACAAAGATTTTACAATGTCAAAAAGTTTTCCCATGTTTTTTCAAGATAATTGAATAGTGTTAAATGTAAAAGTTTAATATAATAGCTCCCAGCATATTTGCAACATTTGATTCCAAGATTTTGTGCTAAAGCTTTAATATATGGATATTCCTGAATTTTATATTATTTATATTTTCAATATATATACTTACATTTAAACATGTATTTACATATCTGTGATATAATTTAGGTTATCAACAAAAATAATTAACACAAAGCCACAATTAAGTAATTGTGGAAAGAAGACAATAGCAAAAACAATAATAAAATGATTAGGTACTTAGTAAAGTCATATGATGTTTGAACATTAAAAATGACTGATGGAATCTTTGAATCTGATATTCTACCATTGCACATAGATTGAGAAAGAAAAAATAAGCAACCAAATAATTGGTTGATGATCTATATAAGAAAATGATTGCTTGAGAGATAATTTATAATATTTTTTATACATGCAATCATATACAAAATTTATGAAATCAAGCTTAGAAATTTTAATTTTTGAAGTTTTTTATTCAAATTATAAGTTGTTTAATTGCTGTGTAGAATAAATGTTAAGTTTTTGAAGGCAATTGGAATAACTAAACAATAGGGTACCATGATAATTTACTATTATTTACGATCACTTAACATAATTTATTTTTTTAATCTTAAACTTGGAATTACATTTTTTGTTTGCTAATATTAGTTTACATTAAATAAAAAAAAGATAGATGAAAAAATAGTTTAATTGTAATATTTTTTAAAATAATACTAACAAGAACTTTTTTAAAAAATAGGATTTTTCTACTAATATCATAGCTAATTTGTCTATATAGTCTTTGACTATCCCTTTTCATTAATAGAAATTTATTCAACAGATAATGCAAAAAGAAAGGAATTTAATTTTAAAATTTATGTGTGGCGGTCAGCTGCTTTGTTTTAAAACTTTATAAATTATTTATTTAAATTGTTGTTGTTTTTTTTTTTTTTTGGTTTATTAATTAAAAGTTGAAAGAAACAAAAAAAAATAAAGAAAGATAACTATTATTTCTCACTTGATTAAATTAAAGTTATTAGTGCTAAAATAACTTTTTTTATAAGAATTATTTCTTTGCCCTGAAATGGTTAGGGATAAAAATAATTACAACTTCATCATTGCATACCATATTTGCTCAACTTATAAAATTAATTTTTTAAGGTTTCCTTTTTCTGTAGATTTTTTCATACCATATTTGCAATTTATACTATTGTATATGTGTTGATATAAGATAAAATCACTATATTGCAAAGAAAAATAAAATTTAATATATATTAACATCAAACTACATAAAATATGGTGTTTTATAAGTATATTTATTATAATCATGAGAATAACTAAAAAAATATGTAAACTAAGATCCCATCATATATGTTTAAAAAAGAGGAAGTCTAACTGAACATTTTAAAGAATAATAAAGCTCTCTTCACTTATTTCTTTTTTTATATTAATTGCCACATCATTTGAAGATCATTGGATAAGAAAGACCTTTTATCCCCAGATTTTTTAATAATATATTTGATTTCCAAATCAAGAGATTTTAAAAATATAAAAAGCATTTTTTTTTTTTTTAAAAAGTTTGTTCATTTCAAACAATTACTTATCAATTTAAATATATATTATAGTTTGTAAATTTATTTCATGGAACAAATACACTCAAATATATAATTAAGAAATATTATATCCTGATTCTAATGAATTATGTTTTCTAAAATAAGTGCAAATATGCATACCCTTTTATAATATCAATTTCAATCTATTTTGTCAGATAAAGTTTATTTTTTAAAAATAATTCATTAGAATCTGGATGTAATATATCCTAGTAACATATTCAGATATGTTTGTTCAATGAATTAGATTTATATTCCTAACATTATATTTAATCAGCCATAAAATCATTTATGTGTTGATTAAAATCATTTTGTTAAAAGATCGTGAATGGAATTTATTGAAAAATATTCATTAATCTACTATTAATTTACAAGTTTATTGTTATTTGAAAGTTAAGAATGTGGAGTTTTTACAATTACAAAAATATTAACAAAAGAATGCAAAATAGAATGGGTGAATAAGTATCCAATATTCAATATAAGAGAAGTATAAAAGAAAATGAACCAATGTCTATTCAATATTGAAAATAAATACAAAAATTGAAAAGATGAAATTTAAGTATCATATGCTAAATATTAAAAAAATATATGTATATTGTTTCAATGTTATGTCATTAACTATATTCTTATTATTGTTGTGAATGGAATATTATTGGTTCTTTTCTTTTTTTTTTTTTGGATTATCAACATTTTACAGATTTCAAAAAAATCATCTAAATAATTTTAGTAATAGAAAAGGAAAATGCTTAAAAACTATTCTAGTATTTTCGGCTTTAAAAATTATTATTTAAAGCTAAATTACATTTAAATCTGTTTTCAATATTTTCTTAATGCACATGTTGCTCATATTCTGTTATACAACATTAACTGAAAAAATAAGTAATATTTAATTTGTTACCAAATATTGCTTATCATTTTCTAACTGAATCGTATTATAGATGCTCTCTTTAATTTTTTTAAATTTCTTTGTATTCATTTTAAATTCATGGGAAGGTATAAACTACCCATGAGTTACATCATTATTTTTGTCTTTTTATTTATCTTTAAATCATATATGGTATATTTTTTTACTTCAGTTTATTACACTTTATAAAAAAAGATGACATTACATTTTTAAATAGAAAAAAATAGATTTTGATACTGATTTGAGCATTAATAATTCTTTTCTAATTTCTAAGCCCTTTAATTTCAAAAATAGGTTTTGACACTGATTCAAACATTAATAATTCTTTTCTAATTTTTAGGCCTTTTAACAATTGAAGATAGTTATCACCTAGCAATTAATATAAAAAAAAATTTTTTTAATTAATTAAAATTGGACAGTTACAATTTCAAATCAAGATTTAGTGTTATATTTTAATATTATTAAAAAATATAATTATATAATCATAATTTATAATTAAAAAATATTTACAGAAAAAATAGTTTTACTCAAGTAGTTTATTTAATTCAAATCTTGTGCCTTATGTTTTTTTTTTGCATATTTCTTTTATGTTTCATTGTATACAAGACAAGATCACCATCCTTTTTTCCTCTAAATGTATTAACCTTTCTCTTTTTGTAGTTTTTATATTGGTTAACATAGAAAACCCTACTTCACATAAATATGAAGTTAAAAATCATAATAAATTTTTTATGGCTTTTTTAAATATTTGTGGATATTTTTGTTGGACAGATATCCAGAATTCACCAACACTTTTTCAGCATATTTTATTTAATGTGTGGTCAGATGACAAGACTATAATTTTCTCTTCCTTTGGCACATTAAATTCAGAATTATAAGATAATTCTTTTAAAAAATGGATTCCTAATCCAATCATATTTGTCCATGTCCATAAAAGTAAAATATTTTCTTACATTGTTGTCTATTTATAAATGATCTAATATCAAGGAAATACAATCAATGCAATTGTTGGGCACAGATGAAAACATGATACGATTATTTTCTTCTCTCTTTCCCCAAAGAATGGTCTTCTTATGGAAAGCTGATAGTTTGTCTGTTGATGTTAAGATGTTTTCATTTGCAGCCATAATGATCATATTGAATGTTCAAATAATTAAAAATATCTGTTTAACAGCCCAATTTAATATACCACACATTATTCATAAGATCTTACATGAAGAATGTATTTTCTTATTTGAAGAAAAGAAGCAATTCTTTTTTTTAGTTTTAATGTTTGGAAAATCATCTTTCCTTGAGAAATCCACCTGATTTCTGTATGAAAAAGTAAGCCTTCATATTTTTCTTCCATCACTAAACACCACTGATTAAAAATTTGAGATTTCAACAGTCTTGCCTTTATGTAATTTACCATATTAACAATACTAGTCAGAAGACTTTCTAATTCTGCAAGTAATGCTTTAACAATAAATGCTTCCCTATGTAAGAAGCATTGGCTTAAACAAATCTCACTGTTTTATTGCTTTGCAAATGTCATAAATTCTTTGACTGAGCCTATCATTGATGGAGCCCCATCAGTACAAATTTTCTTCCACACATTGTTTCCAAATCAAATTTAAACACTCAACGTAAGAATTAATTTCATTACTTCCCCCATTATTCTTTCTGATAACTCTTTACAACACAAAACTTTATGGACTATCCCATTTACTTTATCAAATTGAATGAATCCAAGTAAAATGGCTTTTCAATTGATATCAGTAGATCATCACTTTGAAGAGTGAAGTATGTATTATGAAGTTTACTTGTAATTCTGTCTTCAGTTCACATGCCATATCAATTCTTCTTCTTTGAATAGTATTATTTGACAGAGGTATTTTCATTATCTCTCTTTTCACATCTTCTCCAAACATAATATTGGCAATTTCACAACATGCTTGTAAAATTAGTGTCCCAGCATGTGGTTCTGTTTCATTGCTACTAATTCTGCTATTTTGTATGATGCTATGAGAGTTTTATCAGATAATTTTACAATTTTTTTGAAATGCATTCCTTGTTTGTTTTTCATATTTAAAAGTCTCTCAAAGAATCTTTTACTTTTGAAGTAAGATTTTCATGCTTAGTTGTAAAATGTCATTTCAATTTTTCAGGAAAACATTGCACTATTAGTAAGTTTAAGTCCACATACACAACACAGTGGTACTCCATAACCTTTATCACCTGTCCATGTAAAACTGTAATTCATATATTCATCCATACACTGATGATTAATTACATGTTTTTTTGAATGGCTGGACTTTTCATTTAAACTGGCTGACTATTCATTCTCATCATCATCACTTAAAACTTGTATCATAATTATTTTTCCCTATGATAAATCTATCCATCATTTCTAAAGATATAAAATTTATTATAAATTATAATTACATATATTTAATTAACTTACAATTGTTTGTTAACAGAATACTAATAATAGAATTTAAACTGTGTTACAATTACACATGTACCACATCCACTTGAAAACAAGAATAAAAACAAAGTAGTGATAGCTAAATATCTGACCTTCCTCCATTTTTCAATTAATAGTGGAAGGGAGTAGTGGATAATAGTAGAATTTGGAATGAGAGCACAGCAATTAGATCAGAAATACACTTGTCCTATGTAACATGCAAATTTTCTTCTGATGTGATGATAATATGAATCATTCATATTGGTATCAAAACATTATGGTCTCCCATACATACAATCTACATGCTGCCAGTATTAAAAATATAATTAAAATAATAACAATTAAAATACTTTGTAATCTAATCAAATTGATCAAATTGAGATTTTAAATATTAAACTATAAACATGATTGCATCAATATAAAGTTAAATATTATAAAATGCTTAATATAATAATAAGGTTGGAAAAGACTGTTTTAAACTAATGAATTATTATAGAGAAGTCATGTTATATGCCATTTTATTGCAAATTTTATAAGGAATGTAATGAATCTGTTTTAATTTTTTTTAAAAAATTAAAATTTATATATTAAAATATTCTGAAATATTATAAAAATCTTATGTTTTTAAAATTTTGAATGAATAATGACTATATTTTTTCAGCTTTCTTACATTCCTTAGTTCTTACATAAACAATATTATTTTTGCATAATGCTAATTGAAATTATACTAATTCTTCAAATTCCATTATGGCATCCATTTACTTGAAATGTTATTTAGAAGATTATTAATTAAATAAAAATTATATTAAGTATATGCAACTATAATATAAAATATAAGTATAAAAATTGTGCATATGTAGTATACATATAATAATTAATACATATTACAGGTATTCACAAAGCATATCTCTAAATACATTTTGACATTTTTTTAATTTCATTTTTTTCTTAAGTGAATGTAGTATGGAAATTGTAGTCTTCTTAAAGTGCTTTTTCTATATAATTTTTAGATAATAAAAATTTTAAAATTTGAAGGTATCATAAAAATCATATTCTGTTTGTATTGTTATTGTTGTGATTATTCATGCAATAAAAGTGATGGATTGAAAAACATATGAAATATATTATCTATTTACAAAATATAATTATCATTAAACAATAATTAAAAATATTTTAATTTAATTTATCATTTTTAATATATTGAAAGGATGAGTTAGTTTTGAAATACAGATAAATCTCAATTCATTAATTTTGAAGGGTTCAGATAATAAAATGATATATATATATATATATATATATATATATCTTAAAGTATATATATATATATATATATATATATATATATACTTTAAGAGTATAGATAAGAATAATTTTGTGACTATTATTCACAAATTAATATATGGAATAATTAAGAATTTTGCAGTTTAAAATGTTCTATATCATTTAGTATAAAATATGTCTGCATATAAATATGCAGTTTTAATATCCCACAGTGTTGAAACTATAGGCCAATATAAAATATAATGGTTAGATGTTTTTAGACTTCCTTACTATTGTGCGCAACAATCTTAATTTTAATTTTATAAACAATAAAACACAAGAAAAAAACTTTAAGATTCAAAATTTTCTATTTTTAGACACTACTTCCTGCAAATAATATTTGTCATTTATTTTATGCAAAATTTGCACATCCATTCAAAGTATGTCTTTCCAAGATATAGAACACTTCATGACTTCTGTCATTTCAATATGGATACATGATGCATGCATAAGTGGTAGGATGTATTATAATTATATTTGGAAGTTTTAATTATACTAGAATGTTATGTGTCTAGCAAAGTTTAATAATTTTAAGTTCACCATAATTTTTTCCTTATTTATTTACTAAAATAAATAAGGTCTTATAACTGTAACAAAATGTTAACAAAGACATATGCATTAAATTAAAAATCAAAATTGACCATTTGCACCTATATTTATTGAAGTGTTACTCTTAACAAATATAATAAGCGTATTGCAGTGTTGGTTTTTTTTAAAAAACAGACATGTAAATAAAATATTGTATCAGAACAATTTTTCAATTGGGCTGGATATGATCTGTGTATTAAAACACACAGGAATAGCATGCTATTATTTTATTATCTTAGCACCCTACATTACTTTTATAGGTTAAATGTATTAAAATTAAGTAGTTTCTTTTGTTGATTTCAAATAACTTGATCTTAAGATAACAGTGGCATTGCCTCATATACAAGTAAATATATAATTTTCTTATTAACTTAACAAGAATTTTTAATTTGAATGAAGAAAATCTTACCACACTCTACTTTCACGTATTCTCCCACTACAGAATGCATGCCTATATATGTACAAAGAGATTTTATAATATAATGCTTAAAGCATGTAACCTAAATTCAAATCCAAAGTTTTGAAATTTTTTAGATAGCTAAAGCTTTATTTAAAAGGCTCAAACTTTTAGGGGTTATCATTCCAAAGCCATCCAAATTATTTATCTAACATCATTAGTAATTAGATATCTAGTTATTCTTAGGTAAAGTAAAAAAAATTAGGCACTCTGGATTTGTCTGATTAATGTTAAAACAATAATTATAAAAAAAATGTAAAAGATTGTGATTTTTACTCGTGTGATATATTTTTTTATTATATAAATTTACTATTCTTTATACCTTTTAAATCATACCAACAGAGCTATATGTTTTTACTATAATGAATTTGTGGGCAGAATAACTTTTACCATCTTTGAGTTACAACCACATTATTTTTTGTAATATACTTATGAGCTCTGAGTCAATGATTTAATTTTACATTTTTAATACATTATTGGTTTCACTATTTTTTCATAAAAATACAGGGATGTTATATTATAACACTTTTTTTTTTTTAAATTAAAAATTAAAATGTACAAAAATAAAAATATTTGCTCAAAAAAGTGTTATATCTTTTTATTAATTAATCAATGGAAATTGGGAGATTTTTGAAAAATAATGTAATAGTAAATTATTTCACTTCCAATAATGTTTTTGTTTAACCTCCAAAATTATTTTGAACAAAAGGTTTTCCTAAGTCAATTTTAAATAATTCATATTACTCTCGACTAAATTTCTGAACCAAAAGTTAAATCTTGGTTTTACTTTTATATTTAAAAAATTTATTATTTTTAAAAGAGATTTTTTTTAAAACAAAAGTCGCTAAATAATTTACTCATTAGGGTAATATACCTATCGATTTATCTACTTATCTACCTACCTATCTATTACTACCTAGTTAGCTAAATCTTCTACTTATTTGTCTGTCTGGTCATCTATCTATCTGTCTACCTGCTCTTTCATTCACTTCTCTTTTATGTCGCCACCGCTTATTACGCAGTGCAGAAGAGATAATTTGAATATTGGGTATAAACCTTAAATATAGAGTTTTTAAATGAGTGATGTTAAATTATAAAAAATCACTCATGATTTTATGCATGTGATATAAAAACATTTAATCCAAAAATTTGATGCTGTAGATAAGCACAAATTATCAATATTTATTACTAAGGATATGTTTCGTGTAAACAAGTAGCACTGATATTAGTTGCTTCTCTCTAAAAACTACACGACAAATTGTTAGATGTGTTACTAAGAAAAATCTTATAAGTATATATACAGCTAATTACATAATGCATTAAATTATTGCTCCTGTGCATTAGAATATGAAGGCAATTGGAGATGAAAGGGAGTAATGGACTCACTAAACAAAAGTATGTATTTATAATAATTATATTTTGGATTATTTCAATCAATTTATATTAAATGTTAAATATCATTAGAAAAAATTAAATTTTACCAAAACTTTTGAAATACATTTGCCTGTCAGACGAATGCATTTCAAGTGATATTATTTTCTTTCTTCTTTAGATGTTGCTGGCCTGACTAGTGATAGTACTCATAAATATTAATGTTAGTACCCTCAATAGTCAGGTCAGGCACACTTAAAGAGGGAAAATAATACCACTTGAAATATTGTGTTATTTACTAATCAGAGTGCACTTACTAATAGTTGAATGTATGTGAATAGTTTAAGTAAAGTTTGATTTTTTCTAAAGACATTTAACATTTAATATTAGATGGCTGAAATAATCCAAATTATAATTACTAATAAAATGTCATCATCACAAATCTTCAGCCTGTAAATGACAGAACCACAACCTTCTGAAAAATAATACATTTTATAGGTAGTAAAACAATCTTTTTATAAATGCAATAATGAATATGAATTAGAAAAAGCAGATCTAAACTCTTTAGTGTTTTAGTAATTATATATATATATTGTGACCTTATCTTCGATCAACAACTAAGCTAAACTCACGTTTGGGGCTATAATCCGCTTTTGTGTCCTTCTCTTTGAATGCTGGAATCATATATGAATCTGGCCACATATTTCATGGCACCAAATTCGCCCTTTTGTAACCTTCACTACCTAAATAATCAAAAATATAAGTATAAAGAAACAAAAATGTTAAACTAATGAGATGATTCCTTTATTAAACAAAGCTAGCATGAAACTATAGATCTAAAAAAGATCACAAGGTGATTAATAAAGATAATAACTTCTGGTTAAACCAGCTTTAAAATCCACACAACAAACAAACAAACAAACAACAAACAAAATATGATGAAATAAATTTAATCTTCATTAAACCAATAAATAACTAATAATTAAACAGAAAAATGAAATGTGTCTAAGAATGAAGAGAAAAGAATGAAGATGTATGAGAATAATGAATGATTAAGATAATGATAGAATAAGAGTTAATGAACAGTTAAGATGATAAAAGAATAAAAGTTAATGAATGATTAATAAATTATGATAATGAATTAATGTCAAATGAGAATGAATAAATAGAAGAACAATCAAGATGAAATTGAAGAACAATGTTGATGATGGAGACTGAAATCTTAAACTATAAACTAATATTGTATTAAATGGTAAGAAGGTAAGCTAAATAAAAGTAGGGATTCCAAGCTTGACAACACCAGAATATTTACCATAAAATCAAAACAAGTTATACATTTTATGACAAAAGAAGTAATTTACAACTTAAAGTTTGGTTGACTTTCATAAAATAGTGAAATTAATATAATTCAGCTATAAAATTTACTACAAATTCAAATTATACCTTGAAATTTAACAATTAATTCTTCTCAGGGTTCAAACAACTCAAAGATTGTTATACAAAATATACTTGGGTCAGTGAGAGGGATTTTGCCACTACCCAAATATAATGCACAAAATAGCTCTTAATATAAACTCAAATTAACAACTATATTTAGCAGTTCCACAGAAACTTTATAAATTCAATAACTATTATAAACTTTAAAAATTCAAGAAATGTGAAGAACTTTTTAATAACTAAACACAATAACTTCCCAAATTTTTTTTCTCAAATAATTATAAACCATGTGATCAAGATCAGTGAATGATAGCTCTGTGGGTTCAACTAAACCGATTAAACCAATATTAAGTGTTTATCTTTTAGTATATCATTTAAAATAATATGTACTCTAGGTTAATCATATTTATATTGTTAAGTGATGATTCCTTCGATGTACTCATAAATTATTGGGCTAAACAAAATTATTATGATATACCAACCTATAGTTAATTGTACTGTATTGGTTGATGATGATTTTCATATATAATCCTCTGATATGTTGATAGCAATAACAATAATATTGTGTATGGTGATTAGCAATAAGACTACAGGCAACAAAATAAATTTTTAAACACAACAAGATTTATTTACAAATTTATTTCAGACACATTGTCTGAAATAAAACCAATATATGAAATAAACTCCTGGATGGATAATAATTGTTATTCCCCATTATTTACACAAATAGTAAATAAGACCAACAAATACAGTGATATTCATAGTATCACTATTATGATTGACTAAGTTTCTATAGTTTTTATTATTCTTCTATCTTAAAGAATAAGATATTTAAACTTTATTTCAGCTAAATTAGCATTTAAATTGTAAACAAAATGTATTTATGTCTTTGGGATATACGCAACTTTTTAAATCTAAAAACTTGAAGTTATGATTTAGTATATTAAACTGTATCTATTTGATTTGTTGGAATATGATAAGGGCAATTATCATATGCAGCACAATTAATAATTTATTATCATTTAATATGAAAAGATTTATTATATTGATGTGGGGACAGACATTATAAGTCAAATGTGCATATGACACTAAAACATTACCTATGTCCACAATCTAATCATTGAATATTTAACTGATCTTACTGATCCATTGGTGAATCACTACTTGATGAAGATAAATCCACACTGCCCATGTGCATTTCTTGCTCTTTCATCTAGAAGTTCTACAATCACTAGTAGGTTTTGGTTTGGTTTTTCTACAAACTGATGAATATCCTACAACATCATAAGACACTATTCCAATTAGGCAAACACTATAGATAGACCAGTGTCCCTTAATCTAACTTTATCTTATTCTTGCTATATGATTTTGAAATACTAAACTTCACCATACATGGTGGAAAACGAACTCTATAACCTCATGAGGGATCTAACAATAAAGGGAGGTTCTACAAAACATGATAGTTGTATAATAATATGGCTACTTCTAATACCTCTCTATAAGTATACAAGTGTGAACTTGACCTCATCACAGGAAAATAAAATTCAGACCATGGATATTCTTTTTTTAGGAAATTGTGCTAACTAAGCATTAATTATTACTCAGCCTTGACCATCCTATCCTCTCATGTGATCAGTAATGGGTGATTCTCCATCATCCCATGCTCAATATTAATATTATTTTATTTGATGCCATTATATGTGGCACATACTTATCAGCTAAAAGCTGTCACAAGTCCTCAATACCATAGCAAGGTATAATAACACTAACAATAAAAGTGTAAACATAAATATTCCATTTCACAATGCAGAAACTATTAATGTATTAATAGACAAACCACCAAAATATATTTCAAATGATCATTAATTATTTTGAAATAACAATTATACTTTTTTTATAGCAAGCATTACGCATGTAAACAATGAAGATCAACCTGCATTTATATTCAAAGTGGACATGTTCATTCCTATGTAAAATTAAGAAATGAAAAAGGCTTAGATTAATTTTTTCATATAAGAAAAAAAAATTGGGTCATTATAGTATATCTTTGACAAAATGTCTGTTTGTTCACACTTTAATATTTACACTAAAATCTGTTTTAAAATGTGAGAGGTAAATATTTCTTCCTCTCTGTCTAGATAAATGATATTTAATAATAAATTTTCCCTTAATTGGGAAAATAGCAAAAATACATATGGAATAAATGTATATATTTTTATACATCTTTACATCCTTTTACTAAATATATTTTATACCATATATTTTATACCACAATAAATAACTATATTAAAAAAAATCCCAAATGACACATGACGTAAGTATTATAACACTAACATAGCAATAATAATAATAATAAAAAAAATGAACATTTTCTCCCATTAGATTTTATCCTATTAGTCAAAGTTTATTTCATCCTTGCGAGCTGAAATGATTAGAAAACTGATATTATGATGAGTAAACAACCCTAAAATAATGCATATATATATTTTGATTATCCTGTTCGATGTTAGCATATTCAGACAAAATTCAAACATTTCTCCAAAGGCAATTAAAATTCATTTATTGGTTTATGTACCGATGTCAGCATAGTGCGATAATATTTAAACACTTTCAAGTGTAGCACAATAAAATCGTTTTATCCATATTTTGATCTAGATAATTTTCCTTAATAAATTTATAGGTTATTATGATCTTCCAAACAAACTTTTTTTTTAAAAAAAATCATTTATTGACTTGTTTATTTTGTTCTTCCCTCCGTGGTAATTTCTGTAACAACTTTAAGTAATTTGAACATTTTTAAAACATTTTTTTTAAAAAAAAAAATTATTTATACACATTGCACAGTAAAAATTTAAAAGTAAATATTTATTTTATTACATTTCCATTAGCAAAGTAATATTTGTTTAGCAATACTAAGAAGAATTTATCCAATTATAAATACGATATCCTTAGCATTTTAATTAATCTGTAACTTTCCATTTCTATACGCAAGTTGGTGCTAAAGAAAAATTGGCAGATGAGTTTTCTTTCTTAAGACAGAATAGGGAATGAAATCACGCAATTTTTTTTAACTTTAATAAAGTTATATGATTCAAAAATGACTTTTTTGATTTGTTTACTTTATCTCCGGAAACCTTTCTTCAAAATTATTTCGAATTATTTTATTGAAATTATCATTTATAAGTAAGCACATTCTTCTACTTAATAATAAGTGTGCAAAAACAAACATTTTTGTCAGCTTTTTCTTTTAAAGGTAAATAATTTGTGCATCATTTTTAAATCTGAAAATTTAAAAATATAAACAAAATAAAAGCAAAAGCTTACATTCTCTGGAATAGTTCTTGGTTTGAAGTAATATTTATTGAAGTAACACATGGTTCCCATTTTTCCTTTCCAGTATGACTCAGGAACTATCAAATTGATGGAAAAATAGTGTTGAAATGATTACAAGGTTTTAAGATTTTTATTCCATGTTTTTAAATAACAATATATTATAATCCCATTCAAGTAGATTCCAAATTTTCTGATTTTTTAAAACTTTTTCTTCCTTATTTTATAAGTTAGAGTTGAAGTCTGTTGATTCTGATTCTCTTTTTCTTAATCACCCCTGTACAACTTTGTTATATCATATATAGCTTGTATTATAATGCATTGTGGTAACAAATGGACCAATAACCTTAATGTGAATATCATTAATATTACTCCACCTGGCTTCATTTTTAATAACTATGCATACTATGCAAGACTGTTTCCAATCCACTACAAAAAAAATATGCTTAAGGAATTGATTATAACCATTCATTTTATAAGATTTAAGAAATTTAATTTATTTATTTGTTTATTTCAATTGCTATTCAACAATAATAAAATAGCAATATATTTATCTCCCAATTAATAATAATACTTTTAATTTATTTTATCCCTAGTCAAAGCTTAGTCTGGGTCTGAAACCTCTTCTCCACTCAAGCAGATTTCCTAGTGCATCCAGAACAGTCTTTATTTAAAGCCACTTTATTAAGATTTTAATGCTAAATATATTATTATGATTTAAAATTTTGGATTATTTAATACAGGGACCTAAATAAAAGGTCACAATATATATATATATATATATATATATATATATATATATATATATATATATATATATATATATAAAAGCAATACACCACTAATCCCACAGACCATATCAGAATTATTAATTAGACAAATTAGGGTTATGAAATGTTTGGTGATAAGTCATAATTTTGTCTAAGCAATAATAGTTATTGAATATATATGAAATGATAAAATGGTTACAAGACTGATATATCTGTTATTTTAGTTGTTCTTGTATGAGATAACATCATTTAGAATAACCATTCTCAATGTTACCTATGATTCTTATTACTGATATATTGTCAACAGAAAATTTATAAACAATATTAGTGATCATTTTTAAAGTAAAATAATATATCATCAAAATACTGAGAACATTTCTTATAAAAAAATCGGAATTTTTTTTTCATTTTGATCTCTAGATTTTTTATTAAGTATTTTATGGATTAATTAGTAGATGCATACAAATATTTCCCATAGAATAAGATTATGAGAAGGATAAACATCATGGAAGTAATATATTTCAAGAAACTATTATAAATCTTACAATTTTATACCACATTGTATGTCTAAATGCATGGCATATCATAATAACCATGTAAAATTCTGACTGCTTTAACATAATTTTAACTTTTACTCTGTTTAATTAATGTGCTGCTTTTAAGAACCTGATGGATTCATCATATATGCAATATTTATTCTGACTGTGACATTTTTTCCAGTTTGAGATGTATAACTTCAGTGATGTTTTGCATTTACATATGAAGTTCTCTACTAAAAGGTCACCAGAGTAAACAGATGAATGAGTACTAAGATATGCAGTAGTACTTCATTATCATCAATAACAATTTTATATTACTTGCCTCTCCTTTACAAGTAACTTATTCTAGCAGCTCAATTTTAGAGCAGTATGATAAATATAATAAACTATTTCCATTTTAAAGGTGAATAAAGATTTATTAAAAATTTTAAAATTAAATACATTGTGTTTAAAGCTATGTTAAAGATATTTTTATAACAATATTTCTATTAGAGTTTCTTTTCACATGTCACTGCATCACAAGACCTCTTTCATTATATAATATGTGTGTGATTGTTAGATATTATATATATATATATATATATATATATATATATATATATATATATATATATATATATATATAATACCAAATATGTTTCTCTCTTTTCTGGGTAATTGTAATATTTAGATAAATGTTCTGAACATTTATACAGAAAAGGTAGTCTATATGTTTTAAATTTAGCTTTTATTCATGGTTAGCATGCTTTCGATAGATAACATATCATAATATTAAAGTGCAATGATTATGATATGTTATATATCAAAAGCATATGAATAAAAGCTAAATTTGGAATATATAGACTACCATTTCTGTATAAGGGTTTAGAACATTTATATGAATATATAATGACATAATATCTAACAAGATATATATATAATATTCTTAAAAATATCAGTATACTTAATGCATAACTTCTAATTTTATAATGTCTCAGAATATTATAAGAAAGACTCTCAAATTGACAAGTTTTATAACAATGAAATTAATATTATGATTCATCTTACAACATCATTATTAGTTAAACTTGATTTTTTTGATAGTAATATCATCTGTTTCAATATTTCATAATAATATATTGAGTAACTGTTAGTGGAAAAATATCATATGGACTGGCCTTTAAAGTAATGCTAAATCAGAGAATAACTTTCTATTACTTTAGGGTAACAAAAAATAAATTTCTGATTGTATATGCAAAGGAATCTTTTATTTATATTTTATTTTCATAATATCAGTGGACACCATTTTATGTAAAAGATATTACATCTTTTAGTTTATACCTAGCTTTATTTATATATAGACATTATGTTCTGCTGAATGTCTTCGAGAAGTATAAATTCTATCTTCTTATATTTGATTCAGTTTTGTTTCTAAATTGTGATCTCGCAGTAAAAACTATGATGACGATATTTCCCTCACATCCGTGATTTTCGCTTCCATAGATTCAATTGTCCAACATTAAAAAAAAGTACATAAAATATTTAAAAATTGAAAATTTAAAAAAATTAGGAAAATTAAATTATTATTTTTGTTTATAATGCTTACATAGTGCGTACAGACAACTATATGCATATGTGTGTTATACACATTTTCAACGTGTATTTGCAAATGTTAATATCAGAAGTGAGCTTTGATCAGATGACGCCATATGGGACAGTGCTATATACTGGGTAACATTAACTTAGCCAAATAAATATTATAAATGTACAAAACTTTTAAAATCAATATTAGTTATAATTTTTAAATGACATTTAATTTTATTTACCATAAATAAATATTTGAGATTTTATAAGGAATAGGAACAGATCATTCTCTTTAAGTTCCAAAATCTGGTTTATTTACAACTATGTTTTAAATGAACTCTTTATTCTCAAATCTCAATGAACATAATAATAGATTGTATTCTATAATATTCTATTAACTCATACATGCTTTTTAATTATGTATTACTTAAATGAAGAAGCAAAAAATAATCATTAAATCTTTTCTAGCAAATCATATTTGCTAAATTTTTTACAACATTATGAATGTCATTGAAAGGTCAAATTAAAATCATTACAATAAATATAAAAATATTACAACAGTGGGTATTTTTTTTTTTTTTAAAAAAATAATTTAACTAACAAAATTTGATTACACAAATTATAATCCAATAGTTATTTTTATGTTATTGTATATGTTAAATGCCCCCCCCCCTTTTTTTTTAAAAAAGAATTAGCCATATATTAAATGTAATACTAATGTCATATATTTAAGAGAAAACTTTTGTATATATATTGTGCCATTACAATTTAGTCAGTAGCTAAATTTGTAATAATGTGCATAAAAGAAAATGTAAAACAAAAATCATCATCACATTTTCATATAGTAAAGGAAACTGTAGGGCACCCAAGATTAAACCCTACAAGATTCAGTTCTAAAACCTTAAGACAGAAAGAGAGTGGGGCAACAGTTATATTCTTTATTTGTTTGTGTGTTGATAAAAACTCAAAAAGAGTAGTACACACAGTTAATTATTCAGTATTTAATTTTTTTTGTTAAAAAATAAAGTTATAACACATATGTATAGGCAGTGTGTGTTATAAAAGCTATTTAGTTAGTCACTTTTAAATTACACATATTAACTTTCTTTAAAACTTACCTACATTTGCTAAATTTTAATATCTTATTCTATACTTATATTTTTGCTTTTCTATAATTGTAATTTGGATTTAAAAGCTAAGGATTTAATTTTAAATATTAGGGTTATAATTACTAAGCTAGCAATTAGATTGTTTTATAAGCCTGTTTTATAAATAATTTGAATGAGTGTGTGTGTACATTGCATACATAAACCACATTTTTATTTATTAAATATTGAAAGAAAAAGAAGAAAATCTGTTAAATTATTATTTTTTACTCAACAATTTTGTATTATAAGGGTTGTTTTTCTGTTAAAACTTAGAGACGATGTGAAAAGTCTAATTTTAAAAGTGTCTCATCTTAAGATCAAAAAAAAGAAGCTCAAATTTGAGATGTTACATAGGTGTAAAAAAAAGGATTAAGACTATTTTTTCCTTCAAAACAAAAGTTTGTCTAAACATCAGGATAGTGAGATTTTTCATACTATCCAGCTAAAAAACAATTTGGTTGAGAATAAGTTATAAATCTAATTAGAAGAGGTGGTCAAAAAAAAAAAATCGGACATAAAAGCAGTCTGGAAAATCAGTTGATATTATAGAGACTTTTAAAAATATTGAAACTAAAAGGACACGCATTTTTAACTCTACAAAAATCTCAATCAAAAATCTTTTTTTTTATTATTAATTTTTTTTTTGAGGATTGAAGATATAAGGATGGCGGGGTAAGAAAAATTAATATATATCTCATCTGTTGACCAGACCATCCAGCCAGCGCATCATATATAAAAAAAAAGGAAATGTCTTGTCTGAAATTATAAGATTCTACACCTTTTTACTGACTGAGAGAAATAAGATTTTTTAAATAGAAAGAAGAAAGCATTCACCTGCATTTAAAAGCCGAAGAAAATGATTAATCTACAGATAAATGTTAAATCATCAAGTTCAATTAAATCCAGTAACTGAGTTTAAACCAAGAAAAATTATAAATGTGAAAACAACTGCTGTACTTCATCCACTAAAAGAATCATGCTTGACAGGAAGAGAAGAAAAGTTAATATAAGGATTTCCAAATTGTCCACTAAAGCAAATAACCTCAATATAATCATCATCATCAAATAATTATACACCTCAAAAAAGAAATTGTTCCAAAGAAAAATGGAAATGGTAAATGCAAAAGTATAGACATTGAACAAGATAAATTTGAATTATTGGAAGTCACTACAAAGAATAGAATGGGTAATATAAATTTTTCTTTTATATATTTTCTTTATGATATCAGAGACTTAGTAAAATTTTAGCAACAGAGTGGTATATTCTTGTTTAAAGAACTTTTAAAACAACCAAGATCAATTGAAACCCAGAATTTCTTAATAACGATAAACATAAGCTTCATTAATGATTTTATATGTACTAAAATTATGATTGTCTATTAACTTAAAGTTATGAAATGTTATTAATATGTAACATTTTTTTTGTTATTATTTTGTTTTAAATAATATTTTTATTATGAGGATAAAACACGCACATACATAATAATATAATATTTGTTGCATATATGTAATTGTGTGTGAATGTAAAACAATAGGCAATATTAAGAATATTAGAGTATTGTGTTTTAAGTTAAAGTATAGCATTTCAGAGGGTAGAAGGGAGGGGGATAAAAATAATTTAAAACTTGTTCTGGAAATCTTGCTCTTTCACTTCTACTAATATTTATTTTTTATCATTCTACTTTACATATTAGATTATAAAGGTATGTGTGCAAAAGAGAAAAGAGAGAGAGAGAAAAAAAAGAGTGTTTATTATTTTTTTTGAGATATTTTCTGGTGGAGTGAGAATCAGCAAATTTGATGTCCAATTTAATATACGCATTATACCATTCTGGGAAAGGGGGAAGAATTTAAAATTAATAGTATGATTTCAAATAGTCAAATATGATTATTATTGTTATTATCCATATAAATTTTCATGTATGTCTAGAAATTTTTATGTATACATTAGAAATGCAGTAATAAATGTGAATTTGTTTTATTAAACAAGGCATATATATTTCATTAAGAGTATTTTTTTTATTTATTATTAGTTGTGATCATTCATCATCAAGGTGAATATTAGCTATTTAAGTTTCAATTAGATATACTAAAATTAAGCAATAATTATGAATTTCTTTATAAAAACTAGGTTTATGATTAGGCTTAGTCCTAAAGCTGTGGTTGAAACCATTATCATTATCATTGTCATCATCACGTTTTAAATAATGAGATAGATAAATGTTTAAAGGCTAAAGATAAATAAGTGATTTCATGGTATTTAGTTGACATTCATGAATAAATATTATAACCACCATTCCATCATCTATATCATGCAAGGATGAGTGAATTGCCATCCTAAATTAATATAATTTGAGCTAGTAAAATCTATAAAAACATATTGAAACACATTTATTATGTTAAGATCTGGGAAATGATTTCTGTCTAATGAAATTTATATACTCCACTTTAGTTTAGGGATGTTTTATGTTTACCTAAATATTATTGCATACAGTGATATGGATCTAAAAGCAAAATCCTCCATTTTTTATTAGAAATAAAGTACCAAAAAGGGATTCAAACCGGTACATGTGAAAAAGTTATAAATATAACTTTGTCTAGGTCCAGCTAACCTAATGGCGCCTGATAGACCATATTCACTTGTTGTTCATGTAGATATGCACTTGAGATCCAACCAAGAGATAAGAGTTAATAAAATCTACAGTTGAATATATTGAGAGATATTTGATTGAATTACCAGTGTACTCACTCACTTGATTTCCATATACCTGAGTTATAATAGTTTGTTCTGAATAATAATTGCTTATAGTTTAATCTACTTGTTTATTGATGATACAATGCCTGCCTAACCAGGATTTACAATAGGCCAGACACCTTAAATGACTAGTCTCCAGGCATTATCGTCTCTAATTAGTGATATTATGATATCTTTAGAAATCAATTATAGAAATATGTTTCATTTAATCCAATGATATTTTAATATATTTGTTCAATAGCTTATAGCTACTATCCAGGTATATAAAATGGTAATATTTATATTTGTATTCCTTTGAGCAAGTATTTAATTATATTCGAATCGTTTCTACCTTTATGTATGTTAAATGATATATATTTGAACTCTTTTCTACCTTTATTTATGTATGTTACAATGGATCTTTGATCTCGTTATTAAGTTACAATATAAAATGGTAATATTTGATTCTTTTGAAGCTTTTATTTATTTAGGTTGCAATATATAGAGAGAGATTGGACAAAATATATGTAATACATCATACTCTTTGAGAATAATAGGTAAGTATTAGACAAATCTCGCTTAGAAATTTTCATTTCATATAAATGAGCTTACATATCTAAATTTTGTCATTGTGACTCTCGATAACTAACTAACCTTAATAAATCAAGTAGGCAACTCGAATGAAAAATAAAATTTACTATTTTAATTATTAGCACACAAATTTATAAATACTCGTATGAAATATATTTTATAATAATACAATAATATAAAAACCTTTGGTACATAAAATTATAATAAAGTTCAAATATGACCTGCCAAAAGTCCCTAAGTCTACAGATTTATTCTTTGAACTTCTTTTTATACTACCCTATTTAGATAAAGTGTTTTTTTTTACTTCTGGAATAATTATTGTAATTTTAAATTTAATTATCGTTTATAATTTTTTTTTTTTTTTTGTAGAGAAAGAATTCTTTTTTCTTAATTATTCTACGGATTACAATCTTTATCCAAAGTGGTATTTTTAGTAAATTAAGATGGTATACCTTTTTCTATTCTTAATTTATCTGTATTTGAATCACAAATGAACTTTTTATTTATTTTTCCAAAATAAATTTAAACTAATCTTTTTTTTCTTTTTTCTTTAAACATAGCATTACCTCCTTCTACCACAGAAATTCTAATGATTTTTTTTACACTAATTTTAATTGCTGATATAATCTTTTAAAATACCTTGGTTTTTTTTTTTTTTGCTTCTAATGTTTTTGAGCTAAGTAACTCCTCTTATACAATATTTTCTATTTTCTCCTGCAAGTTCACCAGTATTAGTTTAGTGATTTCTTCTGCTTCTGGAACTTCATTTTAAGAGTTGTGGTTTATATGACATTTATCTTTATTACTGCCTTCAATATTATTATTGGAAATCATAGCTTGCTTTTCTTTAATCCACGTCTTCTTTAAATTGTTCCAACTCCAAAACGTATCATTATTTTATATTTGTATTGCTGTATGCTACTACTGCTTTGATTTTCAGTATTAATTAGCAAAATGTCTATTTAGTTCTAATTGTTCTCCATATTAGAGTATTAAGTGTTGATAAAACAGTGACATGTACAAAACTTCATATATATCAATACTATTAGCTTTGTCAATCCTCATGTTTAATTGCTGAATAGTCTTTAAAAACTAATCCATTTGACTCAGAATAATAAAGTTATGCAAGAATATGTGGAACACCCCATTTCTTTAGTGTCTCCTCAAATTTCTTTGTTGAAAGTTGTTCCATTATTTGAAACTAACACTTCTGGAATTTCATGATAAAAAAAAAATTTTATGGAGGACTTTTATAAATCTTCTGAGCTGCTGTTTTTCATTAACTGGAAAAACATGCATCTGTTACTGCCAATATTATACATTCTTTATATAAACTAGTATGGTCTATATTGTACCGGTCAAAACATGTTGATCCATTTAACATGATCTGGAACTCAATGAAATGTACTTCAAACCCAGTCAAGCCTGAGATATAGGTCAGGTACCAACCTGGATTCAAAACCATTCCCCAAAGCCCCAGATCAAACATCTAATGAATAACATATAATGATGGCACATGAGAATTTATTCTAAATCTGGCACACTAGCAGAGTGGAGAAGACAATGAGACTCAATATTAACTATATATATATATATATATACATTAACACTGGATTACGACTTAACTAAAATAGGCATACACATGGTTGTATGTGTGGAAGTGGAGAAAAGGGAATTTGAATGATTCAAATAAGTTTAGACAATAAACAGTTTAATAACATGACAAATGTGTGAATGAGCAAGCGTCTACCAAATAGTAGATAATTACATAGTGAAGTTCATGCTAAGGGTTCTCATATACTCTTTTATTAACTAAATATTATATATACATGAACACATCTTTGGTGGGCATGATATTAAGATGCCAATCAATTATTAAAAAGATTACATAATATTACCATTAATGCTTTGATTTACGGTTCTGAAACATGGTGACTAACATATTATTTTGGGAGCATTCTGAGATTCATTATATATATAAGAAAAACTATTTTCACACCATTGCGGTCATGAAAATAAACAAAATACATTTGACAAATTATATTTGATTTTATGACAAAATATTTATTCAAAAAACATTTAAAAGACAGAACGCTTGATTTTCCCGAAGGCAGATACTCTTAAATACTTAAATACTAAATTACAATGGTGGGATTGTGTAAGACTGAAATAACATTATTAATTAATAAAATTAATAATACTTGGCATTTTACATATTTATTTGAGCAGAGCATAATTTTAATATTAGAGCACTAAAAGTGGGTCATGAAACAAAAGAGATAATAAATGGAGAAGTGGTGTACTGACAATGGTGAAAAAATAAGTCTAAGACCCCCATTATAGGCAGTGCTTAGAGAAAAATGGATTAGGCATGCCATGGACATCACTGACATGCAGAGGCTTTTTATATGGAGAAAGTCCCAGGAAGCTCAACTATCCATGGGACAGAACATAAGAAGAAATCTATGGGTTCAATCCTGTCATAACCCCCAAATTTAGAAACACATATATATAATCATGAAGATAAGGCCAGATGTCAGTAACATAGTATGGATAAATGTCATTAATGACAGTGAATAAGATTTACTGCTTTAATAATAAATGACCCCTGTTTGAATGTCATAATTTAGACAAATAATGCACTTTGCCACTATAATATATGCATAGAGAAGATTTCATTTAATAAAATATACATGAAGATTTGATCCCCTCCCTTTCTGCTAATTAAAATAATTCAATCCTATCTTCATGGATTTTGATAACTGAGAATATTTAAGCATTTGATATTTTAAGAGTATAAAGAAATAAAGTAAAATTGCAGTTATAGAGAAAACAAGTAAAGGTCACCCTTTCAGAATTTAATAAATAACATTTTAAAATTTCAGAGTGTTAATTAGCCTAAGTTCTGGACTCACCCTGGGTAGAATCCAGAGTTAAACAAATAAAAATATTTTATACTAAAACATAGACAAAATGGTGACTCGTAAAAACAATCTGGTGTGAGCAATTAATTAATAATGCATTATGTTTTAAAGGGAGATTAATAACCTTAATTTATGGAGGTTTACTTAAAAGAAGAAAGAAACAATTTTAGAAATTCAACTCGTCAGATTGCTTGAGATTGGCATATTAATAATAACTAAAATAGACATATATAATCAAGTAATATATACATATAAATAAATGACCACACCAAAGTTAAAGAAAGCTAAAGCATATGAAATAGGATTAAATAAAAAAAATCATGTGAGAGCAATTTACATTTCACATATTAATTAAAAGAAATAAAATTAAACAATATGTTAGGAGAAATCTTGATAGCAGCATTTGAGATTAGTTAGACTAGATTTACTTTTAGGTTGCAGCATGAAATATTGATTTCTTAGAGTCCATTTTAAAAAGTCATCTCATCAGGGCAATTAAAAGGATCCATGCAAGTTCTTGGGAACAACATTCCAAAGTTCTCATTTTAGGCATTTACTTTATTATTGGGCAGCAAGATGGTACGACAGCACTCATCATTTTTAGATTTTAAACCAGTGTGGTTTATCTTGATAACCCAGTTCTCTCAATAGCAAATCTCTTCATGATCAAAATCAGCCCATTTTATATTCCTGTTCAGGTATTTGTGGAATGTTTTCAATTTCTCGTTTCTAGCTCTAACTCTAATCTCTGATCATACATTTCATTTGTCCATTGTTTTTGAAAATGCAATTGTTAGATAACTGTCCAAAATAAATTCAAATCTATTTTCAGATTGGAAATAGATTTGACAAAAATGTTTATAACAAAAGTACAATCGTTAATCTTAACCCTTTTCCTGCCTCTTATGAGGCTCCTCATCGACATCTGACATCACTCTAACTCTGCCAGTTCTTATGCTAAAATATTCGTTTGACAGGTATTGAATAGGTTTTTAAAAGTTCTGTAAGATGGTGCCCTCTTCCGAATTATTTTACAAGTAAAAAATATAAAAAAATGCATTTAAACCTAAACAAAGAAAGAACATTAGTTGTGATTGGTTGTTAGCATGCTCTCAGCCGAAAAAGACATTCTGATTGGCTGGAAAGAACAAAGAAACCGCCTGATCAAAGAAAATAAAGAAAAACGCTGAGATTTTCATTTCGAATATGATTTAACCCTTAAACCACTAATTTTATTATTGGTTGTATCAGATAAAAATCAAATCTTTTAATTGGTCAACTCACAAACTGAAGACAAAGCCTATTGTTAAAACATATTCGCCTATAATATTAAATTCAACTCAGATACGTTTATAAAAAGTTTTTTACTAATTTTTCAGGTTATGAAGAGAACGAAAGTTCTTTCAAAAATAAATTGCTATTTATTTATTCTAAAATATTCACTTTCGGCAACGTAAAAGCTATAATATAAACAAAAAGATCGACTTTTATGTTATAGAAAAGTAAATATTTCTTTTTACTAAATCTTCAACATTTTTACAAAAATCTTCGATATTTTTCGAAAATAATTTTGTTTTTTTAGTATATTTTTTAAAAAACTAGTTTAATTTCTTAAATTATATTTTTTTAATACTTAAAATTGGATTCGAAATGAAAATCTCAGCGTTTTTCTTTATTTTCTTTGATCAGGCAGTTTCTTTGTTCTTTCCAGCCAATCAGAATGTCTTTTTTGGCTGAGAGCTTGCTAAGAACCAATCACAAATAATGTTCTTTATTTGTTTAGGTTTAAATGCGTTTTTTTTCTATTTTTTACTTGTAAAATAAATCGGAAGATGGCACCATTGTACAGAACTTTTAAAAACGCATTCAATACGTCTTTAACGAAAATTTTCGTATGAAAACGGGCTGAGTTAGAGTGATTTCAGATGTCGACGAGGAGCCTCGTCGGACGCGGGAAAAGGGTTAAAGTATTATAAAAGAATATTTTGAGAAATTAAAAATTATTTTCAGAGAGAATACTAAAAAAACAAAATTATTTTCGAAAAATATTGAAGATTTTAGTAAAAATATTTAAGATTTAGTAAAAAGAAATATTTACTTTTCTATAATGTAAAAGTCGACCTTTTTGTTTATATTATAGCTTTTATGTTGCCGAAATTGAATATTTTAGAATAAATAAATAGCAATTTATTTTTGAAAGAACTTTCGTTCTCTTCATAACCTGAAAAATTAGTAATATACTTTTTATAAACGTATCTGAGTTGAATTTAATATTATAGGCGAATATGTTTTAACAATAGGCTTTGTCTTCAGTTTGTGAGTTGGCCAATTAAAAGATTTGATTTTTACCTCATACAACCAATAATATAATTAGCGGTTTAAGGGTTAATACCCATTTTATTTTAAGTAAAAACTTTAATTAAAAATTCCTTCCCAAGACTAAAACAATATTATATTTCCAACCCTTTAATTATTTTTGGACAATTAAAGGTTGCATCTTCCATCTTGGATTTATAAAATATACAGTTTAATAGAAAAAAACAATTTAAAAAGAAAAAAGTTTTTAAAATGATGTATAATGAAATATTTTAAAAAATCAATATTTTGTTAGTATTTTTGCTCTTATAATATATATCTGAGCTGCACCTATGTATTTTTAATGTGAAGAAAAGAATTAATAAAAAAGAATTAATAATAATAAATATTGAAAAGTTAAACTTTATAAATTTTAGGCACGCATCTCAAATATATAAATTAAATATATATACATGACTAAAGGAGCAGAATGGAATATAGGGTTTAAATACAGGTTATTAGATGATACCATGAAGCTCAATCTTAAGCTAAGATTGACTGCTTCAATATGGATCTTCTTCCATCATCTCACAGTTTGAGGACATTTAGTGTACTTTATTCTGGAATGAAGCTGTTTCAATGGCATATCTCACACTTTTTATGTAGTCTTCAATATCTGCATTCAATTTTGATGGAATTCTTGCTTAGCATCATCAGTCATCATTAATTTCACTGGAGAGGTATTTATTTTATATAATTCTGTTAAATAAATTTAGAAATATCAATTTTATTTTCTCTTCAGTTTTGATATTTTTTATTAGCACCTTAAAATACTCATATCCTACTATCAAATTAATACTTTTCTCTATAATAAATAATTTTACAATTGCATTTCTATTATTTAATTTTATGAGAATTGTTACTAATCACATCATTTTTATTTATTTTTTATTCATGTCTTTTGTTATTATTCTAGGTTGATATTTATGATTTAAATTCAAATTTTTTTTTGTAATTTTTCCTCCAATCATTATTTAATATTATAAAAATGCCCAACCCATTATTGATTTCCATTTTAATTTATGAAAAAATATATATTGGAATTAGCAATTGATCAGGTCAATTTTCTATTTTTTTAATTTCATAGAGTGTTTTGGAAATAATAGCTTTTGATTTTAACAGTTCTGTTTTTTTTTCTTTTCATTTTTGTTTTACACATTTTTGCCAAACAATCTCTGTGACTGCATTTACTTGATCATTTATTTTTTCATTTGTATTTTTCATCCAATGACCTGCTTCATTACAACAGAGACAAATGAATTTATTTGTTATTTATTTTTTTAGTACTGGACTTTCTGACTTTTTTCTGATTTATCAATAGTTTTGGTTTCTGGAAATTTCTCTCTTGATCTAAAATCATTTCATAATCTATTATTTTCTAAATTGCTTCTTTATAGATCACATCAATCTTTGACAATAGCCGTATTAATGGAGTTTGTTCTTAAACATACTCCATATAAACTAATCAAGAAGAGATTCTTCTGTAAAATCCCTAAAATCACAAGGTTTACTAAATGTCTTTTTTTGCTATCTGCTCATAAAATGTAGTCTAGCAATATGGTGGTTAAAAATAGAACTAAAATAGTTACTTAACTTTCTGATCACTTCAGCATAAATTCTTTCAGTTTATTAACATTACATACTTTTTTGTTAAATCTATGATTTTAGTACTATCCAAACATAATAAAGCTACTATTTTATATTTTTCTTTTTTAATATTATTTAGAAAAAAAAATTCCAATTATTCCAAGTAATTTGCCATTCATTGTCTGTGTTAATGTTAAACACATTTATATTTGCCTGTCCTATAATTTTCAGATTTTTGAGTGACCTAAATTTTTATTTTCTTTTTCTATAAAATGCTCACTTTTCTTAAGTTTTAGTTGATTGTGCTAGTTTTTTTTCTTTCACTTCTTGTTGTTGTAACTCTTGATAACTAACCTAAATAAATTAGGCAGACAATTTTAATTAAAATAATATTTACTATTTTAATTATTAGCAAACAAATTTACAAATATATGCATAAAATATATTACATAATAATACAATAATATACATAGGACATAAAACATATGGCACATAAAATTATAATAAGATTAAATATGATTTGCAAAAAGTCTCTAGATCTACATTTATTTTTTTGTCCAAACATACCCAGATTGGATAGCTCCTTTTCTATAGCAATCAGTCTTAAAAATTAAAGAGCTTTGAAATATTATGCTCTTTTTATAGTAGTTTACCCAATTAGTGTGTTTTTTTTTACTTCTGGAGTAACTATTGTATTTTTACGTTTGATTATCATTTATGATTTAACTTTCTCTATAAATAAGGGATTATCTGTTTTCTTAATTAATCTTCTGACTACAATATTTATCCAAAGTCAATTTTTAGTAGATTAAAATAGTAACCCTAAAGTAACCCTAATTCTAATAGAAATTGATCTATGTTTAAATCTTTAACTAAATGAACTTTTTAATTATTTTTTGAAATGAATTTAAAATGATCTGTTTATTTCCTCCTCCCTTCCCCCTTCAAACACAGCAGATATTGATTAGTCCTATAAAGGCTTAATAATATTTTAAAAGTAATTATGATGCCTAATAAAATAATATAATAACATCCTGCAATAATTTTCTGAAATCTTTGTAGATGTTATGGTTTTATGTCAACTAATGGGTGGGTGCAAAGATAAAGTTACTCAAATTATAAAAATTCCATTAACATGTTCTCACAGTAAAAGGCAATCTGATTGATAATACTTTTTTTTTTAGCAATTACTAAAAATAAATTATTTCTAGTGCTATAATAAGTATAAATATTAATCATTCCACTAGATAATGTGTTTTCAGATACTTATTACATCATTCTCATACTTATGATCCAACCATTTCTGCATGAAACAAATTATCAGATGACAATTGTTTTAAAATGCTTCTTGTGAACATTCTGCTCATAAAGTTCACAATGAATTAATGTGACAGACATTGAGTCTTTATATGTTGACTTCTGCAATGTGTTACTATAGTTTTGTGATTCTGTTTAAACTCCTCTGTAATATTGTTAATCTCTTTAAATGAGTATTATTAATTATCATTCAAAATTGATTTAAGCAGTATTTTCCTTCCATTTTTAATTAATGCATTCATTTTTCTTGAGGCAGTTTAATTTGAATATGAATTTTAAGATAAACAAGCAGTAACAATTCGATTCTTTTAAATCTAAAAAGTTTTTGTTTTTTCTCATAGGCTTATTATTTATTTCATCAGGATTTTGCAAATGATAACATCTTAGAGCTTCAGGAAATAATACAAAAGTTATTTAAAAAAGCAAAAGGTAGGTCTAAACATAAGCACTAAAAGACTAAAATGATGTTTAATTATTTTTTACATGAACACAAAATATATGAGTAAGAAAATAAACAAGTATCAGTGATCCCATCAGAAGAATTAAAAGCCTGAAATAAGCTGGATATGTCACTAAATAAAATGACAATAGATAGGTAATTAAAAATTTAAATGTAATACCAAGAGATTGTAAAAGACTTATAAATACACCACATATCAGATGTTAGAGAGAAAAGGATATTTTCTAGAATAAATTGTATGAATCAGAAAATCTTGCCGAGATTTTTATTCTACAAGCAGATTGTTTTTTTTTTTGTTCTTTTAAGATTACTATTATATAAAATATTAAATAATATGTGGATAATTTTTATTACTATTACATAAATAGGAGCTTAACATTATTAAAGATCTAATAATATTAATTTTACATTAACATCTATCTTACATCTTACTAATTGAAGATTACTTCCTGTGTGAATTTATTAAGAATGTTACAATCTTGAAATACATATTTTCTGTTAGTCAACATATAATCCAAATTTGCTGTACCTTCATTTTGATGTTTCCATGTCCATTTACATTTAACACTTTTTTCAAAAAAAGAATTCATGATATAAAGTTTCTCTTTTTCTGCAAACTCCACAAGTCTATGTCTTCTCTTATTTCTATCACCATAACCAAATTTACCTACAGCACTTTCATCTTTTAACTGTTTACCAATTCTAGCATTAAAGTCTGCCATGACAATTTTAAAATGTTATTTGGGCTGATCAAAAGATTTTTTACATCCATATAAAAATCCTTTATTTCTTCATCACATTGAGAACTTGTTGAGGCATAAACCTGCTTTTCTGCATTTGGTATCTGCTATTAAGTTGCTTAACTAATCTCGCTACTCTGACCTATACACAATCAATACTGTTTGTTTACTTAAGCATTATGTACATATTTAATTAAGAAAATAATCCCAGTGCTTAACACTATACTGAAATAAATATTCAAATATTAAATCACTCCATATGGTTACGAAATTCAGCACCATCTGTGAAATAAATATATAATATATTAGAGTCCAAATGATACTATTTTGAAACAGTATGCTATTATATCTTAAATATTGAAGCACTAACTAATTTAAATAAAGTGCATGAAATTGCTAATTTAAATTCCATGCTCTTTGTTTGAATTAATTCATGTTTCAATGTTTAACATCTAATTAGCATACAATTTCAAAATGGTGTCATTTTGAACTGTCTATTTTGAAATATATTTATATATTTATTTCATAAAGGGTGGTGCTAAATTTCATAACCATGTGGGATGATTTAATATTTTGATATTTAATTATGAATTGATATTTGTTAGCATTCATTTTGTTGAGAGAATTACAAACATTAAGATAAATGGTATTTGTTAAAAAATATTAATATATCCACATTCACTTTTAAAATTAGATATTTTTTTTTTAGAAATAGTATTATTATTTGCAATTGACAGTTAAAGAAGTGGGACTTAGGTAACAAAAAAAAGATGACTGTGA
This sequence comes from Epiperipatus broadwayi, assembly GCA_028023455.1. Lineage (NCBI taxonomy): Eukaryota > Metazoa > Onychophora > Udeonychophora > Euonychophora > Peripatidae > Epiperipatus > Epiperipatus broadwayi. The sequence goes on along the minus strand of JAQFVV010000325.1, from coordinate 217,294 downwards.
AATAAAGTTGTTGAATAAATATCCAGTAATAAACATAGGATGAATATAAAATATCAAAAAAGGATACGTTTTAATATCTGATTATAAAATGGAAGATTTGTTATTTAGTTATCATAAATCTCTCTATGAAAGGTAACTTATCTATTCTTTTATTAGTTTTTTTTTCCCTCAAAAAATTGAATGTAAAATAAGAGTACTATTTTAAAATTACTCATATAATACTGAGAAAGTAATCACCCTACGCCACTCTAAGTGTTGAACAAAGGATCAAGGATAAAATAAATCCATCTATTTTGTAGCTCTGATATTTATAAGCATACCTTTGCCAACATTGCTGGTAATTCAGAGTAAAGTTAATTTATCAGCCAGATGGAAGATGACACTTGAGAGTTATTAAATTCATAATCAATTATATAAAGTTGAAGACAGAATTTTACTTTTAACACTTTGATTGTAATAATTAAATGACTTTTCACAGAAACAAAATAAATAAACTTTTTCTTTAAAAAACACTTCCCATTACTGATTACTAGGTTTTCTATTGCTTAGTTTCCTATTATAAAAATTTAATGAAAGTCTCATCAGCATACTTTCCTTTACAATTTCTAGTCTTCTTATATTTTTTATAGAAGGATTCCATCCTTCTAGAAAGAAATTCATTTCAAATTCATCACTTAATTTTTTATGAAGTGATGTTAAATGAATTTTGTTTTTAGTCTCATTGCTATTAATATTGACATTATTGAGATCACAATTAGAAGTACATGCTTTATGCTCAGAAATTTTGCCTTTAACTCTTGTATTTATTTTCTTCTTACTATATTAACTGTTTCAGTTTTTTGATACTTATGAAAAATCCTGCTTTCTTTCTATCATATTTTTTTTCTGATTTTCATTTGCAATATTTTTCTCTCAATATTGTTTTCTTCTATTAAAATTATTGTAATATTGATATTATTTTAAAAGCTAAATCCTAATACTTGTGTACAATGTAGGATTAATAGTTGTTGCAAAACTGTATTTATGATTATATTTAACTAATTATCTCATTATAATTGTTTGGTCTTATTGCTTTGATTTTTGAAAGCAGCGCATTTTTAAAATATATTTATTGTTAACGCTCTGGAAGACTTTGCAGCATTTTCTGGACTCATATCAATGTTAAACATGAAAAGACTACCACTACAATTTGGACTAGTTAGATTTCACAAATAAGAAATGATGGTAAACATAAATAGAAAATAAAAATTACTAACAGTTAACTGGATATTATTATATGTAGGTCACATCACCACAGCCCTCATGCTTAAATAATGCAAAAGAATAATAGCAATCTGTTGACAAGATAAAATTATAATGAAGTAGTAACAGAATTCACACATTATTTTTATTTAAGATTTTAAATAGATTGTAAATGAAAGCAATGACTGAAATTGTTCTGTCAATTTTTTTACATAAAATTTATTACAATAAGTAAAGATAAACTGTTTATTATAATGTTGCTTTGACATCAGATTATTTTTATTGATTTATTTAACAATAAGCATTCTGATGTTGAGATTTACGTATGATATTTATTTAGTTGTTGGCACTTATGGTTTATTATATTTAAAGAATGTATATTAATTTGTTTGAAAGGTTATAAAATAATTGTTTATTAATCTACCTTCAAACAATTTATATTTGCCTGTTATAATGAGATTTATTTAGATATTCTAGGCAGTTTTAATTTCTACCTATTTCAATCAATGATGTCATCTACATTTTATTTATGAACTTAGACAAAATAATAAGTGGTTTCCATTTATTACTTTAATGTTGTCTGGACAACAAATTGTTGATATTCATTTAGCTTATTTAAACATGAGAGCTGTGGAGGTATGATTTATAAATGTATTTCAAATGTTATTAATGGTTTTCTATGAGGAAGATCAGGCAAAAATACATTTCATTTGTATCTTTTTTTTTTTTAATTATAAGAACTGAATTTCAAAAAAATATTGGTTACACAAATATTTTTATGGTTAAAAATGAAAAATGTTTTTTTGAATTTTTCTATATAAAAATACAGACGAAATCCAATGCTTTTATAACATTAGTTATCTTTTGCAATGTGATAATGATTTACTAATGTCAAATGTTTAGTCATTTTTATCTTGGAAAAAGAAACAAATGCTATATTGTACAGGAGATCAGATATTACAATAAATACTCAATTGTCCAATCACTTTGCTATTTTTACAATGATTTATTTTCCATTCTTTTTTTACAGTTTACAATTTCGATTGCCCCATAAATCTTCTTTAGAATGTTATATATTTGGCAATGCAATAGGAAAGAGTGGTTATTATACTTCTTGGAGATCAGATATTCTGTAAACATTAAAAATGGCAAAGCCTTATATATAGAAAAACCAAAAGGATATTTGGTATTCTTTAATTGTGAAAATATTTATAATATATAATATTCAAATATAAGTATATTGTTTATACTAGATTTAATGTTAATTAGAATGACTTGAACTCAAATTTCAAGCTCCCTACAGCTATGACCAACTGATGAGTACTGATTCAGTATGAAATATGTATATTGGACATCATTTGTCTTTTTCACATGTATGCGGACATGTGTATCAATTGTATAAGATAGATTGCATAGCTATAGGGAGCTTGAAAATCTGAGTTCGAGCCTTCTTTATTATTTATGGGCCAATTTATTAAGACTTTTTAAATGAGTCATCTATAAGATTTATTAATCTTAAATATTGTATTATTATATATTGTTTTGCTGCGTTATAAAAATATCGTGATTGAATGCATCTAAATATTATTTTACTTGTTAATATGAAAATTTATTCATATATCAAATGTGTTGACCGGGATGCGAACCTGGGCCAGCTGCTTGGAAGGCAGCTATGCTAACCACTAGGCCACCAACGCTTGTAATTAAAGTTAAAATCTAATTTTGTGAAATATACGTAAAAAACTCTGCTTCTTCCACACTTGAAAATTGTCGATATATATCAAAACAGTGAAAACACCGAACAGATGACAAAATCTTAAAAAAGTGCTAAATCAATCAATTGCAAGAATTAGACAAGAAATCAATTGTTAATTGTTTATTAATAATAATAATATTTTTTGAAAATCAGTTATATTTAAAACTATTAGTGCATCAAGTAACATTCTGCTTAATATTTATAAATTGTCTCCATCAAAATGGACCCAGTAGTAAAAAAAAACAATCCACTCATTATAACAATAGTTATTGGAGTAAAAATAAAAGGTAAAAATTTAATCATTATTCTCAACTTTTATTATTTAATTTTTTTTAAAAATGTTTTTATTTGTGTATTTAAAGCTAATAAAATTATTGCAAGAATTTTTGAATAGGGTTAGATTTATAATAAAATCTCAACAAAAAAAAAAAGAAAGATTTTTTATCCATAAATGTTTATTATTATTAGTCACAATGTCTACCATTAAATATTTAAAAAAGGGGATTGTTTTTATATTAATTACAACTTTCTAAGAATAAAACATTTTACAATATTTATGTCGTCATTGTATTAAATTAAAATTACAATCTATTAGCTTTGAGATGTAGAAATTTTGTTGTAAGCCTGCATGCTCATTATCTAAGATTCAAACTTGGAAAAAAACCTGCTTGATTTTTTTTAGATATCTGAGAAAGTATCATGCAAGCTGTGATTTTTTTTAGGTAATTAGCTTTTAGTCATTCCAATGTATAATTTGTTATTAGTCATCCTGGCAGCCAGGATGACTAAATGTTTGACATGGTTTGCAATCACAAGATTACAATTTCAAAATATGGTTCATCAATAAATTAAAAATTGCATCAATAGCATCAGTTTTTATACAGACTCCCAGAGGTAACTGTTACCATTATTATAAATATTATTATGAAGGAGAATATTTATGTACACCTATTTCTTATATCTTAATTAAATAATGAGCTAATAAAGGGCACTTAAATGGATTTATTCATAATAATATGTAATTCTGTAAAGTACAATTACATAATTGGTTATATTATCATAAGACAAATTAAACAAAATAATTGTCTTTTGTACACCATATCAAATAATAAAAATCAATAAATGTAAAATTATGAAATGATGCTAAAAATAAATTACTTACATTCTCTTAATAGCACAATATTCTATATTGGGGTGAGGTTTTAAAATAAGAAAGCCAAATTTTTTAAATATAAGTAAGATGTTTAATTGTGATGAAATGCAAGATTTCTAAGAATCACAAATAAATCATTAGATGAACTTCAAATTACAGTTTCAACATTTTAAATAGCTTTTATGAAAGTTAAAATATCTATTTGTTGGTTGTTATGTTTGTTTATAAACTTTTGTAATTACTTTTATTATTTAAGTTAGAATACAATATTAAAATTAAGGTTTGATAGATTTATATTCAATAAAATGGGTTCAAATTTGATACATAAGTAACAAATACTAAGATAAGCAATATGGGACTCTAATATTTTAGGTAGATGAACTAGTTTCTTAAATATGGAACAGTGTTCATAAAACTTTAGAGGGCAGTTTAGAGAATATTTTTGCTTTTCATTTAAAGTTATAATAATATTTTAAAATTAAGGTTTAATAGATTTAAAGTCAATATAATTTGTTGAAATTTTATCTATATTTTAAAAATCTCAATGAAAGTGACAGGGCACAATAATATTTTAGATAAATGACCTAATTTCTTAGTAATAAAAGAAAAGGGTAAATGTTTTGAATATTTTGATATAAAATTTAAAAATTGTTTTTACAAATTCAATTATTTTAAGTAGTGCACATGATTTTCTTGCTTTCATTTAAGTTAAAATAATAAAGTTAGTTTAGAATATAGTGTTATTAAGCATTTTTTTAAAAAAACATTTTTTTCCAAACAAAAAGTAAAAATGTCAAACCATTTTCAACAGAAAAGTTAGTTATTTAATGCTTTATTACATATATATATATATAATTTTGTACACATACTAAATATGATATATTTATATATAAGGAACATACATATTAGATTATTGCAGAAATATTTAGTGATATATATAAACTATAAGTGACAAATTGATTTACAGTAAAATTATATGTATTAGGTGAAGTTTATTTACAAATAGTTTTGGTAAGTTTTTTTTTAAAAAAAAATTTCCAAGCAAAGGCAAAAATGTCAAACACTTCACTTAAAAAGGATATTTCATATTTGTAGTCATTTAATGTTTTATTATACACATATATTATTATGCTCATATACTAAATATGATATATACATAAGGGATGTATTTAATAACTTATAAAAAAAATATTTAATGATATATTGTAATAGATATATAAATATACATGTTACATAAGATATATTTTTAAATGATTTAAAGAAAAATGTATTATTTTTTAATTAATGCAAAAGATTCACTTTAATAAATAGAATAAAGAGAGTTTAGAATAAATCAAAAATCATTTAAAAGATAAAACTCTGTATCCTAATCTCAATTTAAAATAAAATAAAAAATAGAAGAGGGAAAATATATTTAAAGTATAAAATAAAAATTTTGATTAGATTTCCTATTTGAAAATATGTTTATCTTCTCATTTAGCTAAAAAAAAATCCAAAATGTTATGAGGTATAATAAAAATTAAAAAAAAAAAACTAATTGTGTAAAGTAACTTAAAGATTATAAAGTAACTTGGTAAAATAATTTAAACTAAAATATTAATTGTAAAGAAAGAACAAGATAGTTTTAATGTAAATAATTGTACAAAATTATTGTTTAAAATTATTTAATTAAAGAAAAATACAATCTAATCAAAGATTAAAATAATTTTTAAAATTGTCTAATCAGGAAGAGATTACATTTATACTGAAAACAATAATCTATATAACTGGTTAGATAGTCAATACTATAATTAATGTTATAAGTAAAATTAAAAAAAAGATTAGCTAATTAGAAAAAAAGCTTGAAACTGATTAATGATGTTCATGATGTCAGATAATGGTTTGTCAAGGATATAAAGGTTATTAAATTTTTATTAGAATTATTCTACTGGTTTTCTGTTTTCTGCTATTCTGGAGTTATATTAATTTTGCTAACATATCACTTCCTGAATTTTTCAAACCCCTTTATTGAGAATTACTAGTTTATATTCCAGGGTAATATAGCTATTTGTGTGGATGTCCTAACATGTCCATGCAGTACTAAACTTACAATTGGGTATTCAGTTTTCATGACCCAGTCCCTGTGCATTTTATCACTTCAAATGTAACAGATATTCTTAACTTGCTATTGCTGAGACACTACTCATCATTATCAAAGACTTTACTGAATAAGGCCACAAAGATATATGCTGCCATAGAAAAAAGTGATAAGTTATTAAAAGATACCAGGAAACCTGTTCAAGAATGCCAGCCACAAACTCTATAAACTATCAAGAAGACAGGGGTGATCACTCTATTAAAACTATAGAAAATAGAGGTTAAGATAAGAAAATAATTCAAAGTCTAGATGTAAAATGCTTTATAGGAGTAAGATTTTATTCTCTTAATAAACTTTCATAAAATTAGAAATGATAAATTCTTACTACTTTGTTAAATGTACAGAATAACATTGTAATTAGTTTGATTTAATTTTATTTTTTATTATTATTCTATTTTTTGGAAATAAATATGTTTTAATATGTTAATTTGGCTTCAATTCTCTCTCTCTCTCCATATCTCAACATAAGACATTTAATTAAGATAAAATTTGTAAATTATATTGTTTGTGTTTAAATATGCATTGTCTGATAACATAACTTAAAGTAAGTTTCTTGTTCATTTGAGTTAGCTGTAAAATAAAGTGATGGAAGCATTTAAAATTTTCTTTAGTGAATATGCCAGTTAATTTGGGGTGGTGCCCAAAGGTTTTATCCTCAGTATAAATTCAAAGTATTCACAGAAAAGATATTTTTCTTTTAGCAGTTATGGAGCAAGTGCAAATGTCTTGAAAGTTGGCCATGGTTTGTGTATTTATAGACAATCTCAGTCTGACTGTTGGTATGGTTAATATGTAAATAGTATTGACCATATTGATTTCTCTGCTTGTGTAATGGTGTTTCAAATTTATATAAATTATTATTGTTAAAATTTAAAAATAAAAAGGGAGATATGTATATGCTTGGATGTTCCATTCAAATTCATATCAAATGTGAGTGTTTGATCATGAAATTTTCTAATTGCTACCCTGAATTCACCTCAGCTATCACATAAAGTAAAAAAAGTAATAATAATTAAAGATTAATAACTTGGAGAGAGATGCAAGAGTGAAAAAAATAGCAACCCCTAAATATTATAATTTTATTATAGTTAAACAAATTTTAAAAATATATATTTGAGTGTACTTAAAAGAAAAGATAAGACTAAAATAATTAAGTAATTGCAGGTAGATTTATAAAAGTAGAGATATAAAAACAGCAGTAGTAGAAGTTATAAATAATCAGGCAGATAATGTTAGAGGGCACTGTGGTGTGGGAGATTGGGTAAACACATTGATTAAAAAAATAATTAAAAATATGTAATAGAAAAGTTTAGTTTTAAAATAGATAAGTGTTTGTTCTTCTCTTATCTTTCTAATATGGAGACCGAGAAGCAAACCAATGATTTAACAAAAGAGTAAATATAAATTCTTATGAAGCTAATGTTAGAAATGAAACCAAATCAGTAAGATATGAAAGAGATGATATTGCAAAATATTAATGAAGTAAAAAAGCAAATTAGGTCAATAAAAGATGATAAAAGTTATAGTATGAAAGGTGCAAAAAGTGACATTAATAACAGTGAAATCACAAAAGTTGATTTGGTTATAAAATAGATTAAAGAGGAGATAGTAATAGAAAGAGCAAGTGTAAGTAATCAGAAAAAAGTTGAGCAGAGTAAAAGAAGTTTTCAGTACAGAAATAATAAATGTAGTTAAGTACTAACTGTATCAGGAATATAAGCAGATATTCCAACTGGGTGATAATGTCATGATGAAAGTTAACTTTGTGAGTCACCTGAAAAAACATATTTATAATAGATTCCAGCAAATTGACAAGGGTCCTTATACTATAGTTTGTCAGTATGGCAATAACATCTTTGTAAAGGCCAACAATAGTATAGAAAAGGTAATGTACAATGCTCAGTCTCTGAAATTAATTAGACAATAAAAAAATAAAAAAGTGTAAAGAACTACAAAATAATATAATTAAATTAAACATTACTCACAATTCCACTTACTTCCCATACACCCTTAATATTAAAAGCACTTTTAAATAATTTATTTGCTTCAGAATCACAAATTTTTAATAATAAAGATTCTTAAATTCTTCTTTTTATTTCATTTCTCTCAAAGACAACTTTAGCTTCATCAAAATTAATAGTGTGGCTTTTGATAGATATACAAAGCAGAACTAAGATATTTATTTCTAACCCTATTTTTAGGTACTTTTATTCTTTCAGTTAAGCTCAAACTACTCTGACCTATATATACCTTCTTACAAAAACAAAGAATAATTAAAAATTTATGATTCTGAAGCAGGTCAAGAGGTCAGCACATCTGCCTTACAAACAGTTGTCCTGGGTAAGCAGGTTTGCTTCCCGGCCGATGCTATGACACATGAAAAAAAAGTTCTTTTAATATTAAGGGTGTTTAGTTAAAATATGTTGTTATTTTGTAGTTCTTTACACTTTAAAAATCTGCTTATAGCAGTAAAACTATTGGTAGTGTTTTAGAGTTTATTTCTTGGCTATTATAGTTAAGTTGTCAATTTTGGATCATTTTGATTATATATTGTAACAAACAGGGTTCGAATAATCAGACCATGCTCACAAATATCCTCACTTGAAGCTATGGGTAGAAGCATACAATGGCGATATAAAATATAACGGGTAGTACTATGATATATATATTGTGAGAATGCAATCAAACTGTTTAAAAAAATGCAACACGTACACCTATCTTGAATATAATTATTACCAATATACCAATAATTATTTAAAATCTATTATTAATTTTATACATTAATAAATGTATACAAACTGGACATTTAAAAATTATAACTTTAACGATTCTTAACTATACAGACATGTAGATAATAACACTGTAATATATATATATATATGCCCCAAAATTATCAAAGAAAAAAAATCACCATTAAGTTTTAATTGTCGTTTGTCACCCATTCATTAAATACACAGATAATAAAATGATATAATTGAAACAAGAAAAACATGAACTTAAATCATCATAAATAGTTATATAGAATGGTTAACAGAAAGAAAGCAATAAAACATTTTTTTATCTTCTTAAAAATAAAAGGGAGATTCAATCTAATACTGATTAGTCAATATGTTTTCGAGTAAAATATAAGTTTGAACCCACTACTCAAAACCATTTGACAGCAATCAGTAAAACATCAAATCTACAAAAAAGATAATTTCAGAGAAGAAAAAAAAATCATAGTTATAATTATAAATAGACTTAATATATGTAAAAATATACTTTACAAATATCAAAAATCTCTTTTGTAATCTGATTAAATCTGAACATTAAAAATAATCAACCACTTCATCATTATTTGGAGGGTTGTGTAAAATAAGACTACATTGTCAAATTTCAATAGAACCAATAACTTCAAATAAAATTCTAACACAGTTACACAATTATGATCAGCTAGAATGAAATAAACATTGTAGAGATAGAATGTTGACCATACTACCATAATGTTGAATCTGATTGTAATAAAAAGCAATTACTACCTATCTGTGTTAAACATCAGATCAAAATGATCTACCTCAAACCAGAGGAAAACCTGAGATGAAAATTATTATTGTAAATAAAAGAATGGAATCACCATTGAGAAATTCAAACAGCATTCAAACATGGAATAATATTTTTTGAAAAATGAGAAAGACAGGATCCCTAAAATTAAAATTTAGTTCATTCATCAATATGAATTTTTTATAAGTCAATCTTAGGCTCAACTACACAAGATTAACATCATATATATGAATCTCTTTTGTATATATTTTTTTATTTTATTATTTTCTTTCTTTTGATAATAGGGCAAACTTCATTCAACTATAATCAAAATTTATTGATATCAACTGATCATTAATAAAATATAAAGATAAAAAACCCTACTGATTTAAAAGGGTAAGATTTATTACTCTACCTAATTTGAAATATACACACCATGACAATTATAATGTTTTATTATAAATGTAATTCATTTGTTGTAATTAAAGTATTAGTTAATTTTTTTTTGTTATTTGGAATGAATGATTAATATTTGTATAAGTAATCTACTCTATCATATTTTAACATAATCAATAATAGACTTTAAAATAAAAGATAATATTCAATTTATATCTTCACATATTATATCATAGGGATAGAAAAGTCAACTATAATGTATAGATCACTGTTGAAAGAAGAGCCAAATTTATTTATGTTAGAATATTGAATTAGTACATTCATATAAGGAATGACTTTTTCATAACTGTGTATTATATAGTTTAATATATAATAGAGATGCAAAAATGAAGAATGACCATATTTATTCCATTTTTCTTTATATATGTTTTTTGTTAAATAAATTCATATTATGTTTAAATTGAATTATAAATATAGTTTGATATTGATGTGATTTCATTAAATTGTAATTATTATAAATCATTTGTGATTATTTATCTATTTTGCAATTCATCAATAGCAAAACACCACACATATATAATTGCTATGCAAACAAGATATAATAATACCTTTAAAATACAACTCATGTTTATTCATCTTGAGTTTGAATTCTGTGGAATAGTGAGATAAGATTAGAAGGTACATAGAAATAGGCAGATAAAATGAATTTCCCACTGTTTTACTATAATAATTTTATAATCATATTGATGAAAATAATTTGTTATCACATTTCTCATAACATTTGATGATTAGGTTATTTGTCTGTCTATATACATGTTTAATATATCATAAATACCTGCCCCATTATAGCCCAAAACAAAAGGATTATCAAATGAGAATTTAGTAGCATTTATATTATCCCATTATAATATATAACAGTTGAAGTGATGAATTCCATGCACTTTTTAAATAAATAATTAAGACTTCCTCTAGCTGTTATATTTGATATATTTTTTGCAGTAAGAAAATGATCATTTCTTACTGCAATTCAAGATTTTATATGGAAAATTATTTTGAGTTATAATTGCCAGAGGAGTGAATGTTGAATCAGCCAAAATATTTAAGGCAAATTGATTTCAATTGACTAATATTTTAATTTACAGAGCAGAACTATCTCTACTTATTTTAAACTTTGAAAAATGATCAGATATCAAATACATAATTGCAGTGCCAAATATATATAATAGTTGAAGTAATTAACTCCAAGCTCAATTAATATAAATAATTGAGCTGCAGTAAGAATTGGCCATTTTCTTTCTATAAAAATATTATTGAACATGATACCAAGAAAGATGCTCAATTATTTATATTTATAATGCATGGATTTTATATTTTAAACATTACACATATTTGGCATCTTAATTATTTCTCATTATGTATTTGATGTTTAGTAATATATTTGCAGTTTTTAAAATAAGTAGAGATAACTATAAATTTAAATGTCAGCCAATTCAGATCAATTTTTCTTAAATATATAAATTCATTTAATATTCATTTTGTAGTTCAAAAGTAGTGAACACAAAAACTAGAGGAATGGCTCAATTAGTTATAATTTTCTTTGGGGTTCATCACTTTAACTGTTATGTACTCTGGGATTGTGAATATTTATTGTTTTATATATATATACATATTCATGACTCTGGGATTGTGAATATTTATTGTTTTATATATATATACATATTCATGACTTTTTGACACTTTCAGACATTAGAGTTCAAAGGTAATTAAAAAAAGTTTATGGTTCATAATTTTTTTTCCATACAAAGCATTTTCACATGTGTTAGTGGAATAAATGGATAACAATCTCCCATTAAGCACTTTGTAAGTAGCTTACTTTCACATTGAAATTAAAAATTTATCTCATAATGAATTTATTTTATGATATTTAACTTTTGTTACTAAGAAAACAATCTATGAAATCATATAATAAAGCTATTTCAAATTATCTCTGATAATATGATGGAAAATAACTCTGACAATTGTATAAATATTCTCACCTTTATAATTTTGCCATAATCATTTCCTTCAATTAAATTTTAAATGATAAAGTAATTGTCATTAGATGTATAATCTTTGTGTAAATACGGGATTAAATCACCCCTCCCCCAATCATCTTAATCCAAACTACCTACTTTCCTCACCTAGAACTATCTATAGGTGATTTCAATTCCCGAACCAACATTTTAACATAAAAAACAGAGAATAAATCATGATATTAATTTTTTTAATAATTTTTTTAAATATTATCCCAATATTTTATGATGCAGAGCATAGAGAAACATTTTATGCAGATAGAATGCAAAAAGATCTCTAATTTTGTTCTAATAAAATATGGCTCAACAGTGGCATCTGAAACTAATAATAGATTGTTTTTCCTATGTTTATATTAAACTAAATTCTGAAATACATATTCCTTAGTTGAAGGTATACTGTTTAATGAAAGATTTTTTTAAAACATCTGACTGCAATCAATATATTGTATTTGAAGAAAAAAACTAGAAATCAATACAAACTTCTTACTATAATAATGTTAATGAATTCAAAACATCAACTACCAAAAACTCCATCTCTGATAGACATTAAGCAATTTGTTACATGTGGGAAAAAATCAAATATATCTTTTATAGTTATATATGACTATTAAACATTCAGAAATTGCTGCCAGCATTATATAAAATCTACTCTGGTGCTAAAAAAAGAAAGAGAAACCATAAAAATAAAAAAATTACCAGATCAGTCTAAAATTCTGTACATTTTAATGAATACTTAGAGATTACTACTTAGAATAAGACTCTCAATCTATAATTCAGATTTCTAAGGCCAAGATTGAGAAAACCATGTTTCTCTAACCAAAGCCAATAACAGCAATAGATATGGGTGACCTTGAACTTGCCCTTGACTGAAATAGAATTTAAAGCCAAAAAAAAACAAAAAAACAATATTGATAATTCACCAACAATTTTTATTTAGAAACTATTTAAAAAATTTAGCGTGAAAGAAGTTTTAAAGCCTAATAAATGTAACAATGATTAAGAAATAATACATTTTTTGGATCACAATTTTTTCTATTTAAATGATTGATTTAAAAAAATAATCTTAACAAAAATTATGTCAATGGTTAAAAACAATCTGTCTTTATAAAAAGCTGGATTAAGATTAGATAAACTGCTATGAACAAATTCTATTTTTAACTCTAATTAAAAAGAGTTTTCAAAATAAATTAAAGATTGACATTACTTCTATTGAAAAAAATCTCAGTTTATGATTCTGATTACTTCTAAAAATCTATAATACTCTTAAGTACAGAAAAAAACCCTATTAATTTACTTAATAAACTCTTTTCCAATAAATGATTTTAAATGATTTTAAATAATAATTTTAGAAAATACAAAAATTAAAAAAAAAAAGTAACCTTCCACACTGTTTTCTTACTAAACTGTATTTAATACATGCATTAGTAATTTTTCTGAAACTGAATACAGAAAATTTAACTAAACTTATTGCCTTGACAAAAGGCATCTTTTTAGAAATATAAAAATCTCTTAACGAAGATATTTTTAGAAATATTTTTCAAAGACTAGAAACTTGTTTCTAATTTCACAGTTATATTTAATTGTAGCATCAAGTCACTTTACTTATATATTTTTAAAAAAAATTCTTAAGATGCTCATTGGCTGTGTTTAGAATTGTTCTAAGAATATCTTTCTTAAAAATTAACATATTCTGCTGCACTTGGGATTTTTGGAGAAATAAATATTTTCATGAAAAATATTATTGGCATAATTAAGTAAGTACTTTTGTGGAGGGTTTTTTATTCTTTCCATATTCTTCCACTAGATAAAAGAAAAATTATTTTACAAAGGTTTATTTGATACACTAGACAAACCTGAAATAAATATGACCTTTTTTATGTTCAGACAAAAAACCTACTTCAAACATATAAAGAAACATGACATAATATGGACATTTTACAAAGCTGAAATGAATTTCTTTTTCAGATACTTACAATATAGAGAGCCAGATTTTACATCTTTAGATGTTACTAGAGCCTCACCAATAGTTTCTGAGTTCTCCATGATTACTATATTTATATATTTTAAGAATAAAATTTAAAAATCTTTGCCTAATGTAACTGTGAGTAAGAACAAAACAAGAAACAGAACTAATGATTGTCCAATCCTTGAATATAATAACAGAATTAAAAAACTATTCTCTGTTTATAATCTTTATTGACTTTTTAAATAATGTTTATAATAATAGTGTAACCATCAAAAAACCCCATATATTAAATAAATAAATTATTAATTAATTACCAAACAATATATTAATCTAGTAATAAATTACTGATTTTTAATTTTTTTTAAACTTATGATAGAATTGTGATAGCTTAATATCTTCCAGTGTCAGTGAAAGTAATATAATATTAAAGTTATATTTTTATTTTTACACTGAACAGATAAACATACCTCTGACCAATTGGATATTATTCTGGTATTATTATCCTCTAGCTAATAATAGCTAAATACCTATTTACCAATTGCTATTAGATGGCTGAAAAGGTTATCTGCAGTCTTTTTTCTTCAAATAAACTTAAACTTGTTTGTGACCTGAAAGAAATTTAAGGTTAATGTTAGTTTAGACTTGAACCCTGCTTACAGGCATGAATAGTTGATATATTAACCACTTTACAACAACACCCTTCTAAGTACTTACTACACTTGTTGTTAGTTTTATGTTTATACATTTTAGTGTTTAAACATATATTAAATGTCAGTTTATTGTTTGAAAATATAGATAGTCCAATATTGAATTATAATTTTGATATTATAGACTGCAAAAAGCATATATTTTCAAACAGAATTGAAGTCATTTAATGGAATAATTACATTATGGCATTAACAAAGCTATTTTTTTCCCATGAGTAATGATTCAACTTAAATAATTAGAATATTTTAAATTTTATTTGAAAAGCAAATATAAGTATTTTTCATTTTTCTTAATCTTTTTTAATGTTTTAATAGAATATAGAAGAAACTCAAGATAAGATGTAGTTGAAAGTTCAAAAATATAAGAAAAATACAAGAGAAACTTAAACAATTCTCAAAGAAAACTTAAATAATCCATAAAACAAAATTTCAAGGATGTCAAAAAATGTAGGAGAAATATAAAAAATTTCAAAATAAAAATAAAAATGATAAAATGAAAATATTAGGGACAAAAAAGCATATAAAAATTATAAAAGCTCAAAAGAGTATTAAAAGATTTTAAATTTATTTAGAAAACATGAATAAAATATATTTAAAAACGATATTTTATAAAACTTATACTAAAAGTACAACTAATATAAAGTTGTTATTACAAAAAAAATCAGTAGATTAAGTGAAACAAGAAACACTTGAGTGCAATAAAAAGTGGATTATAGAAAAGATTAGTAGAAAATGAGATTGCATCATTAATAGTTCAAATATTAGATATAAAAATCTCAGCAGACACATTTCAAAATTAATTAATAAATATTAAAAAAAATATTTATTTAGGTTCCTTTATAGAAGGACAGAAAAACTATTATAATAATATAAAAAGTTTTAATATAGATGCAAAAGGGAGGAAAGCTATAGAAAGAAAATTAGCATTGATGTAATATTGTTAAAAATTGGAGGAAATCTTTTATTTCATAATTTGAACCACTTAGGACCCCTCCTGGCTTGATCCACCTCTGTTATCACAAAGTAACAATTCCATTTAATTAATCAAACTCTATTATTGTGTTAACTGTACAAGAATATTCTTCTAATGCTGAGAACTTTTATGTTTTATTCACATTATTAATACTTCTATTTTTTTACTAATATATAATCGCAGATTAACTGGACTTTATTTTTATCTCTAGATAAAAATAGCTATTAGCTAACTATTTATTTATTTGTATTATTAATAGTTTATAATTGTGTTTAGATATTATTAATAGTTAACTAAAAAGTATTAATATTTCCCAGAAATTTCTTAAGAACATGAAAAGTTTACAAATCTATACCTTAGCTATGGGAGGCATATAACAGAATTGCATTAATCACCACACCAAAATATCCTTACATGTTTGTTTTTTTTTTTTTTTAATAAAAGATGTTTCATAAATCTCTTTTTGATAATACCATTGCATAATTAATAATTAGTAAATCAACATTCTATTTTAAATTTGATTACAATAAGTAAAATAAATAAATATGTAAAATTACAGACAGAAATTTTAAGACAAAAAAGATAAAAAAAGTATATAACAACTTTTTTTAACTAAAATGAAAAAATTCCATTGGAATTTATATGTAATGTTATAAGAGCAGAATAATGAGCTCACACAATAATAAAAAAAGGAGTAAACAAAAATAATTTTTAACTAAATGTCAATCAACATTTAATTTATATATGCTATTACTATAAACAGAACAATGCATGGGGTTTAAACCTTCTTCAATAGTGCAATTTGGATGTGTATTCCTTATAAAAAACCATAGGCAGAATTGATTTGTGTTGATATGCATACCATAACATTGATATAATATTTGCTAAAATAGTCAAAACTCACTCATCATCAGCTGCATTAGCTATCCATATCTTCAACAATGTCTACTATCTAGATTTCTCCAACACCAAAGTTCTTTCCAAATATGTCTACTCACCATCATATTTATAGAAGAAATAGCTATTTTAATGTGTCTATATTGTATTAATAAATGTAATGAAACAGACAACTAATAGCTACATAAAATTATTTTTTCATAAAAATTGATAAAAAACAACACCTAAATTAAACCAATCTTTATCTTGTTTTTTGATTGGATTGGATAAAATTATGATTCCTTCATTTAATCTATTTTGTTCTGTAATTTCTTACATCTAACTAAACTTTTATTCTTAATCAAGCAATAAATGTCTATGCCTATGTGGAAATTATATTAATAATCTTTTTACCCAGTTGAAGGCAAATATTATTTTTTCAAGTCATCTGGTATTCTTTTCCTATTTTACATAGATAATCCTAAATATTAAAATAGATTATGCATTTTTTCCTTTTTTTCAAATTTTACTTTAACATATTATAATAATAATAATAATAATAATAATAATAATAATAATGATGATGATGATGATGATGATGATGATGATGATGATATTTTTCCCATATTCTAATCGTTTTCACACTTAAAAACTGTGATATATATCTGTGATAGATAAAGACAGCGATGGCTGATGACTGAACAGTTGTGTTCTAGCAAAAAGTAAGTAATACGCTCGTTCATAACAAAAAATAAATTCTAACATCATAAACAAGCATGGCTTCATGTCAAGAAGCAAACAACGTAAATTGCGCTCAAACAAATGGCGATAAAATGAAAACTGTGACTATCGCAAAAACATACGCGAATGTAACAAAAACAAACCAGCAGCCTCACAGCATCGAAAAAAGTCCAGCATTAACACAGACAGCAAGATTTAGGAAGGTAAATCAAGCCGACATAAATAATTTAAACCTCATAGAAAACAATAATGAAGAGCCCTCACCAACGATATGGAATCAAGATGAACTGCAAGAAATAAACGTTAATTTCAACAGCACCATCCCAAAAAAACTATTCGCAACTTTCCAAAAATTTTTTTCACTGAGATCATTAGTGTTAGCTGTCACCGATAGGAATTTAACACTTTATAAATTTCTCAGAGAGCTTCTTTACAAAGAGTTGACAGCAACAGCATTGTGGGATACAGTCACTAGTATTGGAGACCACTCAAACTCGCGATACATTGCAATTCAGTTTTTCGATGAACATCAGTGTGCAAGATTTCAAACTAAAGTAAAAACTTTGGGAAGCGCACTAATAATAGTCAATCAAAGCTTGCAAAACTATTGTAACGGAATAATTAAAAACACTTACTTCGGATATACCATTCAGGATTTTCAAAAATTAATACAATCATTTGGCAAAGCTATTTATATAAAACAAATCTACTTATCCGACACCCCCATACCGGTTTTCAGCAACAATTTTCATTTCAAAATAAAGCTAAATGACAATGTAAACCTGGAGGATATTCCAACACAAATAATTGACCAGAAATGCAATACTGACCATTCACATAAAAGGATTAAGGCCAAGATGTTTTGTGTGCAGTGAAACCGGACACTTAGCAATCGATTGCAACACCAAAATCAACCAGAAAAACCAACCGAGCTCTGAAGATCAACCAACAGAAGCTCACCAACCGGAATCAAACAGTACAAAACAGATAACGAAAACAACTAATAAACAAGAAAAAATTAATAAAAAAACCACAGATCAACAGCAATTGAATAATAAAAAAACTGCACACACACATTGCCAGGAGCTGAAATTCTGGATTTATCAACAAAATCAACCAATAGAATTCAAACCCCCACTGATAAAAAAACAAAGTCTACAGCCTCAAGAGGCTGCAATGGAAAAAACAGTGCACAATCTAAGCCAGCCTACCAAAGATATTGATGAAAAAAAGATAATAAAAGAACAAATAAACTCACACAGTAACAGTGATCAAGAAAAAATATATATAACACACCAAACAACCAATATTAAAAATAATACAACATGGAAATTATGCAAGCTATCACCCCAAATGTCTCAAATCACCAAAGCTGACACAGAACAAAGAAGAAGACCAGGCTTGCCCACCAAAGAAAACTAGAGGGCCCAAAAAAATCAAAACAGAATCCAACCTTAGCCTTTCTGATCACAACAATACAACTACAGTGGAAACAGATGAAGATCTGGAAATGGAATATGAGAATGAATAGGAAGAAACACCAGATCAACCCTAATATTTAAATCTCAACCAAAAAAACATATAATGAAAATAAAAATTGTGGCAATCAATGTCAGGGGTTTGAACTCAATCTCAAAAATTAATAAGTTAAAACATTGGATCAAGGATATACAACCACACTTGCTTGGTATACTTGAGACAAAAATTTATGTTGGATCACAAACTGACCCAGCCAAACATTTAAATATGGAAGGTTTCTGTGCATGCTCCAGAGACTCTTCCTCTCCCTCAGCTGGCACTGGACTCATAATTGCTAGAAATTGCCCATTCACAACGTTTAAAATAATTCACATTGACATGAACTTATTAATTGCAACCTTCAACCAAAAAAGCATAACAATAAATCTGCTTTTTGTATATATGCCTTTACAGAATAAAAAATAGATACCATAATTGCAAACATTAATTCAAGGTTAGCTACAACTTCAAACCCAACTGTCTTAATTGGAGATTTTAATTTAAAATATCAGGCATTTACCCAACATTGGCTTCACAGAATAAACATACTACTAATGAGTGGCCAAGGTTTTTGCCAGATGATGCCATCTCTTTTCACAATAATTGCTTCTCTTCACTTATTGATCTGTGCATTTACTCTCCAATGCTTCACCACCTTATTGAAATAAAACTAACTCCCTCAACTTTTTCCGATCACTCAGCTCAAATAGTCACAATTGACTGTGCCCAAATTCAAATATCACCTTTTCCACTTACAAGAACAATAAGAGTTTTACTCCCAGAAACAACCCCTGAATTTCTGTTTTCTGAGGCCTACATAATGGTAAACAAAATCAAAGATATGACTTTGAACCCGGTCCAGAAATATCTAGCCTTTATGGGAATGTTGTCCTTTAACATCAACCATATAACAAAAAAACAACCTCCACCATCAAGCCTTTTGTCTCTGGCAGATCAGTTACATCAGAGTATAATCATGATTAACCCATCACACTGCCCCCAGCAGTATATATTCAAGCTTACACATGCATACAATAAAGCATGTGATGAACTCAAAAGCTATCTGAAGATAAAGAAAAGCAAGGTATGCCTAACCAGGCCACACACTTGGACAAGAGATTATATAGGATGGGCACTGGGGAACCAACCAGATGTAAAAGTGCCAATGGCACTATATACAAATAGTGGAACATATGCAGGACACAATATGATTATGCCAATTTTTGAATATTTTAAAGAGAAATTACAAGAAAAACAACCATATAAAATATCACATAATCTGTTTGGCCCACCAGAGACAAAAACCCCATTCACAAAAGATCTATTCACAACAAAACTAAATACAATTCGAAATGCTTGCCATCCAGGTAGTCCTGGAGTCCCATTGTTTGTATTAAAGAATCTAAGTAAATTCACAACAGAATATTTGTGTCAGTTAGCAAACCATCTAGTGCAACAAATTCAACCCATGGAGGGTGTCTATCCAATAGCCATAGTACCCTATAATAAAAAAAAACAATTATCCCACCTATTACAGACCTCAGACCAATATCTATGGGACCTTTGCCGATCAAAATTGTGAAGAAAATTATTAAAGATGAAATTGAACCATATATAATGCCACTTATATCCAAAGCACAATATGCAAAGAAAAACTCTTCAACAACAGAAGCAGCCTTATTCTTCAAAGCAATTTTAGCCACAGTAAAACAGTGGAAAAAATACAGACCCATTGTCGTGCAGCTTGACATAGAAGCTGCATTTGACTCAGTCAATATATACACACTTTTAAAAATGCTAAAAGACACAGAAATTCCTAGAACACATCTATATATAATTGTTAACCTGCTTCTAAACAGAGAGATTCATATAACTTTAAATGGAAGAAACTCACCATCTTTCACACCCACCAAATCTATATCCCAAGGATCCCCTCTTAGTTCACTATTGTTTATATTTTACATCAATCCCCTTATTAAAAGCATACAAAATGCATTTACTGGGATCGAGATACAGACACAACACAGTGCACTACATGCATCACCTATATGGATGATGTTACCATATTCCTAACATCAAAAAAAAAAACAAATACCGCAACTCCAAAAGATATTAGAAGAATATTCACAAAAATATGAATTAACATTTAATCCAGAAAAAACCACAGCCTGGTCACTATATGCTGGTAAACCATGTACATCAATTTACAAATCAAAACCAAACTCTTTCCTTGGATTCCCATTTCATATGGGAATTACAGGAATGAGATGTCATATCCAAAATAAACTTAAAGAAGAAGCCACAAAAATTATAAACTCCTTGTCCAAGGCATATCTTTCACTATATTCCAAAGTACAGTTAATTAACCAGCTTATCACAACCAAAATAACATACTATGTACCGTTATTTCATTCTCAAAGGGGTTCATTTCAAAAATTAAAACCATATATAATAAACTACTTTGGGCCAGAACAACAGTAGCAATTTCCACAAAAAAACTTATCCAACCCCTAATAAAAAATGGACTTGGCTTGCACAACATCAATATTTTTCATCTACAGAAGTTAAGGAACTCAATAATCACAATACTTCCCAAATACCCAGAAATTAACCACTTGCTAGAAGTTACTCCAACAGATAGACCACCTCCAAAAGGTTCTTTTTTCAGTAACATTATATACCAATGCAAAACCACAGACAAGATTCCAGAACAGTATTTGCATAAGTATTCATACTGGGATATTTATGGTTTATTAAACAGAGAAACAGATACTAATGTTATACAACCTATGCTAGGAATTAACAACAAGAGACTACTCAAGGAATATAAAAAATGGGTTCTAGAGCCCAAATACTTTGATTTTATCATGAAAATCAATCTCATTGCCTTGCCAGCAACCCACTTTCTTTATCATAAAAGAATGTATATATCTATTGACCCCTTCTGTGGACTCTGCCATCGAGCAGAAGAGACTCTGGACCACTTTATTTATCAATGTGTAGCACTTAACCAAACACGACAGATGAGTGTAACACCTACAGAAAACCGGGTACAATCATTAATCACATAATAGCAGCTTTTCAGGGAAGATCAATACCTAGCATTAGGGCAGCCACATTTGTTCTATATGCGTACTGGTGCACCCGATGTACTTTCTTAATTGGCAATAACACCAGATGACACCCAGATACATTTAGCAACAAACTGCTACACATTCGAAATAGAGATAAAATAATAACCAACCCCACTTATATGCAGCAACATGGTCATTGTTAAAACAACCATCAATGCTGTGAATGCTGCAAAGAAAACTATCATACAACTAACATTCAAAGCGACATGCGGACAAAACTAAATAAGCTCCTCAAACTTTAGAGCTCTGATTATTTTTGCTTTTTTATTTTTTATATTGTTATAGTCCACTAACCACAAAGTGTAACCACTAAATTCATTTATATGTGTTTACCCTAATATTCATTGTATGTTAAATTCAAATTTTCTACATGTAAACTTATGTAAATCATTGAGATCAATAAAGCCTTTATTGAAACGTAATAATAATAATAATAATAATAATAATAATAATAATAATAATAATAATAATAATAATAACAACAACAACAACAACAACAACAGAATAACCATCAAACAGATTATTTAAAATGTAAAATACAATTGATTTTAAAATTTAGAACTTGTTCCAAAGTCCTATGATTGCCTATGTAACAGAATACAATCGTTTGTTGTAAAAAATCTATGTAACATTTGTTTAATAAAATTCTTTGAAACATAATAATAATAATAATAATAATAATAATAATAATAATAAATAACAACAACAATAATATAACAACAACAACAACAACAATATAAATATATAATAACAATAATAACAATAATAATAGTAGTAGTAGTAATAATAATAATAATAATAATAATAATAATAATAATAATAATAATAATAATAATAATAATAATAATAATAATAATAATAATAATAATAATAATAATAATAATAATAATAATAATAATAATAATAATAATAATAATAATAATAATAATAATAATAATAATTCCACTTATGAGGCAGTTACCTTTCACAATGAATGTCATACATCAAGAATTGATCTGTGCTTTTATTCACCTATGTTACACCATCAAATCAGCCTAAACATCAACCCATCTCCCTTCTCGGATCACTTTGCACAAACCATACTAATTAATCTGACAGGAATTCAAACAACTGCACTTACATATGGTAAAACAATCAGAATTCTACTTCCAACTTCTACTCCAGAATTTATTTTTTCAGAAACATATATAATGCTTCATAAAATTAAAAATATGCAACTTAACCCCATTCAAAGATACTTAGCATTCATAAACATTTTAGCATTTAATATAGATCACATTACACGCAAATCCCCCCCCACCCTCAAGACTGCTATCACTGGCTGATGAAATACATTAACGGATTACAATGATAAACCCAACACACACCAGTCAACAACATATACGCAGACTTACACAAACATAAAATAACATCTGTAACCACCGGAAAAACTACCTAGCAATAAAAAAGAGTAAAGTCGGCCTCGGCCAACAACACACATGGACAAGAAAATACATTCGCTGGGCCTTGGGCTACCCATCCACTGTCAGAGTGCCAATGGCACTCACAGAGCAGGGGCACACATACACAGGAAATAATATATTAAAACCAATCTATCAGCATTTCAAACAAAAGCTGCAAGCATACCACCCAGTCAAATATAATCCTAATGTTTTTGGAAAACCAGAAACAAATACTCCATATAACATCACAGAATTTGCTACTAAACTGGCAACAGTACCTAATGCATGTCACCCAGGAGCACATGGAATCCCCAAATTTGTCCTTGCACATCTCAGTCAGTTCACTAGTCAATATTTATGTGACCTTGCAAATCATCTATCACAGAAGTTGCATGACATTCAAGGTTTATATCCAATAGCAATAGTCCCCTTCAACAAGAAAAAAGTCCATGTATCAACATTATCTAACCTACGACCAATCTCAATGGGGCCACTTACAATTAAAATAATTGAAAAAGCACTCAATGACAGCCTAGAGCCTCATATTCTACCACTAATTTCACACAGCCAGTTTGCAAGGAAGCAATCGTTAACTGCACAGGCTGCAATGATATTCAAAACAGTTATAAACTCAGTACAGGACAGGAAGAAGTATGCACCAATTGCAGTCCAACTTGATATAGAAGCGGCTTTTGATTCGGTCGACATCAATACATTAATCAATATGCTAGCTGACACCACAATTTCATGAACTCATCTGTACCTGCTGACAAACCTACTACTTAGCAGAGAAATACATATCACACTCAATGGCAAAAATTCTCCATCATTCATTCCCACACAATCCATATCCCAAGGCTCACCACTAAGCTCACTGCTATTTACTTTTTACACCAGCCTACTCATACTCAAAATTCAACAGAGTATCAAAGGCATCCAGATGCCAGGCACATCACAACATATAGCCGGCATTGCATATATGGATGACATTACAGTCTTCCTACCATCAAGAAAACAGATACCAATACTACAGAAAATACTGCAAGACTTTCAAGCAACACACCATCTAAAATTTAATCAAAACAAGACTGCTGCTTGGTCTCTATACACCAGTAACCCATGCATGCAAATTTTCCAAGGCAAACCATCTCCTTTCCTCGGCTTTCCTTTCTACATGGGAACAAACACAATGAGGCAAAAAATCCAGAACAAGTTAAAAGATGAAGCAGAATGGATCACTGCCTCACTATCAAAAGCATACCTCTCAATATATGCTAAAGTACAATTGTTCAATCAGCTGGTAATCACCAAGATTATCTATTATTCTCCCATAATTCAATTCTCAAAAGCCTTTACATCAAAAATCTCTTCATATTGCAATAAACTTCTATGGAATAGAAAGACAGTGTCAATATCTGCAAAACAGCTTAGTCGACCAGCAATACACAATGGTTTGGGGCTGCATAACATAGATATTTTTCAAATACAAAAGACCGCAAACCTGATAATAGCCACCCTCAGACATTTCCCAGAACTCCAGTATCTAATACAAATAATACCCACAGACAAACCTCCACCTTCACATTGCTATCTATCATCAGTTATAAACCAGTTCAGAATCACACATACTCAAATATCACTACAAACAACAACAAAATATTCATATTGGCAGATATATGCAATGATATACCCAGGATATACATCAGATATTTCAACACAGATGCTTGGGAGAAACAACCGATAGCTGCTTAAAAAATTTAAAAAATGGTCCATGGAGCCCAAATTCTTTGATTTCCTCCTGAAACTAAATCTATATGCTTTGCAAACATCATATTTCTTAAGATACAGATGATTATATACAAAAATAGACCCCTTCTGCACACTATGCCATCAAGCAGAAGAAACTCAACAACATCTGTTTTACAACTGCCCAGCATTAAACAATATTCGGCATGAAATAACAAATATATACAGAAAACCAAACATCTTCCTGCAAGATATCAGTTCATTCTGCAGAGCATCCACCCCAACAATCCGAGCAGCAACCTTCGTACTTTATGCATTTTGGTGCACGTGATGCACATTTGCTTTTGGCAACAATACAAGGCGACATCCATCAACTTTTCACAACAAGTTAGCACAATTAAAAACCAGAGACAATAAAATAGCACACCCAGACATTTTCGTGGCTACTTGGTCACTTGTAAAACAACGGTCAAATCTCTAATAGTTCTGCCTTTCCTCAATAATAGACTTAAAAAGAAAACAAGAAAATGGACAGCAAAAAATCCATGAATCAATAAATGATAACTTAGGATAAACAATCCATCGCTCACCTGGTATATATATGTAAGAACTTGGAAAGAATTTAAACCCAATATATACAATCCTCAGAAATATCAGTGTAAATGCTTGTATATAAAAATTATTAATGTAACCTGTTTTCTAGATTGAATAAAGTTCCTCCTTTTTGAAACATAATAATAGTAATAATAATAATAAGTGCCGTTTAATAAAAAAAAGAGCCCATTCCTTTGTTATCAGAGATAAGGCCAATATCAATGGGTCCATTGCCCATAAAGATTTTAGAGAAAGTAATTAAAGATAAAATAGAACCATTTATTTTACCGATGATTTCACCAGCTCAATTTGCTAAAAAACATTCATCTACCACACAAGCTGCTATGTTATTTAAGGCTATTTTGACATCAGTTAGAGAAAAGAAAAGATATGGCCCGATTGTTGTACAGCTGGATATTGCTTCGGCTTTTGACAATGTTGATATATCTATACTGTTGAGATTATTGAATGACACTGAAATGCCAAAATCACATATATATGTTATAACAAATTTACTCTTAAATCGTGAGCTTCACATTACTCTAAATGGCAGAAATTCACCAGCTTTCACACCAACTAAATCACTTTCACAAGGGTCTCCACTTAGTGCCATCTTATTTATTTTATATATAAATCCCCTTCTTGTCCGATTACAACAGGCATTTGAGGGAATGGAGATCCCAGGAACAGGTCAAAAATTGACCTGCATTGCATACATGGATGATATTACAGTTTTCCTGAAATCAAAAAGGCAGATACCAAAACTACAGATGATTTTAGAAGAATACTCAAAGGAATTTAAACTAAGTTTCAATCCAGAAAAAACAGCAGCATGGACTATATTCACAGGAAGGCCATGTACATCCATTTTCCAGGCAAAGCCAGGCTCATTTCTTGGATTTCCATTCCATCTAGGGACTACTGGAATGAGATGTCATTTGCAGAACAAATTGAAAAATGAAATACAGAAAATAGCAGACTCTCTATCCAATACCTATATGTCAGTATATTCCAAGATTCAATTGATTAATAGTTTGATGATGACTAAGATAGTTTACTTTATGCCAGTGGTTGCTTTCTCAAAAGCTTTTATCTCCAAAATTAAGACCATTTGCAATCAACTACTATGGTCAAGGAAAGTCATGGCAATATCAATGGCAAAACTATGTCAGCCATTGAATAAAAATGGTTTGGGCTTACATGATATTGGTATTTTTGCAAAACAGAGAATGAGGAACAATATAATTGATATTGTTAAACAATTTCCAAAAATTAAGCAGCTCATAGAGGTCATTCCAACTGATAAACCACCACCAAAAAAATTATCATATTTTGAACAATTAATACATCTTTGTAAAACAGAATCAAAAATCCCAGAGCAATTTATTAATAAATACAAATACTGGGAAATTTATGAATTAATGCATGAAGATAATAACACAATTGCTTTAGAACCAATACTGGGAATTAATAATAAGCAATTGGTTAAAAGGTATAAACGATGGGCCTTAGAACCAAAGTTTTTCAATTTTCTAATAAAACTTAATCTATCTGCATTACCTACCACATATTTTCTTTGCCATAAAAGACTGTATACGTCAATTGATCCCTTTTGTGGGTTATGCCATCGAGCTGAGGAAACCCTATCACATCTGCTATATCACTGTGAGGGACTTAGGCACATAAGAAATCTCATAACTAGCAGTTACAGGAGGTCTAATGTAACAATGCATCAATTAATTTCTGCATTTAGAGAAGGATTAACACCAAGTGTCAGGGCAGCAACCTTTGTGCTATATGCATACTGGTGTACTAGATGCACTTTTCTAATTGGTAACAATTCCAGGAGACATCCAGCTACTTTTTCAAATAAACTTGAAATAATACAGAAAAGGGATAAGACACTGGCCAGACCTGACATTTATGCAGCAACCTGGTCATTACTTAAGATTAGATCTATGTTATAGTGAATTGAGGAAATTAAACATTATAAAAAAACTTAGAAGGATATGCATGTCAAATTAGCAACAAGGACAATTTAGCAACAATTTTTTCCTTTCTGTTATAAGTAATTGATTTGCTAATGGTGTTCAAATGATAATGGACAATCCAGGATATTATATGTAGACGAACTATGTAAATGCAAAATTTGTAATTCTTTTGAGACAATAAAGGCCTTTTGAAACATAATAATAATAATAATAATAATAATAATAATAATAATAATAATAATAATAATAATAATAATAATAATAATAATAATAATAATAATAATAATAATAATAATAATAATAATAATAATAATAATAATAATAATAATAATAATAATAATAATAATAATAATAATAATAATAATAATAATATCAACAACAACAACAACAAACTATTATAATCAAATCTTAAATCTAAAGAAGTAATTTGGTTAATTTGTTAAACCTGCCTCAACTGCCATTAAATTAAAAAACAAAAAACAAAGCCGAAGCAACTGTCATCAATTCAAATCCCACAATAATCTCTATTTTAATGTTAGCAGCTTGTCTATTTATTAAATGCATTTTTTCCTATTTATAAAAATTGTCTCCTTAATTTTTCTTTTATTATGGTTTCTCTCTTCATGAAGAATTTTCACATTTTCAAAATCAAATTTAAATTTATATTTACATGTTTTTTCATGATCAAAGAAAACTGAAGGAGACATTAAATCACCATTATTTTTACAAGACTTTTTAGGATTTGGGGAAAATACTATTGCTTCATCATTTGACTTTGTAAATAGTATTAAAAATTTGATGATTGGTGAAAATGATCTTATTGCTTCATTGGATGTAACAGAAATGTATGGATCTATTGACAGAATGAATTCCATAAAAATAATTGAACATACATTAAAAAGTAAAAGTATTTATACATATATGATAAAGTTTATTGTTGATTTTTTAAAAATTTTTAATGATAACATTGTTGCTTCTTTTGAAGGTCAATCCCTTCTCCTTCAACTTTCTCTGCACTAACACATATAGCACACCTCTGCTTTCACATCTCTTACTTTTTCTTTTATTTCCAAACTTTTCCTTTTATTGTAAACTTTCAGATCCAGTGGACATTACATCATGATGGTGATGATCTTTATATTGAGGTCTGTTTTCTGAGGGATTTCTTTTATTGGCTATTAGTTTTTATTGTTTTTTTCTCTCCTATCTGACCTTTACTTATACATTTTGAAAGGCCCAAGGGCTAGCTTACTTTTAACTAATTAAAATAATCATTTCCATTTTACACAATAGGATTAATTAAGTTTGTACATTCTTAAAGATTTAAAGATAATCTTTAAGTTTTTGTTGAAAATTTAATCTTAAAACTTTTTTTTTAATACTTTTTTCATCTGTCTGATTTTATATATATAAAGTTTACATGACTTTTAATTTTTTAAGAACAAATTTTTATTTGCGAACTTTTATTTTTAATGTCTAATTTTTAAAATAATGTAATGGCACGTGTGCCTGTTACAATATATATATATAAGCATATATATTTCTTAAGCATCATATTTATTTGCTATTGTTGTAATGTGGATATAAATTATATCCTTCTATTACGGTATATGAATATTAGAGCATTGATCATTTATGTACCATATAGATGTATGATCAGTGAATAAAACTTTCAACTTCCTAACTCAAATAAATTGTGATCAAGAAAATAGTTGACTATTATTTCTGGATAGATGGTCAGTTGCTTCAAATCTTTTGCTCATTTGATTAATAGAAGCACTTATATGAAATGCAAGTAAGTGCTTTTAAAAAGGTAAGTCATACATATAAATGACAATTCATAATTTAATAAATATTTGGAAAAATATGCTGAAGATTAAAAATATGCTTGGTCATATATATATATATATATATATATATGGATAAATATGAAGAAAGGAAAGTCTCCAGGTAATGATGGAATTATAATTGATAAATTAAAAGAAGCAGGTGAAGAAATATAATTTTTTTTAGCAGAGTTATATACCAAATGTCTAAATCATAAAAATGTACCAGATAATTGGAAGAATGCAGTATTAATATTAATATTTAAGAAAGGTGATAAAGAAGATATTAGAAATTACAGACCTATCAGCCTTTTATCAGTTTTATACAAAATTTTTAGATAATTACAACTTGTCTACAGAGAACATTGGATTTCCACCAACCAAGAGAACAATCTAGATTTAAAAGTGGTTTTAATACAATAAATCATATCCAGGTATTGAGAGAAGTTATAGAAAGAACAAATAAATATGAGGTGCCATCATGTTTTGGATTTGTAGATTATGAAAAGGCATTCGATTCTATAAACATTTCTTCAGTGATTAAAGCATTGGATCATCAAGGTATAGATCCAAGATATTGTCATATTTTAAAGAATATTTATAAAATGCAACAGCATCAATTACATTACATAATGATACTGGGAAAGTCAACATTGAGAAGGGTGTAAGACAGGGTAACTCCATATCTCCAAAACATTTTACAGCAGTGCTGCAACAAGTATTTTGTGAATTAAAATGGAAAGCTAAAGGAGTGAAAGTAAATGGAGATTATATATGTCATTTAGATTTTGCAGATGATATAGTTGTTTTTGAAAATAATGCTTTAGATCTGCAGGAAATGTTGCAGGAGTTATCAGATGAAAGTAGGACTAAAGATAAAGGGTAAAAAGACTAAAGTAATGTTTAATTGATTTTCTCAAAATATTAAAATAAAGATTGATTTTATGAGTTAGAAGAAGTTAACAGTCACAAATATCTTGGTCCAATTATTAATACAGATGGAAACATAATGGATGTAATTAATCATAGAATTAAACTTGGTTGGAGTGCTTTTGATAGAAATAATTTGATACTAAAAGGAAATATGACTATGTGTTTGAAAACGTTTTTAACAAATGTGTTTTACCAGTTCTTACATATGGATCTGAGACTTAGAAACTTAATAGAAGAACAATGCAGAGACCTCACACCACTCAAAAGAGTATGGAGAGATGCATGTTGGGAGTCACAAAAAAAATCGTAAACACAATGTATAGGTAAGAGAACAAACAGGTGTTACTGACCTCATTGAAAAAATTAAAAGATTGTAGTGGAGTTAGGCTGAACATATTGCTAGAAGAAATGGTAATAGTTGGACAATTGAAATCTGAAACTGGATTCCAAGAGATTGTAAAAGACCCAGAAAGAGACCACATATTAGATGGATGAATGAAATAAGAAAGTGTGCAGGGTGATGTGGAGAAGAGAAGCTAAAGATCAGAGAAGATGGATTGAACTTGAAGACCTTCAGTGTATTGATAATAGTTGATGATGATGATGATGATGAATTAATTATTATTATTATAGCATTAATTTTAAAATTGTTAAGATGGGATCAAAACAGTATATTTTTCCAAAGTTAGTTCTGATAAAAATGTACTGTATTTAAAATTGTTAAAATCTGGTTTAATAACTTTAAATATTAATTCTATAATAAATGTTAAGAAACATGCATTCTTGCTGAATCTAATTTTTTATTCACTCTTACTAAATGTAATTGTATATTTCATTACAATTAATCCCATGTTTGATTTATATACATAAAACTGCATACATTTGTTTCTTCAGTATAACAAAATATAAAGTGAACTTTAAAATTGCATGTTGAAACTAAACTATGGGTTAGCATGCCTTGTATTGTGAGAAAAATAAACAAAAATAGAAAAGATTCCATGCAACAATCTAGGCTGCATTATAGCGAGTCTAGAGTGAATATCACAACTAGATTAGCACAGCACAAATACTTATATAAACATGTTAAAATCTGAGAATAGGTCTGTTTTTGGGACCACAAAAAACTATGTGGTCATATCTTTGATCCACAGAAGTCAATATAGTGCATACTAACAGAAAAAGAAAAATCAAGAAAGTGTGATTTATCACCAACCATAAAAATATAATAAACAAAAGGGAAAACAGCATCCAGTTTTCAACAAATAGAATATTTAAATGATCTAATTTAAATAAAAATTCATGCATAATTACATTGCAATACAAAAAGCAACAATAATTAACACAAAAGCAATGATTATGGTGAGCTTCACTGAAAGTGCACTCAGCTTTAGATTATAAAAAAGAAATACATACAAACATATGCAAATTTGAATTACAAATACAAAGAATGTTAAATAGAAGATTTTTCACATATTTTGTACATTTAAATGACAGAAATTTTATGAGAATTTCCTTTATATTTAAAATAATTTGTTAGTTACAATATACCAAAACAAAGTACCAATTAAAAACAGATATTGGAAATTGGAATTGTAACATTCATTAAATAAATTTGTCAAAGTTAAAAGTTGGATCCATATTTAACTTATTGTTACTTTAACTTATTCTCCAAGCTTTTAATAGAAACATAAATCAGAAAATATTACCTTGTACAAGTGAATATTGAACATATAAGAACATTTTAAATATTTATAATTTCTATCATTTAAAACTATAAACTTTGTCAAAAGTCTTCTATGTAAAACCTATAGTTTCTTATATGAGTGCCTTATGCTGTGTTATTTATTGGAGGTCAAGAATCTTCTCTCACTGATCTACTTTTTGTTTTTCTACTACTATCATGACTTCAATTCAGTTGTCTAGTGTTTCAATTTCTGATCATACTTGTGTCACTCACACACAAAGCACCCTTCAAAATAAATCAACAATTAATAAATTTTATGGTCAAGCATCAATTTCCTAGTGAATTTAAATTAACTATCAATGATATCTTTAATATATTAATTACCAGTAATTATTTTTATCAGCTGCAGAAACTTTCTTTGAATGAAATATAATCTGATCAATTAACAGATTATCATTCAAATAACCTTATAAAATAATGTATTGATAACATAAATTCAACTCTTCAAGCTTTAACACAATTCAATGAAACAAAACTCCCTATTCATAACCTCAAAGTGAAATTAAACAGCTAACTGCTCTTTATAACCAAAATATCATTACATTTAGGTTTAGTAAAGTAATTTCTAATCATTCAACATTAACAAAACCTACTGTAAATTGTGAAAAATGAACTCTTCCTTATGCCTATGGTAACCCTATTTTGTTGAAAGAAAATATTCTCCTGTCAGGCAGCAACATTGATATTGAACTTCATAACCATTTTTAAAAATTCTAAAGCCAGTAATATACAACTTCTTCACAAAATTTTTATTTCAAAGCAACAAATTCTTGATGAAATTATGTGCTTACATTCACATAGTTCACAAGCAAATGATCTTATACCAGTTAATATTTACAAGCATCTAAATTATATTACCACTACCAATCTACATAAATATTATAACCAACTTTATTTACATAAATATTACATAACCAATTTATCCACTAATGTAATTTTCTGTCTTATGAAGAAGCCAAAAGCCATATATCCCTTAGTGAAGGACATTTGCCTCTTCTTATTGGAGAATATTGATCAAAAAATGTTTTCAGAATTATTCTTAAAGAAGTACACAGTCTTTTCTTTCTTATGCTTTTTTCATCACATTATGCAGTTAAAACCTGGAGTGCATTTCAGGATATTCTTTTAGCATTGGAGTCAATAGTGTATGCAAAAGAAAATAAATTAATTATTTTGCACAATAGGTTGAGTTTACGACTGCTTTTGTTCAGAAAAACTGGATTACTTGTTTTATATAATAAGTAAATTTCTGCAAAACCATACACATCTAATTACTCTCATAAAAATTATCTTACCAACAGATCTATCAAGCTTAAAAATTACATGCATCTTCATCTTTTAAACCAAGCCAAGATATTCCACAGAATTCACCATTTGCTTCACTACTATTTGCAACACATATAGACTCTGTATCAAAGTAAGTGAGCAGTTTACAGAAGGTCTCTTTCTTCCTCATCTTAACACCACTGTTAAAGTGATATATTGATGATGTTCAGATAGTACTCAAAGATCTGCAAAACATTTCTTTCATTCTTCATTTCTGAGCAAATTCAAATCACTAACAGTATCTACAATACACATTTGTAGGTAATTCCTGTGGCAGATAGCTACAGATCACAATGCATTTTTATTCTTCACAAGTACTGACTAACTTTTCTTGGAATTCCAATCAAATTATCAAAAACACATTTAATCTATTATTTATATTATCTGGTGATTAACATGTTCAATACAAAAATAAAAGCCTTTTGCCCCAAATTTTTTTATTCTATAATAAAAGTTTGTATTGATACACTTGCTTACTACAGTCCACAGATTCATCTTTTCTAGACTACTATCAAAAATCTCAGGACCACAATAAAGTCATACATTTGGAAATCATCATCATATATTCTATTAATTACAAGTGCTTGTTTTTCTATTTGTAAAGTGATCTTAATCTAATATATCCTCAATTATTTGTCACCTATATCAGAGCAAAATTTAGTTCACAACCTTGGTTAGTTCAATTCTGAAAACCACTTCTTCACCTCTAACATTGCATTTTCCAATTCCTTATGCCAGTCATTCCTTTTTCTCTGATCATTCTATTCAGCTTGAAAATCTTTTAGATAATTATATCAAATCTTTACCTGATGTTTCATTTAAACATTTGAAAAAGCACATCTATCTTAACAGATATTTATAGACAACCCTTCCAACTTTAACCATATTCCACAATATGTGAGATCCTCAATAAAAGTTGAAATTTTTGTTTAACTTATTACTTAGCACAATTCCCACAAACACTTTTCTTATTACACTTTGTATTTCAAAAGCAAATAATTAATCTTAAACAATTGCAATGTATATTTTACTTTTTGTGCAAATAAAGATTATTTTGAAAAAAAAAAAACAAAAAACAATTGCTCAAAAAATATGAAATTTTTTAATCCTTGTTATAATATTATATACTTATTCATATTCTTAAAACCATGTGGTTTGCTCACTGCTCTGTAATTTTTGACAACAAAAATATAATTTTCTTTAAAAATTAATAAAGATTGGAGTAAAACACATTTATATATTCTAAAATATTTACCTAAAAGTAATATGAGCAAAATTTGGCAGAAAAATATTTTTTTTAGTTAACCTATTTATTCAATATACTGAATGTTTACTATAATAAATAGAGGAATTTGAATTTAGAATTTTCAGTCTATATTTATTCACTCTATCTCAAACAACCAATACACATGGCCACACACATGTGAAAGAAATAAATGATCCACAAATATACAAATATTGTGCAAAAACAGCACTCATCAGCTGGGGCCAATCATAATCTCCCAAAAATTTATAATCAGTGCTTGGCTTATATTGAAATAGAAATTCCTTAAACTTTAATGGACAGGTTTCAATTTTATCATCCTTTCAACAATTTAACAATCCATTTTATTGAAAATTCTAATAATGGAATGCTCAAAGCCCTTGGTGAATTTGTTATTGTAATCATACCCATATAGACATTATGTTAATGTAACTCTCATATTATCAGACCATTACATATCCATTTGTATTGATAGGAGAGATATGGGCTGTGGGATGATTATCACAGTATAAGTCCAGCCCATCTCTCTAGTGATATGTAATGGTTCAATAATATAATGGATTAGATTGATATAATATCAACATATGTACGACTACAATATCAAATCCAGAAAGGACTTTGGTTTTTCAATGAAATGAAAGGTTGTTTGAATTGGTGAAAGGATAAAAATATTGAAGCCTGTTCATTAAAGTTTAAGGACTTGCTATTTTAACATAAGCCAAGCACTGATTGCATATATGAGTGGGAGATTATGATCTGGCCCAATTAATGAGTGCTGGTTCTGCACAAAATATGAATCTTAGGGATCATTTATCTTTTTCACATGTGTGTGGTCATGCGTATCAGTTGTTTGAGATGGAGTGGATGATAAATATAGATTGAAAATCCTTAAATTCAAATCTCTACTTTTCTTAGTTGTCCATTATTTTAGAATAATATAAATTATATATTTATCTACATAAAACAGAATCATTTTCTTCTGCTCTCAAATATTGATTGTAATGATTATATTTTTATAAGCTACATAATATATCCAATGTATTTTTTTTCCTGTATATATGTTAATATTTGTATATAATTTGCAATTAATCAGGGTTATTTATATATAAAAAAGTTTTAATTCAGTTTACAATGACATTCTTATGTGAACTGAATTCTCAAATGTAACTGTTATTAAAACAAAATACCATTCACAATTAGTACAAGTTTCCATTAATTATTAAGTTAATTTTTTTTATTACATTTGTTAAAAATCTTTATTTTTTAATGTATTTAAACTATACATATTTATGAACATGTAAAGTAGCATGTGAATGTATTAAAATTATTACTTCTTAAAAAATTATAACAATATTTAGAAAGTTAGTATTTTTTCTTATATTCACATATATAATAGTAATATCATCTG
The DNA here is from genome assembly GCA_028023455.1 of Epiperipatus broadwayi. Lineage (NCBI taxonomy): Eukaryota > Metazoa > Onychophora > Udeonychophora > Euonychophora > Peripatidae > Epiperipatus > Epiperipatus broadwayi. Next base: position 180,830 of record JAQFVV010000325.1, on the reverse strand, counting down.
ATTTGTGATTCTAATAAAAGCTTGAATAATAAATTAAAGGAAGATCTGCTATTGGCTTAACAAATTTCTGATTAATACATTTATTGGCTGGCTTAATTTTATCTTGCAATGCCTGTTTTTAAATGTTACTTTATCTAATTATATAACAATTGAAAAATTATCTAAAATAAATAGAAAATTTTTGTTTAACTTCTAACATTTATATTTTAAAAAATTAAAATTGTCTTTAAATAGCTACTGCAAGTGGTGGTTTTTAGTAGCTCATTATCATGGAAAAATAATGACAAAACAATTAATCACAATGTTTGTTTATTTCTGCATAGAGAGGATTTAAACTGCTTTGTCACTTTGTTTTAATCTTTAAGAGTAGCTCCAAATATAATTAAAGATTAACATTAGATAGCTAAATAAATTAGCTGTAGGGGGGGGTATTAAGCCTGATTAGACTATGGAAGTTTTATCCAACTAAAATTTGAATCTGCAGATATAACTGGAAAATGTGATACTATTGCATATAGAGACACTATAACAGAAAATAAAATATAATATTCAGAAATCAAATATACTTTCAATGCATTAGATCATAATCATGATTATCAAAAAATATTTTTCTGTTAATAATGTAAAATAACCCCATGTTTTGCTTATTTGAATGCTAGTGCTTCTCTGATTTATCACGTTTCATTTTTCAAAATAAACTAAGCCTCTTTGATTTTTCTAATTTTTTCATAAATCACTTCAATAATACCTGGATTAAATCCATGTTCATATTCATTTTTATGATTATAATATAGAGATGCAATTTTAAAATTAGCTTTAACTTTTTTGTACATAAATGCTGTGTCATTTTTGTTCTCAAATTCATCTTAGTTTTATATATATAGACAATCCAATTGCTTATTCTCCATAGCATACTTGACATTAGATTGATTAATCTTCTCTATTTTATCTTTCATCTTATTGATGGATGCTTTAATGCCAACATTAAATTTATTTACACATATCAATCCAGTCTACTTTTTCATCATTTCTTTTTTTCTTATATAATGTATCTCTTTTAAAATGCTATACATATCTATATGCATCAATTTATCAATCTTATACCATATGAGAAATGTAAATTTCTAAATTCTCAATTTTGTTATACTCACACCTATATAAAATGCTCTTAAACTTGTATTTTCCTGAAGGTTTGTGATGATGGTGTTCTAGCTGTATTTTTATAATGGACTAATTCCATAATCTAATATGAGCATTTAATGTCTTTAGAAAAATTTAATCCTTATTTAAATATTCCAAATACATTCTACTGCTAGTAATAGTACATCAAACAAGTTAGTATATGCACAATGTTGCAAGAGGTATTATTCTCCCTTCTTCAGGTGCTACTGGCCCAACCAGTGACAGTACTAGCATGGGATTTAAACCTGGACCCTTAGATTCTTGGGTATTGAATTTTAAGGTAATGGTCTAACCAACTTTGCCATCCTGTCAAAGGCAACAGTCAGTAGAAATTTCATATACTTATCTATGAGGTTACTCCTGATTTATCCACTTTTTCCTTAAGATCAAAGTTGATTAGTGGTTTCCATACATTATGTATAGTCACATTAGGCAGCAGACCACATATGTACTGATAAACATATGTTTAATTGGGAAAATACAAAAATATTGACTAGAGAAGAAAAGGGACAAAGAAGAAAATTTAAAGAAGCTGCTCACATGATAATGGCAAGCAATCCCATAAGTCAACCTAGTATAATTATACATACTGTATGAAAATGCTTATCAACTTTACTTTTAGGAAAAAGTGGAGAAATCAGGAGGAATCTCATAGATAAGTATATGAAGTTTTTTCTGATTGCTGCCTTTGGCAAGATGGCTCAGTTGGATAGAGCATTACCTTAAAATTCAAACTCCAGAATCTGAGTCCAAGTTCAATTTCCATGATAGTACTGTCACTATTCAGGCCAGCAATACCCAAAGAAGAGGGGAGAATAATACCTCTTGAAACATTGTGCATATACTATCCCAGGTACTATTACTAGCAGTTGAATGTATTTGGGATATTTAAATAAAGTTAAATTTTTCTAAAGACATTCAATATACATATTAGATGATGGAAATAGATCAATATAGAAATACACTATTAAATTTATCTCTAGTTATTACTTGGAAATATACCAATACTTTACTTTTTTTACATCATGTAAAATTTTTATTTAAAAACAAAAAATATAAATAAAAATCAATGGAAATTATTGTAAATTATTTAGATTGTGCACAAGTTTTTGTTAATGTTAAAAATAACAGAATTAAATTTAGATGGTGTTGATAAAAATAAAGTGATGTTAAATGAAAATATGTCTGAGTTTGAAAAAGAAGATTTCTTTTAGATGTGTTTTACCAATTCTTACATAAGAATCTGAAGCTTAATTCAGAGACTTTAGAGCTCACAACAAAGTATGAAAAAATGTATGTTGAGAATAGGAAACAGGGATTAAAAATGAAATATATGAATAAGACAACAAATAGATATTACTGACACTAAAGGAATTAAGAGCAACAAATAGAGCTAGATTGAATATATTTTTCTAGTGACAGAAGTATATTGAAAGTTGAATTCTTAAAATAGAACTCAAAAGATTAAATCTAGAAAACAACAAATGTAAGATAGATAAATGAGAAAAAGGAGTTAGCTGAAGTGATATAAAGAAATTCATGAGTCAAAGAAATTGAATTAAATTTGAAGAAACTTTCATTTTGTTATAAATCAGTAATGATTGAAAATAATGAAATGATTTTTAATGCAAAATATTCATTTCACTACCACAGCAATGTGCCTGAAAAAGAATAAAAACACATATGATATGCTTATCATTTAATATAAGATACTACATAAATTTAGAATTCCTTGTATTCTGATATATAGGATAGAATTATCTAATATGCAAAGAAAAGTTCCCAGAACATTGTTATTCATTGGCCATGGATAGTAGCCTTTTGTTCTCTAAGAATGTTTTTTATTCATTTAAAAATATTCTTCAAAATGCATAACAATATTTAAGTCAAACAATTACAAAATTCATGGGAGATTTGTAATATCATTCTTATGTCAACCAAACCAATATTTGTCTTTTGTTATATAAACTGGAGTATTATCATCTTGAAAAATGACAGAATTAAATATAATCAATGTTTACATCATACAATGTATATATATATATATATATATACACAAAGAGATAAATTACCTTCCCTCAGGCTATGACTTTAAAGCACTCTAATGTTGAACAAAGAATCAAGAATAGAATGAATACACCTATTATTAGTAGCTCTGATGGTTATAAGAACATCTTTGTTAACATTGATGGTAATTCAGAGTGAAATTAATTTACCAAGCAGATGAATAGTGCTACCAAAAATAAATGGATTCATATATATATATATGTGTGTGTGTGTGTTATAACTGCAGATTAATAACATAGAATATTAAAATATGGTTTTTCAATACAATTTCTGTAACTGAGAGAAGATATTTTGGATGATAAACTTCATTTGGTAATTACAAAATATTATGAAAGTGTAAACTATTATTTGTCCTACAATAAGGCATAGCTCCACATTTACCTTAAAAATAATGAATTTAAAAAGACAGTTGAGCCAAAATATCCTGCTTATAAATCTCACAAAAAGATTTAAGTGTTTATATGCTTTTGTAAACTTTTTAAATTGTTTTATTACAATCATTTAGTTTATGTCAATGGGCTATCAAAATTCTCTGTAATAACAGATTTTCAACAACAGTTTGGTAAGTTAGATTTTAAGTTTCATGAAGTTACCATTTAAGATTAGAGTAGTGGTAAAAAAATAGAATTAGAAAATCATTTTTTCAGCCTCTTACTTTCAAGGTTTAAACTTTTTATAAACTCCTGAACAATAAATTACTCAATGATTGGAAAATGAAAGACAATCTTTCTGTGATACACTCTGCAAATGTTATGTATTAGTACACAAAGTAAATTGTCTCTACATGGTAAAAGACTTATGTTGATAAACTCCAGGCTAAAGATAGAAAAATTTGAAATTACACAATAGGCTATTATTGTGGGAGATAGCTGTGCAAATACTATAGATGTGAGGATCCTGGATTCTGATAATGAAAAATATTATTGTGTTGGTAATCATAAAACACTCCAGATGACAGGTATACTTTTTATAAAGTCATATTTTTTTGGAAAACATAATAAAATTATTTCTATTTAAACATTGGTAGTATGTCACACTGAAAAGTGGAGATCCATTACAAATTACTAGCATAACATTGTTATAATTATTTTTCAGGGGACTTGCTATTCTTTAATACATCATTTCTTAAAATACCTAAATTATATTGATTCTTGATAAAATGCATTTTAAAATGGTATATCTACTTTAGTTTCAAATTACATTGTAAAACAAACAACTCATACTGAAAACATTTCAAATGATATTGCAATTATTTTCAGATAGATTATACACATGCCCAATTCTACCCTTTCATACTTTTTTGCACTTTCTGTATATATATATATATGAGATCTCATATTGACTTTGGGGGACATGCAAATGAAGATCAAGAAGGTCAGAAGAATTGATTTAAACAACATGTACTAACTTATATTATGATGCCAAAGAAGAAGGAATATTCTAGGATCAGGTTGATTAGGGAACAGAAACATCTTATTTAAACATTTCCACAAAAATGGTTTATCATTCCCTAATAAATTATTGATATTGGATCATTTTTTCTATAGTCACCACAAATCAAAATCTAATCATTCTTGGAATCCATATTATTATAGTTGAAATTTATTTTGTTCTAAGAAAAAATTTAAGAAAAGCTGTCTGGAGATAATATGCTGCAAAAAGTCCATCCCATAGAAATACCAGAAGTAGTTTCTTCCAAGTAAAAACAAACTAAACATTGCAATATACTGGATATCTTAAACATATATTAATAGATAAGAAAAGGAATTTATTCCAGATAAAAACAAAACTAGAAGTACTCTTTATAATCAATATTTATCTAGGAAAGATTTTGAAATTGTTGGAAAACTTATGAAATTATTAGTTAATGCTTGACAAGAAAAGTAGGGGAGACTATAAAAAAAATTACAAGATCTACTCAAAAACCTGATTATTTTTACATAAACTTGATAGTATTAAAAGCTTTTTCAATAATTACTGCTATCATTGATAATGGGATTGTTATTCTTATGTATATTCTAAATACAAAATTTATAGAATGAGAAAAAACATCATACAAACTTTTCTATCATAATGTTTATCTAATATCAATCTAATAGAATAAATAAATATTGGTGAATTACTTTAAAAATTTCTATAAAATTTAGGATCTAAAGTCAAAGCATGGTTAAAAAAACTATCCAGCAATAGCATTCATATAAAAACTATTAATAATTTAGCTATGTCATAGTAGTTCAATGAACTCATCTATAATCCAAAATATTATGTGTTGCTTATACTATTTGGAAGAATCATAATAACAAGAATAGTTGAGACCTATCTACTTATAAAGAAGACTAAGTTTAGACCAAAACAAAGCTACTATGAATAAATTTTCTCTTTTATAGCTCCTATTAAAAAATAGTATTAAAATAAATTAAAAAACTGTTTATCTTCATTGATCAATCTCAACTTATGATAGAAAAATAATGGAAAAGTGACTAAAATCCTTAAATATTGAAAAATCAATAATTTACTCAAATTTTTTTTAAATAGAAAAATTCAAATGATGCTGAGTGATAGTTATAGTGGATAGAAATATATTAATAATCTTCCAGACACAAAGTGTATGAAATTCATTTATTTTGATGATTTTGTTTTATCTTTATAAAAAAATTATTTCCAGAAATAAAAAGTCTCTCAATAAAAATATGACAACAAAGATGATGTAGTCAAATTTTTCTTTAAGCGATAGAAAAACATCTCATAGTTTGAATATACTTTTTTGCAACAATAAACATGAATATAATTCTTCCTCATTTTCATCTAAGCGACAAAAAACATATATTCTAAATATAACTTTTGCAACAATAAACTTGAACATAATTTTTTCTCATTTTATTTAGTAGTACTTTTAATCATAACCTATTTTTCTTATTTACTAAAGATTACATATAAAAATGATCTCTATGAATAATCTTCTACATAAAATGAGTCATACTGTTTGGGATTGTAGTACAAGTAAATTTATGAACAGCTTAATTCCAATGTATTGTACTAGTCAATACTAAGACCCTATTTGAAAAAAAAGTGTTCACATTAAACTTTTGGATAGTTCGTTAATACTATTATGATAAGTATTATTGGTATATTCAAGTCTATTTTTTTCCCATTTGTCCTTGTTCTTTAGTGTTTAGAGAATTTTTCTCAGAAAGAGTTGCCACTATATAAAGTGATTCTTTTTCTGAATAACCAACCAAGAAAACAAATAATTATGGCCTAAGAAAATGATTTCTTATGAAAATTCAGACCAATTTCTTTTTCCAGAACCAAGAGTAAAGTCAGCTGAATTTGACCTTTCTATATATTGTTGAAGTCTCATCAACAGATTCATGACAACCCACTGATTGCATTCATCTGTTTCATACATAGAATTTAAAAGTCATCATCTTTTGTAGATGTGACAAACATGAAACATGAATGACAAAGTTAAAAATGATTGAATCGATTAACAATGTCAGAATTCAAAGTTTTAATAAAATTAGTAGTAATTCTATTTTCTAGATGAAGTTATCAAAAAAAATCCAAATGCTAAACTAAAAATAACTACCCTTAGGATTGTCCATTTCTAAATATTAAATAATCAATACTTTTGGATATCAATGCTTCAGGTAATTAAATGTTATCAATTTGAAGTCTTTTTAACACAGATAGCTATAACAATTCTTCTCCCCAGACATAAAACTATTATCTATTTTTCCACTCAAAACCCCTTATTTTAGAAACATAAAAAATAAAAAAGAGTACACTAGTAGGTATTTTCTATTTGTGTTACTTGTTTTTATAAACATAATGTCACTTTAACAAAATGTTTTTATTTAGTTTAGCCTGTGTGAATATAGATAATAATAAAATACATGTTTGTATTTAAAATATAAAAGACATTCTATGTTTTATTTCAAGATAAACACATAGCTGAGAAGCATTTAAATATATCAATAACCAATACTTGGATAATTCTTAATTGTGTATGCATGTAAAATTAGATATAATTTAAAGTTTTTAAGGATTTTTTTTTTTAGTTTAACCCCCTTATTTATTAAATAAATATAAAAGATATACACTTTAATAGTTTTGAATTCATATTTTATATTTTTATTACTTAGATCATGATGCTGTGGAATTTAATAATTATATACCTATATACTTTTTTTTTTAGTTTGTTTGTTGTGTTTAAGACTATTTTAATATGTTGCTAAGAAATGTAATTTTTAGAGCATAAAAATTCAACTTGTTTTAGTGTTTTTCATGTTCTGTAAAATATATTTAAAAAATATGACTCAGCTTCAACTAGAGATAAAATACGTATTAAAAAAAAAACACAGTCTGATTAATGATTTTTGCATTATATTAAGTTTTATTTATTCTTCAGGTAAAGTAGTGGGGAGGGGGGAGTCAAAAAGTTGGAATAAGTACTTTTAACAAAATAAAACTATGATTTTTACAGTTGTAGGCCTCATAGGCTCCTTCTTCCTTATTCTGAAGTCATCAAGTTTAGATTGAGGACAAAAATATTCAAATGAGTCTTCGTTAAAACCTAGAATACTCGTTGCCCCAGCAAAAATCCCTCACTGAACAGATCACGTGATCTGCCTGCCGTGCATCAAAACCATCCAAGCATGGAAACGAAGTTAGCGGATGAAGGGATATTAGGAATGAGATAATGTTTAATTTTTTTTTTAAAAAACGTATGACAAATAAATTTTGAGGAGAAAAATAAAAATCTTTTTCCAAATTTAAAGAAAAAGAAAGTCTTAAATTTTTGACTGAATTTTTATTTTATTTATGAAATTAATCACTTATACTGTTATAATATTGAAACTGAAAATGCTGAACTCCCAGTCAGCCCCCAAGCCTGTCTCACTTGGTTTTCATATTCTTTCTTCCTGCATTTGTTCTGTCCTGGTCGAGTCACATGTGCACGATCAAGAAATGCATACTTTCATTTGATTTTGCGACAAATTCTGTAATTTGTCTGTTTTATTATATATTTATTTTAAAATATACATATAAGTATAAAGCTCTCAGATTAAATTGCTTCAAACTCTAGATAAGTTACGCGTCACGACAAAAATAATTTTATTTCATCTTTAAGTATTGTCATCATTTTAAATCAATATTCATTCAAATTTTGACGACAATTTTTTTAAATAAATTAAAATCATTTTAACAATACAATTTATATTCAATATATCTCTATTTTAATAATTCTCAAAATAATCACAAGAGGTCATCGTTGCTTTGCGATTTTTTTTTTTTTAAAAATACATTTTTGTATTATATGAATGAAATAGTTAGTATTACTTCTAAACTAGGCCAGACGATATATATTTGTAACATAAAGTTAATATTTAATTGGGGTTCCTTTTGGATTTAATTATTGTTGTATCTGTCATTTTATACTGCTGAAAGTTTTTATACGTGTGTGTTCATGCATGTGTAATTTACAAACAGAATTGGATTTTAAATGTTTTATAAAAAAGTTACTGGCTGAAATGATTCGGCAAATAAATAAAAAAAAAAAGGCTGCAAATTTTCGCGAATCATGTTTTTTTTTTTTTTTTAAATAAAGGAAAATAAAATTCTTAGTTGGTTTCAACAACCTGAAATTGGGTGACTGGTAGAACAATGTCTATTATTCATTAACCTAACGGATAAAATCTGGTTAATAAATCTATACTCCTATTTCGGTTAAATTTTATCTGCTATTATTTCTACAGAACATAAATACAAAAACAGTCAGGCACACACATATTTCTTTATATATATTTGTGAAAAATTATAAACTAGAAATATTTATATGTAACAAAATTATAAAATGAAAAAAAAATGGAAACATTTAATTTTATAATATTTTTAAAATTATAATCATTTTGTAATCTACTATATTTAACAAATTTATAACAATCCATTTTTCCCCTTCTACTACAATATGATTTTAGCGCCCTCTAGACTAAAAATCAATTTTTAAAATCTGATGAGATAGTTTTACTAAAGCGAGAGGGGAGAACTGTAAATATAAATAATATATATTACAGTTATTTTTCTATTATTATTAAAGCTATAGATTTTTTTCCAAAACAAAAAATATAGTATGTAAAAAAGAAAAACCATATACAACTTTTAGAAAAAACTTTCACTTATCTACTTATTTATTGGTAATTGAAAATTATTTTATTAAAATTGATTAAAATAAATTGTCCCAGTAGTAGTTTAATGAATACTTACATAACTTCATAATATATATGTGTATGTATGTAAATGACTACCAAGTTTTAAAACAAATATTTTCTTTAAAAAAATTAAATTGAAAATAAAAAACTTTTATATCTGGTTTGTACTTTTATAATAGAAATTGTTTTCTATTTTCCAAATTAATTCTTTTAATCGCTATTCGCTCACAAACAAAACCGGAAAAAAAAAGTGTGTTTTTAAGTCGAAATTTTCTAAATCTTTACTATTTCGTAAATGACATTTTCTGATAAAGACATAGTCGCATTTATAAAACCTACGCAAATAATTATATCAACTTCTGAAATAAATTTTCAGTTTATCCATTCTGAGTTTCTATTAATGTCCCCTCTCCAAAATCCATCACCCCTATCTTCAAAATGTGTGAATAATGGCAAAACGCATAAATCAACTGCTTGAGACTTTTTACGCAAAAATAACGTTTTGTGTGCGAAGTTACATAAAAATATATTTTAAAATTAGTAATCAGCATTTAAAAATGTTTATTTATGTAATTAATATCGAAAGGAATGGAGAAAAAATCTAAAACAGACGTATACATCGAGAATCGTCAGCTGATAGAGTAGGGTATAGGATAGAAAAAGTTCATGATTTATGCTTCTAAACACACACACACATATATATACACACAACATATATGCAAAAGAAAAAATTATGAGCAGCAGATACGTTTTCATTTCAGTCTGCAAGAGATACTTTAGGCTAAAAATTCTACCATACATAGTAGAATATATATACAGTAAACAAATGGGTTTAATTTTCTTAACTACTGGGCTTATAGTATGCAAAGATTATGCTACTCCTTACAATTCAAAGAATTATCTACAAAATGTTATTAAGATTCTGAATGGTTGAGAAAAGATTACAAAAATGAGTGACAATTAGGTGAGGTATAGAATTATAATGTACATAAAACATTCAGATACTTTATCAGGTAGTAATTGAATGTAAAAAAAAAAAAAACTGGAACAATTGTTGTTGGCTTAGAGAATTATCATAAGAATACATATCACTTTAAATAGATAAGGACTTTTTAGATAGAAAAATGATCTTGAATATAGAAAAATGCAGCTTTCTGTATTGAATGATATTGAATTTACAATTGTAATAGCATATCTTCATTGTAATTGGGTACATAAGTGGATAAGGAATAAAATTTCCTAAAAAAAACAAAAAAACATGGAATTATAAAGTACATTAATAAAAAAAGTGCAATACTATATGCTTATTCATGGGATGAATATGGTTGAGGAATACAGAAGCAGCAAGATGGGAAATTTTTCAGAAAGGAAATTTACAGTAAAATCTGTTAAAAAACACCATCACAAAGTTTCAACTAAACAGATTAAAGGCCAGCATGTGGGAAATGTGATCCTATGATTGATTAATGATATGTTTGTAAAATCATCACAAAACTCATCTTTATGCTTTTACTCATTTTTTGTTATTTTTTCTTGAATTAGAATTATCAGCACTCGTTTAGGAAAGGCTAATAATAATATAAACTACAGTATATAAAAATATGTAATTCTTTATAACTTAATGGTAACAGCAAAAATAAAAGTACATCTGGTATTTTTTATCTGCTATTCAGATTTTTTTATTTTACAATATATAAATATATTAAGTTTTTAAAAGCATTAATTATTTAAATTTGTAATGTATTCATGTTATAATTTATCTATGATCACACTGGAATAGTTATATTATTTCAAATGGCAAAAATTGCTATTGGTTTATTAAAAGTGTAAAATGCATTTTCAATATTTTTAATAGACATTTTCTTTGAAAATGAATCTCTTATCTCAAATTTTATAATTTTTGTGATATATTTATATATTTATTAACTTTTTAAATTTAGCAATTTTTACCACATAATCTATTTCAGAATGTCACAAATATTAAACTAAAAAATGTATTCAATTCTATATCAACACATTACATTTGTTTTTTGTTTTTTTAAAATACCGTTGCAAGAAATCAATACTCAATAATAAGGTTGGGTATTTGGGGTTCATATGCTACAAAAGTATATCATAATTGGAAGTATATAACTCTTTTAAAAGAGAACCATTTATGAAATTTTTTTTCTTCCATTTCTTCCTGCTGATATTAATCTGCCTAAATAGGTAGAAAATTTTATATAATTAAATGCTTTGTAAACATTTTTAGATATAGTAAAACTGTTAAATATTATTGTTATTACCATTGTTAATTACAATTGTTTGTAGATTTTTTTCTGTGAAAAATTTGTTTTCTATAGAGCTTTTTTTTTATATATTAGAAGTAAATAAAACAACTTCTAAATGATCTCTTTAGAGTGAAAGCTTTTCTAGCATATTCTACAAAGATCATAGGAAAGAAAAAAGAATACTAGCCGTTTAAACATATGCTAGTTGATAAAAATATGTTTTTTCTTTCTTGTTTTACATTGTAATTAATAATGTCTAGACACTATTTACTGGCTGTTAATTGGATGATTAGCTTGTTTATTATGAGTTGGCTATTTTACACTTATTCAAAATTTTGTAGCTGATTTAAAAATTACAACTTTTATTCAGTTTCAAACTTTTGAATTTTTGATCAAGATATTTGAATATTCTAATCACTAAATCAGAGGGTTCTTACTCTCTCTATATATAAATTAAATACTATCTAAAGCTATACCGGTAATTATAAATAAAACAGAAATTTACATAACAGTGCAATACTAGCTAAAAAAAAAATATTGAAATTCTCCCACAATCATGGTTTCTTCTATTAACAAATAGACTTTTTCAAAAAAAATTCAACTAAACATACAACATATACACCTGGGTCTCTTTTTACGCGGACTTATTTAACATGATTTTGAAGTTATGCGGTTTGTGTTTCACCGGAAGTGTGTTAAATAAGTCCGCGTAAAAAGAGATATAGGTGTATGAACTCCGATAATGCGCTATTACTTTAAATAATAAATTTCGCGCACTTACGTTATATTGAAAGTAATAGCACATTATTGGAATTTCAACTTTCATCTTAGTAATTTCAATATTTTCAGTGCTTTATAATAGTAAGATTTTATGCAATAATGAAATTAAAATCATAATTTCCACATTTTATGTATACACACATTAAATTTTACAAGATTATAATGTAAATTTGTTCAAACATTGTACATGTTAATTTTGCATTTTAAAACACATTCTGTTTTTGCTTTTAAAAAAAGAATGTAATCAATTATTAATCATTTAGTGTCCCACAAGTTTATTTTTAAAAGGTCAGTAATAGCAGTGGGCATAATTAAATTTGACAATTAAAAATTAAAATCTGATTTTTAATTGTAATTAACAATTTAAAAATTACTTACTGCTACTTGAAATTAATGTGATATTTGATTTTTAAACCGAATTGAAAATTAAAGACAAAAATAAGAATTTAATTCTTAGTTGTTGGTTTCATAAACAATTAATAAAATCATCGTTTCAAAGATTAATTACTAATTACGTTGTACCCAGAAAACCACTGTTACAACATGAGTGTGAAGTTGGCACTAGTTGTTTGCAAATGAACATGTTTTCTGGCAAATAGCTATAATAATTAAAATGTGTATAAAAAATGTAAATTACTGTACTGTAAACTATGCATAAAAATATATTATTTTGAATAAAATTAAATATTATAGTTAAAAAAAGTTTGTCTTGTATCAATTTTTGTCAAATTTGAAATTTTTTATTAGTCATATTTTATTTCCTTATTTTTTTTGCGCGCGAATTTTAAAGTAATTTTACGTTGGTGCTTTGCTTTTACACGAATTTTGAAAAATCACAGACCGTATCCCCCCTTTTTCAATGTAAGTTACGTCTATTTTTGCGCGATTTCGTTTGCGTGTGTTTTCTGAGGAACCTATCTATCGTGTAAAACGAGACCCAGGTGTATATACAAAACAAAATATCTTTCCCATCATTCACTTCAAAAAACAATTCCCTTTAACATCAAAGGATGTCTTCATGAGATTGTTGGCCTCAGATTAAAAAATATATCATCAAAGTTTCTTTTACTCTTCTTTTCAATTTACTTTTTTCATAAAAGATAAACTCTGCATTGTTAAATAATATTTTATGACCTGTATTGAGTTCTTGAATATACAAAGCAGAATTATGATATTTATTTTTAATTCTACTCTTATGAATTTTATCTCTTTCATTAAGACTTAATTTACTCTGACTTATATAAATTTTATGACAACTGCAATGAATCTTATAAACTACTGCAGTAATAGATTCCCTATCAATTAATTGTTTGAGCTATTTAATAATGAATTTAAATTCAGGCCTTTCTTCCATATCACCCAATAAAATTTATTATTGTAAATCAATTTACTAATTGATGACTTATATGGCAAAGAAATAAACTCTTTATTCTTGTCACCAATTAAATCTTTATTATTAACAGATTTATAGATATTTTTTATTAAATATAATATTATTTATAAATTCATGATTATATTGTAACTCAATGTAGTCAAAAGCAAATTAACACCTTTGAATATAATTATTATTTTCAAAATTATTAAGCCTTCTATTCCTATAACAAAAAAAAATCAATAAAGAAAATTTCTTGTGAGTAAAAAGTTGATAACTGACTGGCCTTATCATATTTCTTAATTTTTTGCTTTAATGAAATGACAACAAAATAAAATATCAACATTATTAACACTTAAATCTAAACATTTTAACTTAGCAAATTCAAATGCACTCCCATAAATAATAATTTTAATATTAGAATCAAAAGCATTCAATCATCAAAAAAATCCTCCAATTTATCTTTCTGTATAACAAACAAACAATCATTAATATACGTGACAGATAATTAAAAAAAAACAAAAACAGAAAAGTTATTAATAACACTACTCTTTACAAAATCAATATAGACAGAGCACATTAAAAACGAAATAACAATCAATAACCCAACTCTCTTTAATTTTATAAAACACATCCTTACATACAGAATACATAGGATCCTTTAATAACAACAACAAATTATGAATAACCTTAATCTTATCTGCAGAAAATGTTCAAATTTCTTTAAAACATCAAGAAACATGTTAATGCTTTTCATCATATCAACTTATTGATACATATTTTCAAAATCTAAACTATCCAAAACAATCTTTGTTTGTCGTCGATGAACCAACATATCCCACTGGATGGCGCTGTTTTCATGCTAAAACACATAAAAATGCATTTCCGCAGCTGACACGTTCGAACCCGCGTTTTCTACAATACAACCTTTTATGTTGTACTACAGATTGCAGGCCGCTATGTTGCATCACAGTACAGCATGTATGTTTACGCAGCAAATACATTTTCTCAATTTGCACAGTTTATAAAAAGGTTACGGCTTGGGGAGAGGGTGTGTTTTTTTTTAATTGGATGGAAATGTTATTTTCATTGGATTTTTTTTTATTTTAAAGTATTGAAATGTTCAGATTTTGTAAAGTAATAATTAATAGACTTTTTACACTGTATTGTATTGAAGTTTTAAGTAGTAAATGTTGACGAGATATATGTATAAAGTGAATTGGAATTACGTAATGCGTCAAGTAATGTACTGTTCATAACATTTCCACAAGTGTGTATATTTTTGAAATAAAAAAGAGCATTAACACAAAAATATCCAGTAAGAAAAGTACAATTGTACACTGTTTTTTTTTAAATGTCATAAAAAGCATATATTATAAACATTATATATATATATATTTGTCATTGTTTAAAAAAGTTTTAGTTTCTTTCTTTTCTCCAACTACTGTTATACTTTGTTGAATATAGCTTACGTTTATTGTTATCATTTATTTTATAGATGTTAGTAAAAAAAAATATTTACAAAAATACGATTTTGATATTTTTTATTTTAATCGTAAACCTAACCCTAAAACTAACCCTAAAGCTAACCCTAAACTAACCCTAAAACTAACCGTAACAACATTTACTTTTAGTTGTGATTCTATTTGAAATAAAAAATAGCGGTAAACAAAAAAAAAAAAATGCCATAACCCCAGTAAAAAAATCTCCGATAGAAATTTGATTTTTCTAATAAAAAGAAAATTATAAAAAGTTGAATCAAATTGTAATTTGTTTATTTTATTTTACATTTATTATTATCATTTAATTTGTATACGTTAATAAAAAATAATATTTAAAATTAAATAATATTTAAAAAAGATGATTTTCTTTTGTTTTTATTTTCGCATTACAAAAAACACATCAAAATGATTATAATTAACGACCCGTGAATGATCATATTTTATAGTTTTAGTGTGATAACTGCGCCATCCAGTGGGATATAGTTGCTCATCGACGAGAACCCAATCTTTTTTAAAAAACAAAACCATTAATTTTATCATATGCTTCAAAAAAAAAATTTACCTAAATTTATCTAATTCTTAAAAACATTACAAAGAAATTTTGTAATACCCACTGTAAAATCAAAAATATGCCTTAAAAGAAAATTATCTTTATGAGATTTTAAATTAAAAAAACCTTAGGAGGCAAAAAAAAATCATTAAAATAACAATTTAAATAAGTAGATCTTTAAAAAATTTTATTTAATATAATTTTCATAAATTTCAATTAACTTGGTTTTTTTTTTTTTGAATAGGCAGTTTGTTGAGAGAAAAAAAAATTGTTTTTTTCCAAAAGCAAATAGATTTCTTAAAAAAAGATTAAAGTCTAATGATTGTTACTCTATTAAAAAAAGATGTGGCCATTTTTGTATTGCTAAATAATAATGATTTTAAAAACAAAGTTTCTTTAGAATTAAATAATAAAAAGTATTCTATTTTAAATTCTGATCTGGTAAGAAAATAAAATCTAAGTTAACTGAAATTATGAAAATTATGGTAAATAAATTTTTTTTAGACAGATTGTCTTAGTAACTTTTTTTGGCTCCTAAGTTTTTAAATTTGAAATATCAATATAATTTTCCTTTAAGGTGTATTTTTAATTTTACTGGGGGTATTATAAAATTTCTTATAATGTTTTTAAAGAGTGTATAAAGTCATACCATGAAAGAATGATAAAGGAAGTGATTTACATTAGTGAAATTAAACCTGAATTAATAGAAAAGAAAAAAGAAAATAATAGGTTTGTTAATTAAATTTTTTAAGGTATTTTTTTTTTTGGATGGGTATACAAATATAAAAATTTGATTAAGTTGAGATTGTTTGTAATAGAAAAAGGTGTTGAGGTGAAGAAAATTTTTAATATTTTTTAATATTTTTTGCATTTGTTTGGAATATGTGTGTTCCTTGAAAAAGACTATATAAAATAGTCAAAATGTTGGATGTATTTTATTTTTATGAAACAGGTTTTGAAAAGAAGAAGTTTGATTATTCATTGACATATATGGAAAATTAATATTTAGATATTTTAAATTCAATAATTTTTTAAGAATTATATAAATTTAAGTCAATTTTTTGTTTCTTCTTTTTTTGAAGCATATAATAAAATTAATGAGTTTGTGTTAGAAAAATATTGTGTTTTTGGTAGTTTAAGATATTGAAAACATGTATCAAACAGTTGATATGATGAAAAGCATTAACATGTTTTTTGATGTTTTAGAAAAAATTGAATATTTTCTACAGATAAGATTAAGATTATTTATGATTTGCTATTATTATTAGAGAGTTCTATGCATTTTGTGTGTAACAATGTGTTTTATAAAATTAAGAAGAAATTAGTTATTGGTTATGATATTTCCCCTTTAATGTGGTCTGTCTATATTAATTTTTTAGTTGAGTAGTGTTATTAATAATTTTTCTGTTTCCTTAAAATTATTTATTAAATTTGTTGATGATTGTTTGTTATATAGGAAGATAAATTGAAGGATATTTTTGATAGATAGAATGCTTTGATTCTAATATTAAATTTATTATTGAAGGGGATACATTTGAATTTGTTAATTAAAACTTTTTAGATTTAAGTGTTAAGAAAGTTGGTGGCTTATTTTATAGTCATTTCATAAAAGCAAACAATTGAAGAAATATGATAAGGCCAGAAAGTTATCCACCATTTATTCATAAGAGATTTTCTTTATTGCCTTTTTGTTATAGGAATAGAAAACTTAATAATTTTGAAAATAATAGTTATATTCAGGTAAGTCAATTTGTTTTTGACTATATTGACAAAAGATATAAGCATGAATTTATTAGTAATACTATATTTAATAAAAAAAATATATAAATCTGTTAATAATAAATATTTAATTGTTAATGAAAATAAAGAGTTGATTTCTTTGCCATATAAGTCATCAATTAATAAACTGATTTATAAAAGTAGTTTTTAATGGGTGATATGAAAGTGGCCTGAAAGAAAGCCATGAAATTAAATTCATTTCTAAATAGTTCAAAATAGTCAATTGATTAAAAATCTATTCCTGGGCTAGTCTATAAGATTCTTTACAGTTGTCATAAAATTTATATAGGTCAGAGTAAATTAAGTCTCAATGAAAGAATTAAAGTTGACAAGAATAGAGTTAAAATATATATCATAACTCAGCTTTTTATATTCATGAACTGAATACAGGTCATAAAATATTATTTGACAATGCAGAGATTATATTTTATTAAAAAAATGAAATGAAAATAAAAATAAAAGAAACTTTGATGATAAAATTTTTTTGAATCTAAAATTATCAATCTCATGAAGTCTTCTCTTGATGTTAAAAGAAATTGGTTTTTGAAGTAAATGATAGGAAGACTAGTTTGTTTTGTCTATATATGTTATATGTTTAGTTGAATTTTACTTGAAAATAACTATTGGTTAATAGATGAAACTATGGTTGTGAAAAAAATTTGGAAAAATTTTGTTTTTGGGCTAAAATTGTAATGTTATATGAATTTTACATCTAGACTCCAAGTATATAAAATATATTTGTATTTAAAATATTATATATTGAAGCAGGCCTGACTGAAAAAAGTTGGTAATTTAACTGGGTTTATAATAATTTTAAATTTATGGGGAAAGATTGGCCCTTCAAGCAGAGGGGATAATACCATTGATAGCAGAGCAATCAATGATATCCATGGCCAGATCAAGCTATACAAAGCATAACCTGACTATATTTTCTGACTGTGGCTCAACCTTGAATACTGGATTCAAATCCCTGCCATCAAAACATTTTATTTGTTTTGATGATCAACCTCAGGCACCAGATAACAACGAGCACACAACTATACTCTTAAATCAGGGTCTAGCATATTTTTAACACATAAAACAAAATAACTATATACTTAAATAACTGGTGACATAGTGACAAGAGAGAGAGAGAGAAAATAGACAAAATCACAATTAAGCAAACATTAATATTTATTTATGCACACACATAATTAATATATTATAAAATAACATAATATAATATCTTTCATAAAAATATAAATGATTACTTTCAGGCTATAGTTGTAATAGTCCTTCATTCATTTAAAATAAAGAGTCTAGACAGTGATCAGAATATATTTAAAAGTATCTTTACCTAGGTATTCATTTGTTATATTTTCCAACCAGTTGGCTTTTTGGTTCTCCATTGATTGCCTCATGGCTTTCCTTCCAGGTTTCTGTCAAACAATGAAAGAGAAAGACAGAGTATGCAGCAGATTCTACTTCACAATCTTGGCATTAGTTCCAGGTATTGATTCAGATGGGATAGTTAATGAATGAGGGCTTGGGCCTGAAGCCCTGTCAAATATTCCTATGGCTTATGCAGCTTCTACATTATGTAGATCACAGCAATACTTGTTAAGCATTTAAAGTTCTCCAAAAATCTGAGTCTGCATTCTGTATATCTGGACTCTGAATTGAATGAATAATATGAACCAGACTGTATAGCAATAACACAAACCGAACTGAATATTACAAACCTGACTAATACCAAATTGACAACTGGAATAACTTGATCACAAAATGCAGACCTGACTAAATAACAATAGCCTAGTCATTCTTTATATACCTTTTTCTCTCATTTATTTCCTTATCATATTTTTAATTTTGATTGTAAATTGAAATCTGTCTTTTAATCAATTTTAAATTTCTTGTTATCTTAATCCATTCAGATTCATCTACTACTTCAATAAGATAATGTGCATGTTTTTTTTAAAACTAATTCAATTGTGAGTTTTAATTATCTTGTATCAGCCAAGCAATCTTTTAAAGTAATTACATTTTGAAAGTTTTACTAACATTTATTTTTACAGACTAATTTTTAGTCTGATTTCACATTTATTTATTTTATACATTATAAAAGTTTTCTTTATAAAAAGAGATAAAAAACAAAGAGCTTTAAATCTTTTTCTAATTCTATTTTAAATTTCTCCTAACATTTTACTCCCCCACCCTCTTGCTACGAATTGTTTTATTCTAAAAGAAAAATATGATGCAATCTTTTTGTTTTGCAAAATTTCATTTTAAAAAATCTTAAAACTAATTATATTTTTTAAAATTATGAAACATGTAACACAGATATCTGCTAGTGTTATATCACACGCTCCTCTGTTTGAGCAGTGAAATGTGTCATTTGACTCATTTTAGCTCTGATACCTTATTAATTTTTCTAGCTTTACCATTTGATGTTTCATTTTTATTTATGTAATATTTTTCTATCAAATAAGTGTCCAATTGCACACAGTTCAAAAAAGAACAGAGGGTGACCTTTTATACTACATCTCACCAGGTCAATCTACTTTGACTGGCAGTGATTATGTCATATGTGATGGCCACAAGGGACAACATGCATCATTATGATGTATACAATGCTGCAGATAGCAGAACATATCTGACATATCCAACTTGTGCAATAAACAAAAAAGAATTTAACTAACTTCTATGCTGGAACTTCTCTAATAGCCAATTGAATGAGACCAGGACTTTCTCCCTTGGATATGCATTCTAGAAGATAAAGTCACTGTAAATGGTAGCATTCACCCACTATTCCATTCATCTTACACTAAAATGAGACATGAAATTTTGGAAATTTTTCATCCCACAAAATTGATTTGTGCCATATTCTGGTATTTTTCCAGTGCACATATTTGAGATATGGGATTGGTATTTTTCCCAGTATGATTTGGATGGGCCCAAACTTTCTCCACTGGATCATCATCCTGGAAATAAGGGAATCAATCCCCCATCCTGTTTCATGCCTGTTACAGGTATTAAATTCACACAATGACAGCCTACACTTTACACACTTTCACCCTTTATCTACACACTCCCCCCATGATTATCAATCCAAACACAATCTACTTTTACATGAGAGGTTACTTTACAAAAAATTTTATTCTTATTCTAGATTTTTATTTTATTCATTATACAAAATTCTATTTTTTTATTTACTTTGCATTTATTAATTCTAAAACTTATTTTATTTATTCTTTTATTTACATTATTGATTTTCAGAAAAAACATTTTGTTTTACTTATTTTTAAATATTTTAAATTGAATGAAGTAAACTCAAAACAAAACCCCATGTCCTCTCTACTTTCCCCCTGACTATATAATATTCCAATAATAAATTCATTTATCTGTATGGCCACTTTTTTTCTCTCCTTTTTAATTACATTATATATTTAACTATTATTAATTATTTTGATTCTTAATATTGCTTTGGTCTATTTCTCTTCTCACACTGCTCACCGATATCTCTTTTATAACTATGCTATTTAGCGTTTATTCTAATTTTAGTTTTGAACTTTTTTTTTTAAATTTTAAATTTTAATTATGATTTTACTTTTTCAACTTTTCCTATGCTGGGTCAGTTTATGGCACTTTGGCCCTAATTGGGTGCCATTTGAACTGGTCTAATTGAATGAAATTGGTGGTTTAAATGGGTTTATAATAATTTTAAAAACATGGAAACAGACTGGCCCTTCAAGCAGTCAGGAGAATCCCATTGATATCATGGCCATCAATGATATCCATGACCATATTGAGCTATACAAAGTATAAACCGATGATATTTACTGACCATATCCCAACCTTGATTGCTGGATTCAAACCCCTGCCATCCAAAGCATATTATTGTTTTGAGGATCAACATCAGGTGCACCTGAGTCTGCAGGCAGTATTAAGGCTTTCAAGATAAAAAGTGAAAGATTGCTAATTATGTTCTTTTTTAAAACAAAACTATCAAAGTATTAAGTTTTATATGTTGATACATAAGTACATATTTTGTTCACTAATTTATTCATTATAGATATATTTTCACCCTTTGTCATGTTGCAAAATTATTATCAGAAAATCTATTTCAAAGTTTAATATTTAAAGTATGTTGCTTAAGTTTTAGAATAAAATGCATTTATTTTTTAAGTCAAAATTAAAACATAAATATTTAGTTACATATCACATTACAGATTTAATTTACAGTACCCATCATTATCATTTTCTATCATTATTGATTTATTGCAGGATGAAGGTTTCTCCAAGTTCAATCCATCTCCCATCTCTAGCCTCGCTTACCCATGTCATGACAGCACACTTCTTTACTTCATACATTCATCTCATGTGGTTTCTCTAGAATTTTTACAATCTTTGGAAACCAGTTTAAGATTTCAACTGTCCATTTGTTATCATCTCTTCTAGCAATATATCCAGTCTAACTCCATGTCAGTCTCTTTTTTTCAATGATGTCATTACTAATAACATGTTCTCTAACCTTAGTATTTTATTTTTGATCTCTTCTTGTTACTTCTAATATGCATCTCTCAATACTTCTTTGAGTTGTCTGAAATCTCTATATTTCTCTTCAGTTAATTGTTCATGTCTCATAACATAAGTAAGAACTGGTAAAACACATTTATTAAAAAACCTTCCTTTTCAAACACATATGCATATTTCCTTTTAAGATTAAGTTATTTTTACAAAAAGCATTCCAACCAAGTTTAATTCTATGATTAATTTTATCCATTATGTTTCATCTGTAGTAATAATCTGATCAAGATATTTGTAGTTGTTAATTTTTTCTAACTCATCATTATCAATCTTTTTTTTCTTTTGAGAAAATCCATTGAACATTACTTTAGTCTTTTTAACATTTATCTTTAATCCTACTTATTAACTTTCATCTGATGACACAAGATTTCCTGAAGCTCTAAAGCATTATTTGCAAAAACAATTAAATATTGCTGCAAAATCTAGATGATTTGAATAATCCTCATTTAATTTTAATCCTTTAATCCACAAAATACTTCTTGCAAGTAAAAGATTTTTGAGATATGGAGTCATCCTGTTTTACAACCTTCTCAATGTTAACCTTCCTAGAATAATTATGTAATCTAATTGTTGCTGTTGCATTTTTATAAATATTCTTCAGAATATGACAATATCCTGGGTTTTAACCTTGATGACCAATGCTTTAATCACTGAAGAAATGCTTATAGCATCTAATGTCTTTTCATAATCTATAAATCCAAAACATAATGGCAATTTGTATTCATTGGTCCTTTTTATACTTTCAATATTTGGATATGATCCACTGTACCAAAACCATTAAATTCAGCTTGTTTTTTTGGTTGGGTTGCTGTAGATGAGTTGTAATTATATTGGTAAAAATTTTGTATAGATCTGATAAAAGAATGAAAGATCTGTAATTTTTAATATCATTTTTATCACCTTTCAAAAATAATATTAATACTGTATTCTTCCAATTATGTGATACATCTTTACCATTAGACATCTGGTATATAACTTAGCCAAAAAATATCTATTTCTTCACCTGCTTCTTTTAAGATATCGATTATTATTTCATCATTACTTGGAGCTTTTTTCTTTTTTATAAATTTAATTGCATGTCTCAATTCTTCATTTAAAATCTTAGGCAATTCAGAAGATATAGTAATTGTAGGAGGGACTTTCCTTGTTCATTATTGCTAGATAATTCTTGATTTTGCACATGTCATGATGTCATCTCTCTCTTTAGTAATAGTTCCATCTTTTTTTATTGCAAGAATAAGTTTCTTACCAATATCAAAATGTTTTATACCCTTGAGACTTTTATTTTCTTCTATTGCTTTCCTTGTTAGTTTACAATTATACTTTCCTTTATCATTATCATTTCTTTTTTCACACCATTTTACAAAATTTGAGATATTCAATCCTTCTTAATGCACCATTTTTACACATATTCATATTCCTTTTTTTCATCATAAATTTTGGACAGTTGATGTTATCTTTGTTGCACTTTTTGTAGTAGTT
This sequence comes from Epiperipatus broadwayi, assembly GCA_028023455.1. Taxonomy (NCBI): domain Eukaryota; kingdom Metazoa; phylum Onychophora; class Udeonychophora; order Euonychophora; family Peripatidae; genus Epiperipatus; species Epiperipatus broadwayi. Next base: position 157,068 of record JAQFVV010000325.1, on the reverse strand, counting down.
ATCTTCCTATTGATTTCATTCAAAATTGAATCATATTCAAAATCTGTTAATATTTGAAAATGATTTGCAAGTTCTAATTTAAATTCATTGGAATGTTTCTTGTATTTCTTAATAATATTTGTTTCTAATTTACCATTAACATGTATCTTACATCTCACTAATCAATGATCATTTCCTGTGTTGATTTTATTAAGAACATTACAATTTTGAAATACATATCTGATATACCTTCATTTGGATGTTTCCATGTTTATTTCTGTTTAACATTTTTTTTCAAAAAAAAAAAAAAAAAAGAATTCATAATATAAAGTTTTTTATTTTTTTACAAATTCCACAAATCTATTTCCTCTCTCGTTTCTAACACCAGAACCAAATTTACCTACAGCACTTTTATCTTTCAATTGTTTATCAATTCTAGCATTAAAGTTTTTCATAATTGTTTTAAATATAGCTTTACTTCTCACTATATGTAAAATATATAATTGTTAATTAGAGAAGATATTAATTAGTATTAAAGTTTATCGGCTTAACGTTAAGCCGATAAACTTTAATACTAATTAATATCTTCTCTAATTAACAATTATATAATTGTTTTATAATATTGTTTGGTCTGATGCAAAGCCTTTTGTACATCTATATAAAAATCCTCTACTTCTTCATCATAATGAGAATTTGTTGGGACATAAATCTGAATTATTTGTATTGATATCTGCTATTAAGTTGAAAAACTAATATTGCAATTCTGTCTGATACACTATTAATTTCCACAACATTGTTCTTCCACTTTTTTATTTATAAAGAATGCTATTCCACTTGTACTTTCAATGCTTGTGCCTTTGTAGTACAGTAGATACCCACTTTTATTTGTCTTTTCACCTTTTCTTATAATTTCACAAATTCCAATAATCTCTCATTTAATATTAAACAATTATTCTTCCAATTCTTGAAATATTCTTTTACTTGAAATTGATCTACAGTTGTAAGGTCATTATCAAATGGCAACCCAGATCAGCAATCAGGAGACTCTTATCACCCTCTACCTTTTGTTGCCAACTACTGTCTTGTCTGGTGATTTTATTCCATTCTGAAATAAGGGCTATGTTTTAATTTTGTCTGGCATGATTACAAATAGCCATCAGAAAAAAATTCTTTCACACACACATTAATTCTGCTTTCAAGTCAACTAATATTTTAGTTAAGAGCTATCAGGCAACTGAGAAGAAAGATTATATTGTTTATTTACCTTAAACTCGGAGATAAAAAAACAATAATTTCACCTTGCTAGATAATGTATGTTGGTGAACAGACCATCCATGATCATATACTATAGGAACAATCACATATTAATAACAACTGGAATAACAGGAACATATGGAGTGGACATTAGGAATTTGCCTAACTCAGTTCTTTCACATTCTCTAAGAGGAATGAAAGGATCTCCTTTCATTTAGCAGTTAAAATGTTTGTAATTTTCTTTAGTAAAGACTAACTATTACAAATAACCTCAACCTATCACTTTAGTGTTTAATATCTTGTGACCTCTGAACAACTTTATTGTTATGAATGTAAAATAAGTATTTCTAATCTTGAAAACTACTGATTATATTAATATACTTACCTATAACATTTGTTTCTGTCTCATTACAAATCATTAAACATATTTATTAAACACTGCTTACCACATTTACCTTTGAAATTTAGAGTATCAGTTTTCATTATCTGTTTTAATCAATCTTATTGTTAGGAACATCAAAATTCTTGATTCTATATGGAAGAGGTAGTAAAAGATATTGAGAATGCAGGTTTATATTAACTTTCATTAATATACTTAGGAATGTTTCTACAGATGGAGAGTGCATGTGACCATAATTCTTTGTATAGTGATTTAGGTGTAAATTTAAAAAAAAATTATAATGACCACATCTCTTTCAAAAATTAGTTAAGAATGTTGCATTCTATTTCTAATAAAAATTACATTAAAATATGTATAAGCAATTAGATTTTTATCATGTTATAATAAAAAATTTTGCCTATCAAATTATTAGTTATGCAAGTAATAATCTGATGCTCTAGCACACTAAATGATAGATTGAATTTTGATCAGGAACATTTGGTTTTCAAGTGATCATTCTACCACTATGATAACTAATACAAGGCTAAATAGTTTTAATATTTAACTACTTCAATCCTTATTAATAGAAGTACGTAAAAGAAATAAAATTAATATCACATACAAAAAAAAAGAAGAAAATATAGAAAAATACAATTTTACTACTTATAGCAGTAGTAAATTCAGAAAAGCTAATTTAGTCTAATCAGAAAAAACAACAACTTACATTTCATTTCAAATAAACTTTAATCATATTTAAAATGTATACATGGAAAACTATTTACAATGATTCTAAATAGGAACTAATAGTTCCAACAAGTCTATAATAAACATAAATAAGTTCTTATTTACCATGTGTTCTTGATAGCTTAACTAACTGCTGGAGACAATTCATGTTGCTGATGTGAAACCTAATAAGTACTGTCTTGGGTTTTTCTGGTGGCCAAACCCTGTGTCTACGATGTACACCTGACAACACAAGTTATTTGCTTCTGTGATGTTTATGTCCAACATTTCTGTTCTTTATCTTGGGATTAGGATGCTAACAGACTCTGCTAAGAATAGGAACATTTTATTCAGACGCTGCATATTCCAATCCTGTTAAATCAATTCTCTAGCTTAAGTTGACTCCAAGTTTGGTCTGCCAACCAGAATAAACAGGTTTTTTTGTCCTTCTCCTTTATGTTAGTGAGTAGGTTAAACATGATATCTTCTATCAGTTGGTTAAGCCTTTTTTCAAGTGCCATTTTGCATCTTATAATCCATATGGCAAAGTTTACAAATGTAGCAAGTCTTATTGTCCCAAATGTGCCTTTATCCGAAAAGAGCTTTAACATTATATTGGACTGGTCAGGCTTAACCACTTTTTTAGGATCAAATTCCTAAGATACATCCACAATTCACATTGAGCAAGTATGTGATCCATTGACTCCCTTTCCTTCTTGCATAATGGGCAGCTAGTGTCAATCTTATGTCCTCTTTGGTGGCATAAGAAGGCTCCAGTGGGAAGTGCACCAAGGTTTATTTTTAACAGGAAATCTATGTGTTTTGGCTCAAGTTTTAGAAATTTTGTCAATTTGACGTACCTGGGAATTTCCATTGGGAGTAAGCAAACTGATTATTACTTTCCTCAAGTAATGCTTAGTAGACTTCCCAGTAAGATAGTTTAGTATTAAATAGGGAACTTTGAGATTTTTATATTTTGTACTACTAAAGTAATCTGTTGCTGTATCCATAGCTTTTTTTTTTGTTTTGGAGGTGACCTGTCTGTTGGTTCAATCTCTTCAAAGGGTAGTGAACATTTCATTTCTGGATTATCGTGGAGTAGTTTTGACAATAATGTTATGTGATTGTTGAATTTGGAATATCTTGATGGAGCACAATGCTAGCCCATTGAATATCTTTGGCTTCTGCAATAGCTTAAGACTAATTACTGGAGCCTCCCTCCAGCAAAGTCTTCTGCACATCATCTCCACCTTTCTAATTAATGCTGCCATTGGGGCAAAGCTAGCAAGATAGTAGATTATTTAAGAGAAGGACTACTGAGTTCAGCAGTGCTACTTTCCCCAACAGTGAAAGGGTATATTTTTGACAGCGATGACCCCAAGCTTTCTATTTTGGTGAGAAGGAAGTTCTCTAAGTTTATACTCAATGGAAGGGGGAAGGAAATCTGGAAGCTTAGAAATTTCTGTGGGGACACTTTTAGTCTGCTCAGGACTTGCTTCCCCATCAAGATGGACCACAGCCAATTTTCCCTCATTAATTCTCAGACCAGTTTCATATGTGAACTGATCCAGGATTTTAACCTTACAAACTAATCCTGGGATGAGAGGAACACCACCACATCATCCATATAGGTGATGTGTCTAATGTTTTCTCCCAGCAATGGAATGGCTATCCCAGGGAAGGTAGTCTCAATGCTTAACAGCAATGGATTGGTGTAGGCTGCAGAGAGAAGTGTTCTTAGTGGTGAGCTCTGAGGGATGGAACCACAGGGCCTAAATCCTGGGGAAACTCTGCCATCCAAAGAGAGACAAACCTCCCTATTTTGAAGGAGGTTCTCAATCATCTGAAGGTATGCCAAAGGCACTTGGAGTTACCCCAGTAAACCAAGCAGCTCATCTATCCTGATGCAGTCAAAGGCTCCAGCAAAGTCCAGTTGCACTGCAACTGGCTGGGACATCCTTTTTCTGTGAAATTGATCAATATTGAGGTAAAATTGTCTGACAGCATTAGCAGTCAAGCATCCTCTTTTTGCAAACTGATAGGCTGAGAGGCATCCAATGATGAACTTCTATTTTCTTTTATGAGTCCTTCAATTGAATTTACCATCAACTGTATCATGGATATTGATCAAAGGTTTTTCAAGTCATGGGGGGGCTTCCTATTTTTTTATCAGAGATACCATGGCTATTGGACAGATTCCCATAATCTCTCTACTGCCAGATAATCTACCATTTGTTTATTATAGGGACTGTGAATTCACTCAAGAAAAGAAGTAGGAACTTTGGGGGTTCTATGCAGGTCAGGGTGAGTCCTATCCAGAAGGGTCTTCAGTCTCAGCAGGATTCTAATTTCTGTGATCTTGTGTAGGGCCATTTCTTCTGCTACAACCCTTTTCCAAGAACTAAGCACACCCAGGGTTTGGAACTTCTTGGCATACAATTCCTGAATCCTGGCCAGCATGGATGCACTGGAGTAGCTAAATCCTTGCACTTCTATGGAACCTGAGGCCTTGGACTTCCTGCTCAAACCAAGGACTCAATGAAGCTATCCCCTCATCCAGCACTGCTGATTGTGTAGGTACTGTTGAGCTCTTTTGATTGAGTGGTACTCTGTTATGGCACTTTGGACAAACATGTATCTGGATTTAAGAACCAGAATGTCATGTATGTCTTGAGCTTTCTGTGGCAAATGTTTCACTCCTGGCAATATCATCCAACTCTCCAATCATCCTTATCAGGCCCTTTGAATTGAGCATGCAGTTATTTATTAATTCTCCCAAAAAGTTGAAAATTTCATCCATGCTTCAGTTGTGGGTAATGTTCATATCTTAACTTGATGAAATGCTATATAGGCCTCAGACACCAGCTGAGTAGTAAATTATGTCTCATCAGCATCCTTATTGTCCAGGGCAAGTCTATAATTGGTAAAATCTTTCCTCCTTGACTGACTCTGACTTCAAGAACTATGTTATCAGTAAATACCATTGGCCAAAGATTTGCTTCTATTTTTGGAGCCAATGAAGGCTAAAAGAAAACCAGATCTATGAGAGACTTTGATTTTTTTGTATAAAAGGAAAGGGTCTTTAAGGAATAAACTTCTTCCACTAGTTACTGGGAGATTTTAAAAAAAAAAAGCTTTTACATTGCATTTATCAACCACCACAAATGATATTGCAAAAATATACTTAATGATCTGTATGAAATTGTTATTTTTGTAAATAAAATAAACATTAAAAAAAACTTGTTTAATAACTAGTAACTATAATCATTCAAAAATTTTCTAATAAAAAAGATAACTATGCTAATGTTTATTAGGTAGATACAGATATATCAGAATTAATCAAAACTCATGATATTTGGATGAAAATAAAGGAAATATAATATTCAAGCAATAGGTATATGTTTAAAGAATGATTACTTGGTTTCATTGTTAACGAGTTCACAAAAAATGTTTGGTTTGTGCAGTGTATATTGGCAGACACTAAAGCTCAAGCTCTATGATTTGCAACTCGATACTATCACTTCTAATGAGTAGTCACATATTAATACAGCTTTGATGTCAATTTAACCAAAAGGTATAGTGTATTAATAATTATCTTTACCATTTTAAAATCTAATACCAAATCTATCATTATATGAGGCATACAGTATCCAAACAAGACATGATGTACTCATATATACAGATAAGTTTTTTATGCAGAGAAGTTTTGATATAATTAATCAAAAAACATATATAAATAAAGGAATATTAATGTAAGGTATATATGTTGAAATTCTTTAAATATTGTCTTGAAGTTAAATTGGACCACAAAACAATATATTAATTATTACTTTTAATATGGCTGCAAAAAGGAATTTTGATATTAACTGAAAGGAGACTCTTTGATTGCTCTTGGAGGCCTTAAAAGAACCAAGCAGGGCAAAATTCTAATGTCCACTCCATACATTCTTGTTGTTACAGCTGTTATTACTATGTGATTATTCATATAATATACAGACATGGTTGGGCTGCTCACCAACATGCCTTAGCCAGCAAGATGAGTTTATTGGCTTTTTACCTCTGAGTTTAAGATCAAAAAATACCGTAGTCTTTCTTCTCAGTTGCCTGATAAGGCAGAATGAATGTTTTTTCCAATAGATATATACAATCATGACAGAAGAAAATAAATCATGTCCCTTATTCCCAGAAGGCTGTAAAGTCACCATCCAAAGCAGTGGTTGGTGACTGAAGGTGGAGGTGCTAAGAATCCCCTGATTGTGGTCTTAGGCTGCTATTTGATGATGTTTTTTATTTAGGTACTTACAACTGCAGATCACTTTCAAGTGAAGGAAGATTGCAAGAATTAGGAGAAGAACTGTCTTATATTAAATGGGACATTATTGGATTTTGTGAAGTTACAAAAAAGGTGAAGAGATGATTTAAAAAGTGGCATGTATTTTACTATAAAGGCACAAATATTGGAAATACAAGTGGAGTGCGATTCATTATAAATAAAAAGTGAAAGAATAACATTGTGGAGATTGATGGTGTATCAGACAGAGTGGCAAGATTAGTTATACAATTTAATAACAGATACCAAAAGCAGATAATTCAAGTTTATGCCTCAACACATTCTCATAGTGATGAAATAATAGATTTTTATATGGTTGTACAAAAGGTTTTTGATCAGAGGAAACAACATTTTAAAATTGTTATGGGAGACTTTAATGCTATAATTGGTAAACAAATGAAATATGAAAGTGCAGAGGAAACAACATTTTAAAATTGTTATGGGAGACTTTAATGCTATAATTGGTAAACAAATGAAATATGAAAGTGCTGTAGGTAATTTTGGTTGTGGTAATAAAAACGAGAAAGGACATAGATTTGTGAGTTTGCTGAAAAAGAGAAACTTTATATTATGAATTCTTTTTTTGAGGAAAATGTTAAAAGGAAATGAACATAGAACTATCCAAATGAAGGTACAGCAGAATTGGATTGTATTTTGACTAATATTTTGACTAACAGAAAATATCTATTTCAAGATTGTAATGTTCTTAATCAATTTAATACAGAAAATGATCATTGATTAGTAAAATGTAAGATATGTGTTAATACAAAATGAGAGATAAAAATTATTAAGAAAAACAATATTTACAGTTGATATTCCTAATCTTCAGAAACATTCTAATAGAATTCAAATTAGAACATACATATCAGTTTCAAGTATGAGTAGACTTTGAACATGATTCAGATTTGAATGAAATTAATATGAAAAATAACTGATACACTTTTAAAAACTGCAACAAAGATAGCTAGTAGTAATAAAGTCAGATATTCTATGGTAATATTGCCACACAAACTCAAATATATATTATTATTCTAATTATTTTATTTCTAAAGTGCTTTTCGAAGGCACTATGCCTTCATTTTCAAAGCTATAGATAGATAGCAATGTTCAATTTATTTAAACCAACAGATGCAAATTATTTAAATTAGGTCTGCCATTTCTTCGAGATTGCATAGAACATGTCTCTTTTATTTAACGAGTTTTCATCCAAGTTAATGAAATACGCCGCCTTGATTTTCCTTTTTATCTTGTGTTGCTCACCGCACATCACTTGCAGATTATCTGGAATACACGAGTGGCCCATAGAGATTTTATGTTGCACAAAAATTGAAAAGTGAGAGGGATCTATTAGCACCTTACTGTATGCATATTTATGCTGCAGCAATCTCATATAAACAAAGGCCTTGGTCTCCCCATAATATGCTGCATGGCAATTGTTTTCTGGGCAAATAATTTTATATACAGCATGCTGAGTGTTAATTGAAAGTAGTTTATCTTTGGAATTGTTAATGCATCTATTAATTAAAGTTAAGGGGGAGATCTGTAACACACACTAAAGTCTTTGCAAAAAATTGTTTGTATATCTGTATATATGTTTTTAATATATGGTAATAAAATCCTGGTTTTGTTCAGCCTATCCCCTAGATTAGAAGGGTCTTTAAATCATCTAATTATCTTGTCTATTGTTTTCTTGTTATATTTGGCATTTATCAAATCGTCCCTAAAAATATGAATATTCTTATTCTTGTCAGCCTCAAAACTACACAATCTGGCATTTTTCTTAAAAAATATTTTGATTGATGATGAATATGGCCTCTTATATTAATAGGTTGAATCAACATTTTATACTGGAAGTGTTGCTCCTCAATTCCCACTTGCAAATCTAAATATTTCACACATCCACCAATTTCCTTTTGTGCTACATTAACTGTAAATCCTGAGGCAGTTTTCAATTCTGTAATTATATCTTCTAATGTATCCTCCGATGCTGCCATGAAAATGTCATACACGTAGCATGTGTAAATTATTAGGTTCCCACATAAAGGTCTGGGAATAATTATTTGCTCATATGCATTAAGAACAATGCTAGCAACTATCCCACTCAGTGGAAGACCCATGGGCCAACCACTGCTCATGTAGTGCCATTCTTGATTGAAACAGCATACATATTTTTATCAAGCCATCTAAGAACCACTTCCACAAAATGTACTCGATATTGATTCATGCCATGTTTTATAAGCTCTTCTTTTACAATATTTAAAATCTATCAATTGAGCCATAAAGTTCTGCTATGTCTAAGGCTACCATATGTGTATCTCATGTTGGAAAGACATTGTTCAACTTGTCAACAAATTCAAAAGATGAGTTTATAGCAAACTCTCCAAAACTTAATGTTTGTATGAGCCATTGTTTATGAATTTGGCTGTCTTGTGGTAATGTAGTCCACCAAAATCGATCATTAGATGCAATGGAATGTCTTCTTTATGCCTTTTAGTGTTAGTGAGCATTCTAGGAGGCATGGTGGAAGAAGGATACATTTGGTAGTATTCTGCCCTAGAGAATGCTTTACCTAGATATGGTCTAAGTACCACCGACACAAATTTATCTTTGTTTAGTCTAAAATTAATATCAGGTACTTTAATGAATTTTAGGTTATCGATTTACTGTTGGATTTTCTTCCTATATTCCACAGTAGTCATCATCACAAATCTATTACCCTTATCTTCTCTCATGCATGTTATATTATTCTGTGTAAAAAACTTTTGAGTTGTTGCTATATTGTACCTCCATTTATCCTTCCTATCTTAGGAAGTCTCCATCCACATCCAACAAATTTAGAGCCTTTTTCCAGCACAGCTTTTACAGGCATAGGGATGTTGACATTTGTTAGATTTACATAATCTTGATGGTTGTCTGGCTGTATCCTCACATTTTGTTTGTTAGCCAAAAATCGAAATTTCTTATCAAACTTTTTCTCCAATCCATTACTCTTCTTATTGCTTTTCTCAACAATGTATTGAGGTGGTCCTTCGATGTTGATAATTGTGTTCTTCCTATTATTTGCAAATGACAGTTCTTTTCTGCATTCAAGAATAACTTTGTTTAATATTAAAGCTTGAACCTGTTAGTAATAGCTTCTCTGTTGTGTATCGAACGATTTAATTTCACATCGCAAAATTTCAGGAAAACTTTATGTTCCCTATATTTAATAAGAAAATCCAATCTTGCATTATATTTGCAAACTTCTATAAAAGATTTTAACATAAATTTATTCCGAATTGAAGGATCCATACCGCTTTTATAAATGTAACTGTTAAATAATGAAATATGTGGTTTATATATGTAATAAAGTCGGATATTCTACGGTAATATCGCCACCCAAACTCAAATATATATTATTATTCTAATTATTTATTTCTAAAGCACTTTTCGAAGAAACTATGCCTTCATTTTCAAAGCTATAGATAGATAGCGATGTTCAATTTATTTAAACCAACAGATGTAAATTATTTAAATTAGGTCTGCCATTTCTTTGAGATTGCGTAGAACGTGTCTCTTTTATTTAACAAGTTTTCATCCAAGTTAATGAAATAGGCCTCCTTGATTTTCCTTCTTATCTCGTGTCGATCACCGCACATCACTTGCAGATTATCTGGTATACACGAGTGGCCCATAGAGATTTTATGCTGCACAAAAATTGAAAAGTGAGAAGGATCCATTAGCGCCTTATTGTATACATATTTATGCTGCAGCAATCTCGTATGAATAGAGGCCTTGGTCTCCCCATAATATGCTGCATGACAATTTTCTGGGCAAATAATTTTATATACAGCAAAGCAGCAATTGACCAATAAAATTTCTACTAAGACTGGAGAATTTATGAAGAAAAGAAGGAATATGAAAATATACAGAAATGATGTATTAAAAAGGATTGAATACCTTGAATTTTGTAAAATGGTGCAGAAAAGAATTGAAAATGATATAAGAAAGTAAAACTGTGAACTAACAAGTAAAGCTGTAGTAGAGAATAAAAGTCTTAATAGTGTAAAACAACATTTTGGTATTGGTAGTAAATTTATATTTGCAATAAGAAAAAAGATGGAATTATTGCTAAAAAGAGATGACATCATGCAATGGGTAGAAAACTTCAATCAAGAATTATATAATAATAAAGAACAAGTACCTCCTATAGCTATTATATCTTCTGAATTGCCCAGAATTTTAAATGCAGAAGTGAGACATGTAATTAAATTTATGAAGAAAGAAAAAGCTCCAGGTGATGATGGAATTATAATTGATATATTAAAAGAAGCAGGTGAAGATATAGAATTTTTTTTAGCAAAGTTATATACGAAATGTCTAAATGATAAAGATATACCAGATGATTGGTAATGATGGAGTTATAATTGATATATTAAAAGAAGCAGGTGAATATGTAGGATTTTTTTTTAGCAAAGTTATATACCAAATGTCTAAATGATAAAGATGTATCAGATGATTGGAAGGATGCAATATTAATATTTAAAAAAAGTGATAAAGGAGATATATAAATTACAGACCTATCAGCCTTTTATCAGTTTTATACAAACTTTTTACCAAGATAATTATAACTCGTCTACAGAGAACATTAGATTTCCACCAATCAAGAGAACAAGCTGGTTTTAAAAGTAGTTTTAGTACAGTAGATCATATCCAGGCATTGAGAGAAGTTATAGAAAGGGCAAATGAATATGAGTTGCCATTATGCTTTGGATTTGTAGATTATGAAAAGGCATTTGATTCTATAAACATTTATTCAGTGATTAAAGCATTGGATCATCAAGGTATAGATCCAGGATATTGTCATAGTTTAAAGAATATTTATAAAAATGCAACAGCAACAATTAGATTATATAATGATACTAGTAAAGTCAACATTGAGAAGGGTGTAAGACAGGGTGACTCCATATCTCCAAAACTTTTTACAGCAGTGCTGCAAAAAGTATTTTGTGCATTAAAATGGAAAGCTAAAGGAGTGAAAGTAAATAAGTCATTTAAATTTTTCAGATGATGTAGTTGTTTTTGGAAATATTGCAAGAGTTATCAGATCAAAGTAGGAAAGTAGGACTAAAGATAAATGTTAGAAAGACTAAAGTAATGTTTAATAGATTTTCTCAAAATATGAAAATAAAGATTGATTATGATGAGTTAGAAAAAGTTAACAATTACAAATACCTTGGTCAGATTATTAATACATATGGAAACATAATGGATGAAATTAATCATAGAATTAAACTTCTTTGGAGTGTTTTTGGTAGAGATAACTTGATACTAAAATGAAATATGCCTATGTGTTTGAAAAGGAAGGTTTTTAATAAATATGTTTTTCCAGTTTTTACTTATGGATCTGAGACTTGGACACTTAATAGAAGAGCAATACAGAGACTTCAGACCACTCAAAGAAGTATGGAGAGATGCATGTTGGGAGTAACAAGAAGAGATTGAAAATGCAATATATGGGTAAGAGAACAAACAGGTGTTACTGGCTTCATTGAAAAAATTAAAAGACAAGTGGGGTTGGGCTGGACATATTGCTAGAAGAGATGATAATAGATGGACAATTGAAATATTAAACTGGATTCCAAGAGATTGTAAAAGACACAGAAAGAGACCACATGTGAGATGTATGGATAAAATAAGAAAGTGTTCAGGGCTGATGTGAAGAAATGCTAGAGATCAGAGAAGATGGATTGAACTTGGAGAGACCCCCATCCTGCAGTGGATTGATAATAGTTGTTGATGATGATGATGAGTTTTAATATTTTATAGTCTAACTCAAATTAGCTTTTCATGAAGAAATATGATATAATCAACTGTTAATCTTGTAGGGTTATCACTACACACAGCTAAATGAAATATTGCATCCTGAGACATGTCAGTCTAAGTGATATGAACATTTTAAATTATAGGCTATATCTGTATTAAAAGAAGTCAAAATATTAAATTGTAAATTTGGTAGCAGCTATTCATATTTTTCTTTGATTTTAAATCACCCACTATGAAAGGCAAAAATTTTTTTTTGATAATTTGTACCAGAAAATGATAAAAGCTGAATATGTAAATTGTAAGGGATTTGAATACAGGCTTTCAAGCTCCCTTCAGTCATCCATGCTATGTCAAACAACTGATACACATACACATGTGAAAAAGGTAAATGATCGCCCATACATGTATTTCATGCCAAACCAGCACTCATCAGTTGGTACAGATCATCATTTAGCACATAATACTGAGTATATAAATTATACTTGTATTCAATCAAATATTATAATGCATAAATATTTTTGGTAATTTCTGACTTTGTCTTGACAGTATAATCCTAAAAAATGGGTATAGCATTGTAGAAAAATAGATAAAAGAGATTTGACTAATGCAACATACATCACTGATGAATTATAGCAAAAAAGGAGGTTAGAATACTGATGCACATTTTTAATAATTTTTATTATGACATTTAGAATGATCCTAATTAATATATACTAAATGGGAATTATATAATTAAGACAGGGTATTAAGATATCTGGAGCTGGACTGAATTTGAATGCAGCAAAGCATCTGTACATATCACAAGTGTTGGAGACAGAGAGGAATCTTGGTCAATACCATTACTAACCATATTTGCAGATACAGATCAATTTTAATACAGCTAACCAAAAACAGATTTAAAATTTGGGTAGAAATGATGAAACTTTAATATGCATGTAGAAATACATATTGATATTGTTTAATACTTTAAATTGAACAACAAAATAGTCTGTTAATCCTTACTTTTAGTATTTTTGTACACTAATAATGCTCAGACAAGGTATAATATATTGCTGGTAGCTTTTTTTGAAAATAAGACTTTATCTTGGATTTGAGAAATAAGAATATTCATTTATTGTTAAGATCTGCAAAGCGCATGTACATTAGCTTAATGCTAATTATTATTAAAATAAGTTATGTGTTTTCATAAATATCCTCTAATATTAGTGGTAAATGTAAACTGATTTTTTATTTTTCTCCAAAACTGCTTGTTTTTGACATATCAAATTATTGAAGATTTAAGAAATTGTATCAATATATAAAAAAATTATTTAATTGTTTTAAATTGTATAACTTTAAAATCTTGATAGGATAAAATAATTGTGAGGTTCAGTCTTGTGCTATTAATGTTTTTTTTTCTTAATAGCAAGACTACTATTATGAACTATGATCACAATATGAATGGACTGGTTTTTGGTTAAAAGTAGTTTGTTATTTCAAGATCAATATGATTACTTGATGAATATAAACATTTTCTTGTAGTAAAAAAAATCATGTGAATGGTATAGGCATTATTTCACATAATTTATATTGATATGAAGATTTGCCTCATTCTGATAGCTATAGCATATAAGTTGTCTAAAGAGCATATTTCCATAAAAAATCCACTTTAAATAGGTATCCTATATCATGTATTAAAGGACCCAAATTCTATAGATTTGAAGTCGTATTACATGCATTTTTATGAATTTTGATCAAAAATGTATGCATTTGCATACCATTACTGAACTCAAACAGGTCATTGTTAGAACCAAATTTTGAATTTAGTGTTAATCAAGTAAAACTTTTATCATTATATCTTCATAATCATTTCTCATAAATATAAATTAGAGAATGACAACTTAATCCTTTTAATATTATCAATATGACCATTTTGCATCACAATATTACCAAATAAATGTAATAAATATCAGGATTTTATAGATTAGATCATTTTCAACCTTCCTAATTCCAAATAATGCTCTATAATCAGTTGGTAATACATCTTCATGAGATAAATTTCTTATGAAAAAATAATAATGAAATGAAAAGCAAGTTCACTTCTTTATTGATAAAGAAACTGAATCAGCCATTAATATGAACATTTTTTTTGCTTATTCCCTAAATAGACAATAAATATTTTACTTAACTCATTATCAATATTGTCTAATCATATGATTTATTTATCATAGGTTCAAGAGAAAAATTATTACATATCTCTCATAACTTAATAAATCAATGTGACAACCTAACTTAATATAAGTATAATATAACATGGTTTTATGACTTTAAAATAATTTTGAAATGATAATGCTGCCATAGACTCCAACAAGTTTTTTTTAATAATGCATCATAGACATCATTGGTGAAAGAAATATTTCCACTCAGTTTTTGCTTTTATAGAAACCAATACCAACACTAATGCAAATATTCTCAGATCATTACCAGACAAATAAAGAAATATTTCTAAATATCACAATAAACTGCCTCTAAATATGATGATATTAAATAACCAGTATATTAAAATTGTCCTTACCATAGTACTTTTTTCATGCGATACCAACAAATATATATTTAGTAGCTTAATCAAATTCAAGAGTTATCTTATCAAAGCTAAAAATATCAAGATAAAATTTATCTCTGAGATTCTTATGTTCAATAATATTTACATATCATGAGAAGCAATGAAAGATTATTTTATTGATACGTTTAACAAAATCTCAGTCATTCTCAAAATAATTTCTTAGCAAATCTTATTGCTTGTGCAATTTTTTTTTGCTTAACAATGTTTAGATATAACAATTCATCTTATGCCATCTTTTTATGCTTATGATTTCTATTAATCTGCAAATTAAATTATTTTAAAAATTGTTCATTACTAACAATTGAACTTACCCCAATATATGTTAATCATTTGAAATATTATTTATATACAATTAAGAAAGACAAATTTTCAACCTATTCTGATATCTCAATTTTTTAGTGACATTTTATCTAAGATAATTATATTAATATTTTTCAACTTTATTTCAAATAGATTTCTCAAAAACTAGATACCATGAATATTATGATATAATAATTTATTAATTGATTTTTTTAATAGAAAATATATTTATCTTTTTATTTTATGTCAAAAGGACTTTACATAATCTTTCCAAATTATACAAAGCAAAACCTCCTTTAACTTATGGCATTTTATCTTTAACATCTAATGACAACTTTAATTTTAATTATCCATTCAATATTTTTGTACTATTTATTAATGTTCCTGCTGGACAATATAAAACAATTACTTACATTTTATTACCATATTAAATTATTTGTATAATTCATTAGATCTTACAATGATAAAAAACCTTTGGACACAACAATAAAACATTTTCTTGGCATCGCTAACAGCTGGGTTCAAATCCAAGCTCAATGAATTTGAATTTTTTTTAACAGGATTGAGACTTTTTTAGACCTGTAGATAATCCAAATAATCCTTCAAACATTGGTTAATACATGAATATATAGTTATTCATAAATAAATGGTAAACACAAATTAAAACTATTCAATCCTTATCATACAAAAACAGGCAAAATGGATGAATATTTTTCATCTATTCACTTATGAGGTATTGTTAGAGAGGCCATGGCTTTGAAACGAGCAGCTTAAATGTTACATATTAAAATCCAACTTTGCAAAATTATAATATTCTCAATATTGTTCTAACTACATTACCATCCAAGTACATTTTGAGTTTAAACTTTCAGCAATGTTAATTTAATTTCACTTCCTAAAGGTATTTTAAATATTTTAAATAATTTTTCCAATATATATGTAAACTACATAAAACCTAATTCATGAAGTTCTTTTTTAATGTTTTAAAATTTTCTAAAATCATTGCTCAAACATCTTTTTGCTGTTTCAGAATTGTTTATTCAATCATCTAAATGGATAATGTAGTATTAATATAATTTTAAAAATTATTCAATACTCTGCTGGTGTACCTAACAGACCAATTAATTATTATAATTAATAAACTTTATCTAAATATTTTTAAAGAATTTCCTCATGTACTAGTACATACCTTAAATTCTATTATTTATAAAAAATTAAAGGCTTTATTTTTCATGTGATTCTTTAACAAATCAAATATTTACTATAATCAATAATCTTCGATTAGATATTTTTAAAGACTCTCCACAAAATTAATATCATAAAAAAATAATCTTAAAAAAAAAATTGGAATATTAAATTTTCAAATAGTAGAAGAATTAATATTCAGTCTTTTCACTTTATCAATGAGATCTAGGATTTAAAGTTGGAATAATGCAGATATGCCTCCAGTAATGGCTACAAATTCCATATTATCTTTCAATCTTATAGAGTGAAAAATAGTTGTTGGATGCGTATTCCCCAACTTCCAAATTTGACTCTCAGGCCTCATTGACAAAGGCCAAAGTTAAAAATCAGTCTGAAGATAAGAATTTAAATACTATAAATTAATATTCAACAACATCAAAATTTTGAATCAGTTAAACCTGAATTATAATTAATCCTTAAAAAACAAAATAAATAAGAAGAAATTTGAATGAGGATTATACAGAATTACAAAACTATTATTCAGAGAGTATACCAATAGCTCAATAAGCTCTTAATTGATAAGTGAAGTAAGAGAAAACATTTAAAATATCTATCCAGAACATTCCTATCTCCAGACCAATTTGTTTCAAGCTTTAGGCTCACCTCAGTGAAGAGCTAAAATATTCAGACACTAGATCCAATGTCACGTTATATATGCTTCTGATGCTATTAATATATGGTAGATCTGAATTTGGTTCAGTCCCATATAGCTATTTAAGTTAGATAGCTGGAGTAAAAGACATTTTCATATCTGAAAACTTTAGAGTTTCTACTTAAATATTACGTATGAAATAAGTGCTGGATTTTGAGTTGATATTTTAGATCTAGTGTCTGAATATTCCAGCTCTTCACTAAGGTGATCCATAATCTTAAAACCAATTGGTCTGGAGATAGGAATGTTCTGAATAAAGATTTTAAATGTTTTCTTTTACTGCACTTATCAATTAAGAGCTTGTTTGAGCTATTGGTATGCTCTTTATTACATTTTTGTAAATACAAGTTTATAAAAGTAATGTCACGTTAATATGACTTGATTTTTTGATTATTAAAACTATTATAGTTAATGAAATTAAAAATAATCTCCAGAATAGTTTTTCTAAAATGAAAAATTGATTTATTTTCTTCAATCCTACATTCTATTCTTTTTCCATTCTATCAATATTTCTTTATATGAAGAGCTCACATTTAAGTACATTTCTATTAGTTTTTTTATTGTCTTTATTATTGTCTTTATCAGATTTTTTTTTAGTTTGTTTGTCCAGAAATTTATTCTCCATCACACTTCTGAACAATGACGTTTAATACAGTTCTAAATAGGCAATAACTTGAAAAAACTGTCTTAAAGAAGTGACAATTATTGGGAAATTATTTTAATAATGATGAAGGTCTTTATCAAAGTGCCAGTACTCAAAAATTTACTTAGGAAAAAATATGTTTTCTATCATCACTAGCATTCATTTGACATTTTTAAATCTCTCTGTTTTTGTATTTGTAAATTTATAAAAAAAGTCATATAATATACTTCAACAATATGTGAATAGTCTTGCATTGTTAACCGAGAGGTATCGCAGCCGCCATGCAAGCAAGTAGTTGTGGGTTCGCGTCCCGGCCGATGCTATGACACATGGAAAAAAAAAAACAACAATATGTGAATAATTTTAATTATTTTCTTTTATATCTTTCATTATCATGCTTCTAAAACATGTAATTAATTTTAAGATTTTCTTTTCAAAATTTTTATTCTGTTTAACAAATGTATATTTTTCTCTTTATCATTTTTTTTATCTTAATAATAAATGCTTTTCCTGTTTCAGAATGTAAGTAGAATTTCTTTAACATATTTTTGTGTATAATCATTTCATTTATTTATTTACGTTATATTTTTAAATCTTAGTTATTACGATTTTATTAGTTAATTATGCTCGTTGTTACACTTTTTTAAAAGATTTCCTAGTGAATTGAAATTTACTATTGACGATATCTCTAATATATTAATTGCTAGTAAGTATTTTTATTAGCTGTAGAACCTCTCTTAGATTAAAATATGAACATTCCTAAAAAAAAAAAAAGTCTAATTAATTGTTGTTGTTCTACTCGATTAACAAATTATCACCCAAATAACTTTATAAAATAAATATTGATGACATCAATTTAACTTTTCAAGCCTCAGCACAATTAAATGATGCAAAACTTATTCATAAATAACAAGTGAAACTAAATAGCTGTTCTTTATAATCAAAAATCATTATATTTAGGTTTAGAAAGGTAAGCACTAATCTTTCAACATTAACAAAAATTACTGTAAATTACGCAAAATCAACTCCTTTTTATGACTATATTATTTTTATTTTGTTGGAAATATATATATATTCGTGTCAGGCACCAACGTTGATATGAAACTTCTTAACCATTTAAAAACAACTCTAAAAGTAATTGATTATTGTCTATCTTCTATTAACTGTAATGTACAATTTACTCAAAATAATTATATTTTAAAGCAACAAATTCTTGAAAAAATTATGCTATGCTCACACACTTCACTAGCAAATTTCAGCTAACATTTATAAGCATCTAAATTATATCATAACTCCCATTATACATAAGTATTTTAATCAATTTTGTTCACCTGTATATTACATATATAGCCTAACCACTAATGTAATTTTTTGCTTTTGAAAAAATCGGACGCCGTACATTCCTCAGTGAATGTCCTGTGTCTCATCTCACTGGAAAATATTGATTAAATATTGTTTTTGTAAGAATTGTTCTTAAACAATTACTTATTTTTCCTAAGATTTTCTTATCACATTGTGCAGTTAAAACCTGTTGTGCATCCCAAGCTATAATTTAACACAGGAGTCAATAGAATATGCAAAAAAAAAAAAAAATAGCAAATTATTTTACATGCCAAATTGATTTTAAGGCTACTTTTGATCAGGTAAACTGTAATGCTTGTTTAGCACATTAAGTAAACCTACCAACCCATAAACATTTAATTACTGCCCATAAAAATTATCTTACCAATAAATTTATCAAGCATAAAAATTGCATAAACTTCTTTTCATTTTTTTAGACCAAGCAAGATATTCCATAGAGCTCTTCATTTGCATGACTACTATTTGCAATATATATAGACACAATGATCAAAGAAATTGAAAAGTGCACAGATTATCTCTTCCTTTCTCATCGTGGAACTATTGTTAAAGTGATATATTTTGTTGATAATGTCCTAATAGTCTTCAGAGACCTGAAGAACATTCCTCTTGTTCTTCATATTGTGAACAAATTTAAAACACTAATAGGATATGCAATACAAGTTTGTAAATAATTCATGTGGCAGTTAGTTACAGATCACAATCTAACATGTACATATTCATCTTCTCTCAGAATTCCATTCAATTTATCTAAAACAAAACCAAGCCATTATCTAAATCATTTGGTCACCAGTTTCTGCCCAAAATTGTCTTATTCTATAGTAAAAGTTCTAATTGTTGATGCTACTCTTGCTAGTATACTTGCTTACTATAGTCATAGATGACTCTTTTATGAACTATTAAAAATCTCATCCTCAATAAAATCATACATCTGGGGATCATCATCACATTTTCTATCAATTACAAGTGCTTGTTTTTCTATTTGTAAAGATAATCTTCATCTAATATGTCCTCAATCATTTGTCTCCTATATCAGAGTTAAAATGTACATCACAACCTTAATTAGTGCAATTATGAAACTGATTCCTCCACCCCTAACATTGCTTTTTCCAATTCCATATTCCAGTCATTCTTTACTAACTATGCTATTGAACATGCAAATATTTTGGATAATTATAATATCAAATCTTTACTTAATTGTTTCATTTAAAGATTTAAAAAAAAAAGTATGTTCTAACAGACATCTATGATCAACCCTCCCAATCTTCACTATATTCCAAAATATATGTGATCCTCAATTATGGTTGAAATTTTTATTTAAGTTATTACTTGACAAAATTTCTACCAAAACTTTCCTCATTAGCCATTTTAAATTAAATCAGAATCATCCATATGTCTTGTGTAATAATCATCCAGAATTTGTGTGATATACATTTTTCAACCTCAACCTTATTTCTCATCCTTATGACACTTTGCTTTTCAGAAGAAAATAATTAATCTTAAACAATCACTCAAGAAAAATATTACATTTTTTCATCCTTATAATGTCATAATAATTACTCACACTCCTAGAAACATTTGGCTTGCTCACTGCTCTATAATTTTTGACAACAAAAATTTCAATGTTCTTAAAAATAATAAATAAAGAGTGGTATAATACCAATTTATATGTTCTAAAATAATTAAGTAGCAAAATTTGACAGAACAATATTTTCCTTTGTTGTACACTACTTTAGAATGATATAAAGCATACATTCATCTACATAAAACTGAATCATTTTCAACTACCCTCAAATACTAGTCGTAATGATTATATATATATATATATATTTAATTATATATCATATGTCATGTAAGCTCTTTTTTCTCCTGTACATATGTTAATATTTGTAAATTCACTATTAAGGAAGTTTATTTTATAAAAAAAAAAAACAATTTAATTTATAAAAGTTTAAAATTTATTTTGTTTTCTGTTATAAAATTTAAATGTTATAATGTGTTAACTGATTATGTATATATCATCATCAACCATTATCAATCCACTGCAGGATGAAGGTCTCTCTCCAAGTTCAATCCATCTTCTCTGATCTTTAGCTTCTCTTCTCCACATCATCCTTGCACACTTTATTATTTCATCCATCCATATAACATATCTCTTTGTTTAAGATTTCAATTGTCCATCTATTATCATCTCTTCTAGAAATATGTCCAGCACAACTCCACTCCAATCTTAATTTTTTCAATGAGGTCAGTAACACCTGTTTGTTCTCTTACCCATACATTGTGTTTTCGATCTCTTCTTGTTATTCCCAACATGCATCTCTCCATCTTTTTTGAGTGGTATGAAGTCTCTGTATTGCTCTTCTATTAAGTGTCCAAGTCTCAGATCCATAAGGAAAAACTGGTAAAACACATTTGTTAAAAACCTTCCTTTTCAAACACATAGGAATATTTCCTTTTAGTATCAAGTTATTTCTACCAAAAGCACTCCAAACAAGTTTAATTCTATGATTAATTTCATCCATTATGTTTCCATCTGTATTAATAACCTGACCAAGGTATTTTTAACTGTTAACTTCTTCTAACTCATCATAATCAATCTTTATTTTTATATTTTGAGAAAATCGATTAAATATTACTTTAGTCTTTTCAACATTATCTTTAGTCCTACTTTCCTACTTTCATCTGATAACTCCTGCAACATTTCCTGCAGCTCTAAATCATTATTTGCAAAAACAACTACATCATCTGCAAAATCTAAATGACTTAAATAATTTCGATTTACTTTCACTTCTTTAGCTTTCCATTTTATTCACAAAATACTTCTTGCAGCACTGCTGTAAAAAGTTTTGGAGATATGGAGTCACACTGTCTTATACCCTTCTCAATGTTGACTTTCCCAGTATCATTATATAATCTAATTGTTGCTGTTGCATTTTTATAAATATTCTTTAAAATGTGACAATATCCTAGATCTATATCTTGATGATCCAATGCTTTAATCACTGAAAAAATGTTTATAGAATAAAATGCCTTTTCATAATCTACAAATCCAAAACATAATGACAACTCATATTCATTTTTCCTTTCTATAACTTCTCTCAATACCTGGATATGATCTACTGTACTAAAACCACATTTAAATCCAGCTTGTTTTCTTGGTTGGTGGAAATAATCCAATGTTCTCTGTAGATGAGTTGTAATTATCTTAGTAAAAATTTTGTATAAAGCTGATAAAAGGCTGGTGGGTCTGTAATTTCTAATATTTTCTTTATCACCTGTCTTAAATAATAATATTAATACTGCATTCTTCCAATCATCTGGTTCATCTTTATCATTTAGACATTTGGTATATAACTTTGCTAAAAAAAATTCTATTTCTTCACCTGCTTCTTTTAATATATCAATGGTAATTCCATCATTACTTGGAGCCTTTCCTTTCTTCATATATTTAATTGCATGTCTCACTTCTTTATTTAAAATTTTGGGTAATTCAGAAGATGTAATAGATATAGGAGGTACTTGTTCTTTATTACTATATAATTCTTGATAAAAATCTTCTACCAATTTCATGATGTCATCTCTCTTTTTAGTAACAATTCCCTCTTTTTTTCTTATTGCAGATATAAATTTCCTACCAATACCAATATATTGTTTTACATTCTTAAGACTTTTATTTTCTCCTACAGCTTTCCTTGCTAGTTCACAGTTCTACTTTCTAATATCATTTTCAATTCTTTTCCACACCATTTTATAAAATTCAAGATATTCAAGTCTTTTTAATGCATCATTTTTGTATATCTTCATATTCCTTCCTTTCTTCATAAATTCTCTAGTCTCAGTAGAGATTTTATTGGTCAATTGCAGTTTTTAAAAGTATATCAGTTATTTTCATATTAATTTTATTCAAATCTGAATCATGTTCAAAATCTACTAATACTTGAAACCGATTTGTAAGCTCTAATTTAAATTCATTAGAATGTTTCTGGAGATTAGAAATACCATCTTTAAATATTGTTTTTTTTTAATAATTTTTGTCTCTCTAGTTTTGCATTAACACACACAAATATATACATATGTATATATATATGTCCATTAAAAAAAAATATGATTGAAAGATGTCAATACGTTTCTAAGAAGTTTGAGGCCTGGAATTGAATATAGTAAGTATTCATTATGATAATATTCAATTTCTCTACTTTATTAAAATGGCATACTAGAACTAATTACTCTAATATGCTCAGTGGTATTATTCAAGTTGACAATATTTTACTATAAAAAACCTTTTTTTTTCAACCTATTTTAGTAAATGATTTCATTTGTGTCAGAGATTAAATGAAGTTTTATTAAATTGCACTTTTCGATTTTCTTTGCTTTCAAAGCATCACATGATCAGAATTTCCTATGCTTTCATAAGTTGTTAAAACAGTAGTAAATTCTCCAAACAGTAATACCACCTAGGCAAGCCATAGTAATCAATGGAAGTTGACAGATTTGTGCAATGGATACAAAGGTCTATGTGCAGTGCTCTCAAATCCAAGGCTTCTCACTGATAAAAACCACAAGCTAAAAACTAGTTTAGGGACATTGGATGAGTAGGCACTAGAATGGGATTTAATGCATACATCTTTCATCATCCATTAATTATTATGTCTTGCACTGTGTGACACTACTGTATGGAAAGAGTTTGCTACTAATTTTAAATCATTTGAAGGCCTCAATAATTAATGATCGACAAATATGACTTCTACATTTATCCAATGTAGATACAAAAATAATTAAAATGTAACTTTTAGTTTTAAAACTAACTATTTTAAATTTAATATATCCAAGTACATAAAATAAAGTTAGTGACTTCTGAAAAGTAAAAAAAAAAGAAAATGTATTTTAATAAAATGCAGCATTGTTTAAATTACATGTATCAGGAGTGCCTAATGGGGATTTGTAAGAAATAGTGTTTTATATAGAATAATTCTTGTTAGCATAATGTTTTACAATACAAAAATCCTACATAAATGCACAATTAAAAGATAACAGTTAAGAAATCTATTGCTGATATATCTGCACAATCAGTAATGTTTCCTGCTCATTATCATTTTATGTGAGTACATATACCTATCATCTATATATATATATATATAGCACTACATATATGTTATTTAGTGTTATTTAAATGACCCATGCACCTTGGACTTTTTACATTTGCTTTGGACTGATACAATTACCCAGGATTCTTCAGGTGCATTCTCATTACTTCTCTGAAGAAGGACCAGAAATGCAGGCAGAAAATCATTATTCTTTAAGTGTTAACAACCATATTCATCAATGATCAGAACTTGCAGAGATACTAGAAGCAAATGCAGTATTTCACCACTTAATTATCTAATTTAAGTCATTTATTTAATCAATACAATGCAAAAATGGAAATTGAGACCAAAGACTATATTTAAAACTTAACAATAATTTATTTCAGGCAATATCAAAAATATAAACATGGCAATACTCTTCACATTATGAAATTGACTTTAAACTTTAAATATATATATAATATCGACAATTTAGACTAAAATAGAATATTACCTTTCTTCCTCCATGATTGATTAATATTTCAATGAAGGCATTTCAAATAATAAAATATAATTTCCACAAGAAAATATAAGTATAATATTACAATTTACTCAAATGATATATATAAACTAGCTATATCTATAACTTTTCTTGCTTTTGTAGAATAAAAGAATATAATGCAATATGTAATTATTTCTTTTGTTTATATATTTATAATTTACATAAAATAAAAATATATGATGGTCAACAGTCATAAAAAAGGTATACGTTTTTATGATCAGTTATGCTATTGAATTTGATCAATTTTTAGGATTTTAGTTTAAATATATTTCTCATGTGATAAATAAATTTTTAAAAATGGCTAAAAAATTTTATTACCAGGGTATTTTGTTCACACTCCATTTGTGAGTAAGAAATTAAATACATGGTACAAATAAAATTTAATTAATTTAAAATATATTTATAAAATACAATTTTATCTCACTTTACTAAAAACTATAATTCTCTCCAATCATGTAGTATTTCATTCAATATGCACTTTGTATCCATTTAAATTTTTTTTTCCTATAGTCTTTTAATCAATCCTGCCCTCATTTTGCATTTATATAAAGTCATTTATAAATGGTCATGATTTTGATGAATTTTTATGTAGCAAATTACCAACGTTTTTAAAATAGAAAAGTCCCATAAAGCAAAACTTCATTAACTATGCAATTCCACAAATAAAGACAGAAAATTATGAAAGATTTATCAAGATTAGTGCAATATTTGTTGAGTTATTGAGTAACAACCAAATTTTCATATTTATATAATAATAAGTATGTATAATTCTTTTCAAAATAAAAGCAAAAATAATAACGGTGTAATAATAATAGTCATCATTAAACTAAATATTGAACTTATAATTTAAGGTGTTTCACAGATTATATATATTAACACAATCTTGTCAATGTTCTTATTTATGTAAGCCCTTACAATTATATCTATGGACAGTCACAAATTCCTATTTTCTTATATATATATATATATATATATATATATATATATATATATATATATATATATATATATATATATATATATATATATATATATATATATATGCAATCCTAGAAGACTTCATTTATACTTTATTACTTGTTGATCCATCTTCAGGTTTCCCAATCAAAATTTCTGGTTGATCATTAAATATAAACTTTGTATTTTCTTTAGTTATCATTTCAGACTGTTTGGCATTATATCTTCCTTTCTTCATCACTATCCACTTGCAAGTTAACTATTATCACTTGTATATTATTGGAATATATCAACAATTGTAATACAAATTCTTTGGCAAGGAAAAACATATATTTGATGATTGTGGGGATTAATTCTTTTTTTATACAAAAACTGGACATTGTAACTTTTCATCTTTTATAATGATACATAAAAGGGCAGGTGTGAACACACATATGAGAGCAAACCAATAACTTGTGTAAAGAAAGCAAGAACTATTAGTATGTTTTATCATTTCATAATTTGATGATACTGCAAATATTCTCCAATACTTGCAAGTATAATTTTATGACTATAACTTCACTGCATATGTTAAACCACTAAACATCACATGACCACTATCTCACTACTATATGGAGAGTGTTGTTTTGTTTTGAATTGTTCACTGCATATGATTGTAGCTAAATATATATTATTCTGTTCTGCTTCTCCCTGCTCTAATTTCTTGCAAGTTCTAACAAAAATTAATTATCCAAGTCCCTTTTATAATTTCATCATCACTGATTTTCAAAAAGAATTTTTTTCTAAAAATATGTTCCTCCCAGTTTCAAGATGTATTTCCAAAAATATATTACCTCTTGATTAATCAATTCTTTAATTACATTTTTTTTCTTTTTAAAAACAAAATTTCTTTTTTATCTTTTAATTAATAGAAAATCACATTTAAAATAGAATATTAACTTACTAAACTTTTATTTAAAAATAATCTCTACTAACTCTGATTTTTTTTCCTTTTAAAATATGTATTTTCAGTCATCCCTCTTTAATACACAATTAGACTATCTTTTAATACAACTGATTGTTGTTCCTTAATTATAATTAAAATACTTTTTCACAAAGAAAACTAAAATAGGTAAATGATATACTTTATACTTATTCAGTTTCTTTCATTAACTCTTCCCCCCTCCCCACATCATATTAGAATGTAACTTGAAATTAAATTCACACTTTCTTTACCTTAGATTACACTTTTACTATTGACCTGTCTTTTATTTGTAGCTATTTTTATAAGGAGAATAGTATATATAAATATACAAAATCATTGTGTTTTTTGGCTCACAAATTTAATGTATTGATAAAAATACATTTCAAGTAGGTAAGATTGAAATAAATTTACATCAACATAATGCAACAACATTACAATCCCTTTCCCTAATCAATTATTGCCCTAGGTATTTACCTGCTTGTCTATCCCATTATTAAAATTCTTTATATTAATATTTATATTTATAATATAAAATATACATTATACTTTTATACATTGTATAAGTTTAAACAATACACATTTCAGTCAAATCAAAATTCTCCTTTTTGAATCATTCTAATCACTTATATTGCCTTTCACACATATCACAACTCTGATGACATTGAAATGCTTTATCATGGGATTCAATGCTACTCTAATAAAATCTATTAGATTCAGTATTTGGATAGTACTTACTAAAGTGATAGTCTATGTTATCTTAATTCTGTACTTCTTTTATCCTTATTACAAATTTGGAAGTTTTATTTTTATTATTATTGTCATGATTTCTATGAATTATTGACCTGTTTTTAGTCTATTTCTCAGTATAAATTAAAACATTAAATCCCAAAATTTTAATGAATCTAGAAATCCAAAATATTTTAATTTCAACTTTAGTGTGATACTATTTTTTTGCAAGTTTTTCTAGATTCTTATGATTTAATGAAGGCATCACATGCGCACTCTGTATTCACAAATCATTTGCTTTACTTATTTATATTCAGGCGAGCATTTTATTTTCTTGGTTGCTAATGATTATACAAATTAAGAATTTTATCAATGCTTACAGACCATTTGATTCATATCTAATTTTGCTAGGAATTTTAAAATACTAAAAAGCTTTACTCGCTTCAAGCATTTTTTAGTATAATTCTTCTTTTACTATCTATTTCTGGAATATATCCAAATAAATTTTGTTATCACATCACCATTATTGTCTGCCAAAATATCATATCCTAAATATCATCTTCACGACTCTCTCAAAGCCATTTAAATACTCATTGGTCTAATATGTAAAAATTTATAATTAATTTTTCTTTTGAAAAATTGAGTAGCTCTCTTCTTTTACCTTCTAAATATTCTCTAGCTATTCTCCAACTTTGGATACTTTAACTCATAACAAAATAAAAAAATTGAAACAATATAAAGTGACAATTTGAAGATGCTCAAAATAATAATATTTAACATTATAATAAATAATCAATGTCTTTATATTTTAGAAGTTCGTAACAAGTTCAAGGACTGGAAAGGATTGAACTGGATCATAATCTATAGACTTTCAAATCAGAGTCTGCTGCTCTATCTTTGCATCAAGTCAGACGAAATAATTAGGATTAGTAAAATCAGATATAATAAATATTTTTCAACATAAAAGAAAGGCATAACAAAAATGATCCATAGATTTTTCAACTCAAATTTAAAATAAAATCTTAATTATGCTCTGAAATGAATCCTTTCCTACAATAATCTTTGATAAAATAAGTATTTATTCAAATAATCATCAATCTTTTATCATTAATGAAATATAAGCTTCCAACGTTAAATTTGAGAATAAGATTTAATGATACTCTGCAATTAACTGACAAAAATTTTTTTTACAAAATTTTCAAACTATTTAAGGATAAAATTTTCATAGAAATAACAAAATTTAATTGAATTATAGCACAATAAATAAGTTATAAAAATATCAAATCAAATAAATTAATTTTTTATTGTTTGATAAATTAGTTTATTAAATAAATCATTTAAATGTTTAATTGAAATGATATTTGGAAAAACACTGCTGATATCTTGATTCATTACATTTAAGTTATAGCTCATTTATAAATTAAATTTGTTAATAAAATAAATTCAATAACTACAATTTCAAACTAAAAGTTCCAAATTAATTAATAACATTTTCATTTAGATAAAATATATTAATTATTTTTGCTAATTATTTTTGAAGCTAGATATTATGTCATTTTTAGTGAAAATATACACTTTAAATTTAATTAAAGATTAATATTTTTTCTCTTTATTACAGACAATCATGTGATATTTACAAATCAACTCCATTCATATGTTGTTGTTTTTATTAATAAATATGCTTTTAGATTTTTCTTCTACTTCAACTGCTTCAAATATATGAGTAAATATATCTAAAAAAAAAAGCAAATAAAAGGCCCTCACTTTTTTCAGGAATCTATATTCATACACTTGAAACAGTTGAGGTAGAATGGATATTTTAAAGTTTATTTAAAACAAGAAGTGAAAACAAAATTACTTTAGCCAAAAATATAAAATTCTGTGTCCCTTATCATTAAAAATAAATAATATTATGATTTAATGAAGATTGCTGAATTACAATATAATGATTTTAATTATTTTATATTACTTTTGTTTGAAAACCATGAAAAACAACACTTTTAAAAAAAAAAAAAAAATCATTGCTAATATTAAATATTCTCAGCAATTTTTAAACACTTTTACTTAACTTAGAAATTCTATTTATTTGATTGATAAGGTTAAATTTTTTAATCAATTTTCAAAATACTTCTAACAAATGAAATTTTTTTAAATTTCATACATGTTAGGAATTGATGTCAAAGCAATAAGACAATGAAATATTTTCAGATTGTCCAGTTTAACAGTATTGGAAGGCTAAATTTCAAATATGTTGACATTGGTTCAATAAGTTTTAAATGATAATAAAACAGACAAAACTTTCCATACAGTAGCACCACTCAGTGGAAGCCAGAGTAATCAATGGATACTAGAAGGCTTGTGCATAAAATCCTCATCTAGTGACTACTCATCCAATATCCCTAGACTAGTTTCTGTCTTGTGGCCTTTGGCAGTGAGGAACCTTGGATCTGAGAGTACTGCACATTGCCTGTTTTAATAAGTTATAAGCAAGCATAAGAAATGGTGATCATGTGATGTTTATTGGCTTAATTTTTAAATGGTGTGCATGAGAAAGTAATAAATGTATTTTTAAAAAGATTACACTAAAAAACTTTAATGGTAAATTAAAATAGAAATAAAAACACATTTTAATTTCTTTTGACTGTACAAGTTTATTTTTAAAAAATGCAAAATATTATAAACAAGGTAAAAATATACTTTCAGATATTACACAGAGTATAATATTATTTTTATTCTCCATTTTAACATTTGAATTGGAATAATTAAAAAAAAAAGATCCCAAATACTAAAAAGTTAAAAATAACATATATAAAAATAACTTATAAATAATACTTTTATTTAATATGCACCAAAAAGCCAAAATAATTGTTTTTCTTCAACTACAATTGAAGTTTTTCTGTGTTTAACTTCAAATAAAAGTATGGGGCTTCCAAAAATTAATTAATTTAATCACTAATTGAATTAATTAATTTCTGGATGCTCCTTGATTAAAAACATTTATTATAAAATAATTTTTATATCTATTAATTTAATTTTGAAATACTGTTTACTTGTTTGGCTAAAATCTTGCTTTTAATTTAAGTGAACATTTCATTTTAACAATTTGTAGACATGTTAGATAATAATGCAATATGATAATGCTATATTTCAGAGATATCCAGCCTTTTTCACAATCTGTTAGGGTTAGTGCACAAAATATCAAACTGAATTGATATCAGTTAAGTAAGTATTCAGTGACGTGCAATAGATGGCTGTATATGTTTTTAAAAATATGCTTTCATTGAATTTCATGGCTAATTCACTAATATGCATTTAAAATTAATTTAAATATAAAGAAAAAGAAATCAAAAATGAAATTTTAATCTTTCTTGATTTTTGAATTAAAATTTGCATTTTTGAAATAATGTTTTCATAAACACAAAAATCTTGTAAACAATTTTTAACATGTGCATTTCATTTCAAAGACTGGGAATACAGCAACTTTGTTTTGCCAGTTTTTAAACTTGATTATAAAAAGTCCATTAAAAAATTTCAAAATACTAAAAAATACTGCATATAAAAAAATATTTTATAAAAATGCTTTTATTTAATTTGATCAGTAATGTACTACCCCCCCTCCATTTTTTTTTCTTCAGTCAGAATTTTGGTTGGTATATTTGATTTGAAATTAAAGACTGGTGCATCTATAAATTAATTAATTCAATAACTATTTTTAAAACTAGTGATTAAATTAATTAATTCATGGAGGCTCCATAATTTATTTCAAGTTACATATAATAGTCAAAAATGTGGTTGAAGAAGAAAAATATTTTTTTTGGTTTTTAATGCATTACTGATCAAATTAAATAAAAGTATTTTTTAAAATAAAATATTAGATATATATTATTAAATATTTTTTATTACATTTTAAACTGTCTAAAAATATTTTAGTCAGTGATTTTAAAAATTAAAATAAAAAAAGGAGAGATGAAAATTAATTTTTAAAAAACTCAAAGTCAAACATAGCTTTTAAATATAATCATTATTAAAAAGATGTCAAAAAAAAATTATTCGAAATAAAAGTTTCTTATCATACCTAGATTAACATTGGGCCATTTAATATTAAGTTACTTCAATTGAATTTTTATTATTTCAGTGAAAAATCATAAATATTAAAATTTTTATAATAATTGATAGAATTGTTTACTAGTAAATATGCAGAAACTCCATATTTCATTTGCTGCATCTGTCGTCTATTTTTTTTTAACTCCAAAAGTTGCAAACAGTAATATGCTTCCTAACACCTTCTTGTATTTGACAATTATTTTCTGTAGACCCTTAAAAAATAATAGATATACACAGACACACAAGACACACACACACATATATAACAATTTTTTATTTACACAAAATTTAACTAAAAGTATAAATTAATCATTGACATTTGCCAATAAATATATTTCTTTTAAAACAACATCAAATAAATAAATAAAAAATCTTTTAGTTGATACTGGATATCCATTTTTATTTTTAAATTAAATTTAACAAAAGTGCAGCAAATGAAAAGTATTAAATAATTTACTTTTTATTTATCATATGATTCACCATACAAGAAGATTAAATAATAAATAAAAAATAATAATTGAATGGATCATTACTCAGGGGTTTATACAAACATTAAATATTGGAAGTGATAGATTTGGAATATTCTGCCATTGCTCTACCTGTATTAAACCACACAGAGCAGGATGAATGATAATCAGTCACTAATGAAATAGGTTGACCACAATAATCTCCCTATTAAATAATTCAAGTTCTGTAAATTTGTTATAATTCTTTTTATAGAAGGAGCGATGACTGAAAGTAGAATTAACAAATAACATTGTACTATGTTATCTTTTGACATTTCTTCTCTATTTGTTGTTTGTATCAAAATATGAAATAAAATTGATGCTAACTATAAATTGCTTCTTTTCTACTTTTTCAGATTATCAAATCAATAACTTGATGTAATAACCAAATACATTTATGGTCTTAAATGACTGGAATTTTTTTTTTATAATTTTAGAAAGCCTAAATAAAAAATGTAATGTAAAAAACAAATATTTTATATATTTGAGATTTGTAAAAACAGAAGATAAAAATATATAATAAATATAGAGATGAAAATTTCACTCATGTTTTTTCCCCTCAATTCCTATGTTTTTGTGTGGTTTTTAAGAGTGTTCACTTTGCCTAAAAGCAGAAAGACATAAATAGGCTATAAAGTACATATTCAGTAACTGCTCCTATAATACATCTTAAATAAAAAACTATATCATTAACCCATACTTTGTAATTGAACTAATATGTTTGTATAATTAATTTTATTTTGAATTTAATTGTTATCTTACCTTCATATGTACATTCTAAAAATAGACTGCACCAAAAAAAAAGAAAAAAGAATCATTCAATTAGTTATTACCATCATTTTTTATTTAACAAATTTCTTTATAAAATAAACAAAAACAAATTAATCATTTTATCCAATTTAGAATATTTCTGAAAGTAAAAACAAAAATATAAAGTCATATTATTGTGATGAGTGCTGATTTGGCACTATATGTGCATCTTGGCAATTATTTGTCTTTTTCAAGTATCTAATGTTCATATGTTTCAAGAATGTGTGGTAGAATGATAGTTTTAAGCATATCTTAAAAAGGTATTACACATGGAAAAAAAGAAATAAAGTTAAATTAATTCATATGATTACGTATAATTAAACATACATTAATCTTTAACTGCCATTTAAAGTTTATATCTGAGTTAGGGATAATATCTAGTTTAACAAATGATTAGGAATAATCATTAATGTATTTATGTGAGGTAATTGGAATCAAAGTTATGAATATAGAAAATTTGATACTTGTAAATCAAAGTATAATAATTTGGTATTAATATATAGTGAACAAATGATAACAATATATGTAAGAGATGGAGATCTAAGACAGTTGTTGATTTTGCAATATAAATATTAGAAGCTAATATTTATTGATATAATGAATTGCTATCACAGATTAGATTTTAAATAGACATTATTTTTTATTATTTTTCTTTTATAAAGTACATATAACAACCTCATACACCAGCATTAATACCAACTTGCTGAATAATCTCAGTGAATAACTGGTGCTTGTATTGTAGCATAGCTAGATAGATCTGTTTGTACAAGATGACCTTCCATCAGATATCTCAATATTTTACAAAAGGTCTTGAAATAAACAGATTTGTCTAAAGGGCCATATTAACAATTATTATATACTAGAGTGTTTAGAGATAGTTTGACATTAACAATCTAGGCAACCATATTGTGTTTATATTAATTCATATAAAGTATTGATGCTAGGCGTCGCTAGTATATTTTATATTACCGTATCTACTTTATAACTTTTTTTCTAGTATAAGTCTAGGGAAAAAAAAAAATTTACTTATTTAGAAACAAAAAGAGTTTCAAAGTCCTTATTTGGAGATGCGAAAAATCATTACATATTGTATTTTTTTATAGCAATAGTATTCAATATATCATTTACAATTTTTTTTGTACAAAAAAATGTCATGATAATTAAATATCTATTAATCGATAAAGAAGAAAATAGAAATAATTACTTTATTTTTTAAAAAAAAGAACATTTCCTAACATTTTAAAAAAGATCCAAGTTGACAATTGACTAAACGTATATAATTAATTACTAAAACATTGTTTCTGTGTATGTAGTATACATGTATTAATTCTATAAAATGTTATCCTTGTACTTTCACGCGCAATTACTGTATGCAAACATACATGCGTGTTTGAGTACTTGCTAATTTAACGTCAGTTTTGCTTTTATAATATATATAAATAAGTAAAGAAAAAATAAAAAAAAATCTTCAAAATTGAATTTTTTGGCTACAAAGTTAGAGATAAACCTTACTCCCCTAATAACAGAATAAACTCAACTATCATTACGACCATTACGTTACAATCCCAATTTGTTCTTGATCTTATAGTTCATTTATCAAATACCGAAAGTTAAAAAAAAAAATATTGAAAAAAATTGTATGTATAGTATAAAACTCGTTCATTTGCTATATTATATAAATTGAATTGTTCATTTAAAATATTTAGAAATTATATTACAATTAAATAAATTCGTTGAAAAATATTTATAAAATATTACATACTTTGGCATTTACAAAAAAAAAAAAAAAAATCGTTTACGTTAATTTATCAAAAATATCCGTAAGCAATGAGTGAGTCAATACAAAATATAGAATTAAATGAATGTGTCTACCTATATATACACCTAAGTTATTTAATGAAATTTAAATGTTATAGTGTTTATTCTATACATATAATAATTATTACTGTCAGGTGAGCACGGAATTGTTAACTAAACTAGACATATATTTATGAAAGTATAGACTTAACTATGTGTTCGATCTGAACAAATTTATTTTTTAAAGGGTAGTGTTTACAAAATAACAGACAGTTATTACGCATAATATTTTTACAATACCATCCTGTCAGGTGATCATATCCAGAACAAAAAACTATTAATTCTTAAGCAGAGACCAATCATAAGTGATAGTGAAAAATTAATCTGCCCACAATTTGATTCTAAAAAGCAATTAATGTTTGAGTCTAATACTGATTAGAAAATGTATTTACTAAAGTTTGTGACATGAGTTTGAAAGGCTCTGAGAAATCAGCAAAAAAGATTTAAGCTAACTCTTTTGGAATCTTCAAAATCAGCATTGGCACTGATATAGGTCATCTAGAACTTATTATTATTTTTCTAAATCTGCAGACTTACATGTAAGTAATTGTTTTGGATATTGCATGACATTTCTATCCTGCCACATTTGTTATCCTTTCCTCATAATCCAATGAAATACCATTTTTAGTTACTTATTTGTATTTATAGATTACAACATTCTAAACATTTATTATTATTTTTTAAAAATTTAAACCAGTAGAAGAAGAAGTTCATCCTGTTTCCTTTTATATAGTTTCATTTGCTGTTCACAATTTATCAACCAATGCATGTCTAATTATTATTATTATTTCATTAAAAAATTCTGAGATCTCTAACCTGACTAATATAAAGTATTTTATAATTGCCAGTATTAAATGCAAATTATAATAAATAAATCATATATCTGAAAAAATATACCAGATTTTAAATCAATTTCCATTCTAATTTTTGCTTTTTGTCTCAGCTTTAATTGCCAATTATCCATATAATTTATTTTTTTAATTTAATGGACATCATTTAAATGCCTTACTTCTCTACTTTTTTAAAATAACTATCTCCATTTTCTAACCTTCATTTTATCCTTTCTATATATTACTAAAATCCTAGATTTTTATATAATTTGCTGAATTTTTTCATATTTTTTCTTAATTCTGCACAATTTTTTACTAATGACTCCATGCATTATTTGCAAACATAGAAATTACAACTCCTCCTATGGCTTACTATCAATACAAAAGCAATAATGACACAGTTTTACTTAAAAATAACACATTTACTCGTTTAAAATAGTGTATGTACAAATGTGTGTCTGGAAAAAAATTACAAATATTTACATATAAGATCAAATCTAACTGAATGTGAATCCAGGGCTAGCATATATTTTTAACATTATTTAAATTTGTGTTACATATACATAAAAAATACACAAATAAGTTTACAAATATAATTATATTTGTGAATAACTTAAAATCATAAAATTTGTATTTTTTTGTCCAAGCGTTGTTAGCCGAGAGGTCATCGCAACCACCTTGCAAGCAAGTAGTTGATTGCAGACGGTTGTGGGTTCGCATCCTGGCCGATGCTATGACATATGAAAAAAAAAAAAAATTTTTTTTAAATTAATTCACTCAAATCTAAACTATCCATAGTATCATTTTCTACAGATATTATAGAGAAATTTTGAGTTAAGGTTGATTGTAAATAATTTTTAATTATTTTTTAATTTTGAGAAGTTATTGATATTGATAAGATTAACTTTTAAAACAATTGCACTATTCAGAGAGTCTTATTTAAATTATTTTCATACATAAAATTCACTAAATTGTGAAAATATATTTTTATAAAACATTACATTGCGATCAATATCACATCACAATCATTTTTATCATTGCTTAATTTAAAGTATAAATTCTTTGCAATGTTTTAGTATATCTTTTTCCTTCCATGTTTTACCATGCATTAAAATTAAGGAGGATTTTATATATTTTATTAATATTCTTTAACAAAAACAGTTATCTTTATCCTAATCTAAATAGTTCTGCTATCAAACTGAATAATAAATTGACACCATAATATCATACCCCCAGAACAATTTCTGACATTTGCTTTCAACAGAACTTAAGATTCAAACTGAAAAAGATGCACTGATATTTTTACAATCAATTTTTTATTTCTTTATACCATTTAAGTCAATATCCTGCATCTAAAAAAAAAAAAAAAACCAACCCCCTAAGGTTTTGAACTCAAGCCAACTTACTTGTGTAATTATACAGATCTAACAGTGAGATCAGTTTCTGTATATTTTAAAGCCTTTATCTTATGCCAAGTGTAAGCTTCATCAGGATAATATCAACAATAGTAACTATGAATTACTTGCATGCTTACTCTTATACTTCCAAGACTACATTTCTTCACCTATATCCACTGTCAAATGCAAATTGCATTATTTTCACCTTTGAATCCTAAATCCATTAGGGAAGGTGAAGCCCAAAAATTGATCTGGAGATGTGGATATTATAGAATTATGCCATCTGCTGTTCATAGACTATTCAGATTTATATTAGATGATTCTAAAATAGGATGAAGAGAACTGCTCTCAGAAGCATGTAACTAAACATATGAGGATATGTGGTATTATTTGTATTAATATTACTACTCAAAAGATAGAATGCTTATGAATTTTCTCAAGTAGCTGATCTAACTGGTCCATAACTAACTGTAATGTCTAGCTATTCTTAACTAGAGGGTGGACTACAATTGGGTCACTAAAATATTTAAGAACTGTCCTTGTGTCAGATTTATACAAGTATGAATGTATGTTATCTGGCTTGGACTCAGTGTTTCAAGTTTTTCTTGATTTTTATGCTATCAGTGGAAAAAAAACTAAAAAGCAGTTGCTGGATGCATGGCATTAGTTTTACTTTTGAATCTTATGTTGTCATTGGCAAAAAAAATCAGAAACTGGTTTGAGAGAATGCATATTATAAAAGTATACAATCTAGTATCAAGTGATTACTGAGGCTTACAGTAGATGGTTCTAGAGTAGAGTAAACAGAATTGTTTTTGGAAGCATAAGAGCAAGTCAGGTGATGGTGTTGGTATTTTATTTAGCAATATAAATCTTTCATTTTGAGATTTTTACTAATATTGAAAAAAAAAAAACTAAAATTATCTTTTAACATGTTAGAGTTTCATAATTTGTTTCAAAATTAATCACACTTTTTTTTTTGGAATAATTAAAAAAACTGATTCTACATCCAAAACAACTGCAATCTTTTTAGCAGAATTAATAACACTTTCAAAATTGTGATCTTCCATAATCTTTTCATTCTTATATAATTATCAAAACATTCAATAATTGTTTATATATTAAATACCCATAGATTTTGTATCAATTTACTGATCAGATTAACTTTATTTCAACTATCTTTATTTAATATCTTTAATTGTGTCTTCAGATATTTCCAGAAGATTTAATAAATTCTCTTATAATTTTTTTGTTGAATCTTACTATGCATATTTGTGTTATTGTCATGTTTTTGGCCATGCAAATAGAAATATTGAGGCCCAAAAATTGTAAACAATTTAAAATAAATTAATATAAT
Source organism: Epiperipatus broadwayi (assembly GCA_028023455.1). Lineage (NCBI taxonomy): Eukaryota > Metazoa > Onychophora > Udeonychophora > Euonychophora > Peripatidae > Epiperipatus > Epiperipatus broadwayi. The sequence goes on along the minus strand of JAQFVV010000325.1, from coordinate 118,661 downwards.
CTCTGACCAATAACAGCTTCAATAGCACATAATCCCAAAATGTGTTCATTAATTTCTGAGATGCAAGAGTTAATTGTTTCTTATGAATTATATTTAAAGTTTCTTCGAAAATTATCTGTAATTGAACCATGTCTAAAATTTATCTTGTTAATTCTCAAAAATTATATTAATTATTTTATTCTGTATGCCATCCCCTAAATAATGTGTAATATAATTTTTTCGGCTGGTTGAATTTAATGTAAATATTCAGACATTATTGTATTGCATGAAAAAATAATCAAAAGAAGAAACTTGTAAACCTACGTGGGCATATCTAATATCATAATATACCAAGTAATTTAAGAGTTCATCAATTAAAAAAGTCTTAATTTTAAATACCTAACAGATGCTAGAATATCTCTTTTGTAAAAGTAATTAATCTTTGCTATTACACATCTAATATTCTTTATTATATCTAATGACAGCAACTGAGAAAGTCACCCAAAAATTGCCACTACAAAAAGAAGCACAATTACACAGGAGAATTAAAAGAAAACTTGAGAGATACCAGAAATTCAAATTGAACATTATCCATGTTGAGAGGTAACAAATCTCTCAAACTAGACAAATCTATAATTATTCTTCCTGCCGACAAAGACAAATGCAACATATTTCTGATTATGATATCATAGATAAAAGAAGGATCATAAAAACCTTGTATCAGCTACAAAAATATTAATCAGAAAGCATCACAGATACTTTATTGATTCAGAAAAAAGTAATTCAATGACATATTTTAGCAAAATTCCACCTTTTATGATCTATTTAAAATCCATAAGCACCATAATAAGACCTATTATTAGTTCTAGAAATTTACCATGACAAGATTTGTTAAGATTTATTTTTATGATTCTTAATCTTTCAGTATACCAGATTCAATCTTTTGTCAGGGATAATAAGCATTTTGTTATATTGATAAGAATATAAATATAAGAAATTAGCATATTGTCAAGCATTAATGTGAAAACTGCATTTTGTGATGAAGCATTGTATATTATCATGTAAAAAAGACAATAGCATACCAACTAGAATATCACTTTCTTTTGATAGTATAATGTTCTAATAATACAGAATTCTTTCAATAAAATCAAAGGGATGGCTAAACCCTCATCAATAACACCTGATTAGCAACATTTACACAAAAGGATTTGTAATCATAGCCATAAATATTATTTCATCTTCACCTAAAGTATGGCTTTGCTATGCTAATAATGCATTTGGATTAATGGATACTTAATGAACCACTATTCCAAATATTGTGGACATACATCAACAATATATTCCTTTCAGTTAAATTTACCATAGAATTAGCACAAAAAACAAAGTAGGCATTCTTAGATGTTCTTGTGACAAAATTCTTTCATAGTAAATTCAAAACTACAGGATATAGAAAATTACATACAGAGAGGAAATACTTAGCATATGCACCAACTAGTGGCAGAAAAAAATAAAAATGGAATTATACTATTACTATCAAAATAAGCAGAAATCAATTGAAAAACCATTGACAAAATAGAAAAAATCTTATATAATACAAACTCTTGTGATGAATGGTTATTCATCAGTTATCATTAAGAAACTTTAAAAGAGACATTTAAAAAATATTAAAAAACAATTATAAGTACTATAGTTTATCCATACATATGAAAACAGATAAACTAAAGAAAATCTGGAAATCAGTTTAGTATAAGAACAGCTTTTCAAAACCATAATACACTGATAATTCTAATCTTTACTGAACCTAAATTTGTAAATGCAAAAAATAAAAAACTTTATCTGTGAAATATCATGTGAATACAGAAGGACACATATTAATGACACCAGCCCTTATATATATCAGTGAACATATGTTTGGTTAGAAAAAGACATTAGACAGAATGGAAAAGTAAAAAGAAAAAAAATTAAGAATTGATGTCAACTTCCATAAGTCAATCTAATGTGATAACCTAATCGATTAAAGGACAATAATACCACTCAAAATGTTTTATATACTAATCTGTGTAATATTACTAAAAGATGAATATATTTGTAAAGTTTAAATAAAGTTTGATTTTTTTCTAAAAGATATTTACAATTAATACTTATTAATGAAGATAGTCTATCATATAATAAAAAGTAAAATATTATCATAAATTCTTAGGCAGATATTAATTCCAAATTTTTGTTCAGATTTTGCAAACATTTCCTTCAATTTTTTTTTAAATTTCCATTATCATAGTTATATAATTTTTTAGATGGTTCTCTAAAAAATATGCACTCCTGTGATAAATACTGGATTATGTATATTTAACATTCAATAATGGATTACCAATATTTTGTATTTCAGTATCATAAATCTCTGATTTATTATTTATTTCTCTAAATTTTCATGATGAGTTGGATTATATATAAATAAATCAATTAGTGAACTGATAAACAATATTTGAAATCACTATCCAACACATTTAACATTCACAATTTTTTAGAATATAATTGTTTTCAATAATATTCAATTTTCTCTCTCAACACCCCCCCCCCCCCTATATGTATGTTAAATTTTCTGGTTGACACCAAGTGGAAGTAAGTAAACAATTTAAATTATAAATAAGTATTACCTATGATAATTTTGCCTTTGCTTCTTATCTTCTTAACACAATTTATTCCAGTATTTTAAAGAGATGATATATCACAAGTTTTAATGAATTCTTTACATTATTAAAGTATGGTTTTTGATCATCCAAAATGACATTTCCAAGCATGCACCTATGTTAAAATATGATTATCATCTAGTAATTATATATATATATATATTGAAACAGTATATTCCTGATCTCATATATGTTTCACCTATTTTTCTCCACAACTCCATCTATGCTGGATATAAACTCTCTCTGAGTACATATATAGAAATATCAACATTTATATAGGTATCCTCATATATATATATATATGGACAAATGACTGTATTATCATCAGTTTATATATATATTACAGCGTGTATATTTTATTTTAAAATAATATATTTTGTATTATAGATTTTATTTTGTTAAAAATAGTCAATTTGTTTTTTTACATTCAAAATTGTATATAGGCATGGTCTACACATGACCATGTTATATATAGAGTAATACTGTTAAAAGTTTTAATGATTCTTAATTTTAACCTTAAATAAGTCATAAATATAAGCCATGCTGGGCAAACTTGTTTTAACATAACTGGATGAGGTAATTTATGTTGTCTCTTAAGTGATAATTTTTTCCAAAACTGTATAATTTTTGTAAACAAAATTACTGAACTGAAATTATTGCAAAGTCATTAGGGATTTAAAACAATCAAGTTTACTTAAAAACATCATGTTAAAAATTAACAGGGAAGTTTAAATGAATTAAGTTATAAAATTTCAGAGGGTGCTAATTGATTATCAAGAAGTAAATAATTCTCTTGACAGCAGGGTGTTCTAATCATTGAAGCATATAAATAGGCCTTATTTCTTGCTGTAAATTTGCTATTCAATAATTTTAAGAAGCGTTGCTGCCACAATCCATGCCAGTTTTTTATTTTGACATGTCTAGCTAAGAAGTGACAGATTTGCCATTTCTCCAAAAGAGGATGGAAATCTCTAGTCGTTTTATATGCCTAACAGCCTGTTATCATCACCATAAAGATGGGAAACCCTCCAGCTAATGAAATGCTGCAAGATCATAGTTCAAACCATGAAACCTATACAGATAAGAGTTCCACTATGCCCACCATCTGATGTGCCTGCATTACAAGCTACAACCAAAAAGATCAGTAATATTTTTTTCAAAGACTGCAGAGCTTTACAAATTAATATTTAATTAATATAATGAATGTTACAATCTTATTTCTTAAAACTCTGTTAAATTAAATCAGTTATAAAGTAAACTATGTAAAACTTGCCTGAATTCGTCTTTATAATGTAAAATAATTTATTCTTCTATTCTATAAATAACCGCAATTAGTTATGACTTAAATTTCTTAAAACTGAAATCATGACTATAATTATTGTTTTAACTATTTTATCTGAAATTATTATATGTTATAATATGCCAATCTTTCGAAACAGTGAATACTAATTATTAATGAACTTTCAATGGAGATAATATTTTAAGAATGCTACTTCACATATTGAATCACTGTTTTGAAATCCTATATTACTAGATAATAACTGATCGCTATGCGCTTATTATTCTATTGATTTTATAAATTGCATTATATTTTGCTAGAGTTGCTTAGTCTGTTATTATAACTTTTGATTTTTGATATCTGTTAATAAGAAGTATGGGATAACTAGAGATGATATTAAAGTATATTTGTTAATGTTTTTAAATGCCCATCAAATATACATTCCCTCCTTAATTATGATTATATATATGCAGTTTCAGTATTTTAATTTAGGATATAATTTAATTTAAGCCCTTTTTGTTAGCTAATTATAATGCTAATTTAAGAAATGGGTTGTGATGGTTTAGCAGATAGAAGCTATCTGCTTTAGATGCAATTAATTAATTATATGTATACATATTGGTATTTTGCTTGTGCGTTGTGTCTTTATAAAGTACACATTCCTACATTTATGTTTTGCTAAACCTTTTTGAATGAGTTCATGGTGACCGACCACCCCATTCTTTAGTTTGAGTATGGCTATCTCTATTAGAACTGGAACATGAAGGTCTAGATCATGTTTATAAAGCCTATCAGAGTTCCTGAGCGTATCTGTTCTTATAGTAATTGCAGAAAACCATCCAGTTTCAGAGCACCGAGCAATTGATGCGGAAGCTCTTGAATAATTACTCACTAACATTGTACACTTAATCCTTAGTATTTTCTTCCATGCTAATCTAAAAGTAACGAGTTCTTTTCCTCCTTATTAATTAACTATTCAGCATTAGACTGAAACTTAAATCTTGGTTACCAGGTTGCATCTGCATTATCTTGAGCTCATTTATTCACTCTCTCTGTTAATATATATAACAGCCATCTTAGAGGTGTATGTAGTCATCATCTTGGCTAGGCTATTATCTTGTAAGATTACCAAACCATGCACAATAGGATGGAAATATTAAATGGTTGTAGGCATGATTTATTAACCACACATACACCTATTTTAATATATGTTAAGATGAGATAGCTCTATTGATAATAGTATCATCCACAATGTTGTAACAATATATAAATAAGCCATTACATTAATTTAAAATAAAAATTTTAAGTTTGCAAAAAAAAAATAAATTCATTAAAAACTAAAAGCTAAAAAAAATTAAAGTGTTGTTAAACGTGTATACATATATATTATAACGATCCGGAGAATAAAAGTGAAGATCAAATCTAACCACAAACTAGGATATCTGCTCTACAAGGCGCCATCTAGGCATTTAAAACTAGAAAAATTTATAGAGTAGGCAGATACGCGCTGTTAAGATTCCACTTTATTTAAATATTCAGATCGTTAGCCCAAGTCACTAGCTCAGTGGAGTAGCAAAGATAATAAAATATAAATTTTATATCTTAAATATAAAAGAATAAAAGCCACTGCCAGAAATTAACACATAAAAATATTTATTTACGCACATATAAAATAACATTTAAATTTTGAGGAATAAATTCACCATTTTAGATTTTTCTATTAATCTTTAGTTTTACATTTAAGTAAATTACAACCATGAGTTTAATATTTATTTAGGGAGTCGAGTATGAATAGACTACATAGATCTGCATTTGAAAAGAAAATATTCTTCCCTGATTTAACCTTAGGCAACAAATTTCGCAATCAAACTGGCGCCAATCCATCTGATACATTTATGTATTCAATGTAGCATGAAAATACGCCAACACAAAATATTATACTGTCAGGAATGTACATCTGAACAGCAAGTAGAATTAGAGAAGACATTGTCTCTCCACCAACAGCAATGTCACATCTGTTGGCGAGTAGAACAATAAACATAAAACTCCATAGGAATGGACTGCGGTCCTTTGCCGTCTTACAAACCCATCCATAGGCAAACAGAAGGTGTGTGGTGTATATATATAATCCTGCCCATAGCAGATCTCATACTACATCTACAATTACACAAATATATCCAATCCATTGAACCAATTCAACTACGAAATGAATAACCTAAGATTACCCTCCCTTAATATAACTTTACAAAACTATATAGCCATTCACGCCCGACTTAAATTTAACATTTAAATACATTTGCACAGATTATTTTTATAAATTTGTTTTTAAACTGTTGAGTATAGATCGGCTGCACAGATTCACAGTCAAAAACATCCAAATTAAACACAATCGATCAAAATACAAAATCATCGATAACGTCAATTGCAAAAGGGAATACACAAGGCCCCATGGCATTCATCGTAAGATGCCCACATTAACATCGTTGACCTATATATTCTAATCAAATGTGAAAACTTCAACATAATCAACTGCTAACGAATCTATGCAACGTCTATACCCAACCTAAATTTCATCATTTAAAATTTAAACAATAAATAATTTATACAATAAGAAAAAAAAATGGAAATGATTTTTAGCAAAACTTAACTATATAAATTTAAACAATCAATTATTAATTTGAAAATCAAATAAGAGTTCATTTTAAAATTTAAATTAGCTGAATCTTTAAAAAAAAAAAAAAACAATGACGAAAGTTCTTAATTACTTTTTTTTTGTTGTTGTTAATTTGTAAAGTTCATAGCTCATGGTAGAAGAGTCCAGGTTTCTGCTTTTAATTCCCATGATGCCTCCATTGGAAGATAATGTTCTGGAGATAGCAATAGCTGGTTCAAGGTATCACAGTCTTTTCTTTTTTTTTTTTTAAATAGAGAGTGTGGTATGTGCGTCCTACCGCATCTCTCAAACACAAAACGCTGGAACTGTCAGAAAAAACTGTATTTCCCTTTTTATATTATCCACACGGATTCAATCAACAAAACGTCACTAATCCATCACTTTCATTAGGGTCCGAGCCAAGGCTTAGTGCTTCCATTGGTCAAGCTAATTTCTCTTTATTTTCTTATCTATCTTTCATTAGATCATTTTAATTATACAAGAGCCCAAGGGCCAGTTTGGTTTTCGATAATTCATAAACAATCATTTCCATTTACAGATTACATTAATTAATACCTGTTTTTATTTTTAAATCTTGTACTTTTTTATAAAAAAGTACGTTCAAATACTTATTTGTTTTTTTTTTTTAAAATATTTTTAAAGTTTGGCCTCTGTGCGAATGTATATACGTTAAACAAAACATTTTAATTTTAGCATTTAGTTTTTTACTTTTATTTGCAAACTTTTAAGTTTTTATTTTAAATTAATGTAACGACATATTTATATATCGTTACATATCAGTAAACTTCCTCAAAAAACAAAAACATTAAAAAAAAAAAGAATTTACTTAGTGTTAGTAATTTTACGTTACACAAATTGATTATATATGAAAATTTCAAAAGGACAAAACTTTTTTTTTTTACAAGACAAAACAGTAATTACACACAAATATAATGATTAAAAAAAAAGTTGACTGTTGATTCCCTATTACCAGCTAAATTTCTGCCCCCTCCCTTCCAAGTTTCATTTCTCCTACCTTTAACTATTACTTAGGCAAGTTGAACGATTAGATTTTAATTTAACAAGACTTTTTTTTAAAAAAAAAAAATGATTTATATTTATTATTATGTTTTATTCCTCGCATTTATATTTACATATGTGCAATTTTTCTTACTGGCAGCACTTTTTAAACAAAACTTCAAACTGCAACTCCACGTCAATACAACAAATATATTTATACTAATTTCAGAAAAAATATTACGGACATGATTTATTTTCAAAAGTACTAGTGGTTTATTAAACATCTGGCTATAACTTTATGTTAGTACAAAAATGTACTTATTTCAGAAAAAACAAATTTTATTTGCATGATTCACTTTTAAAATTCTCAGGGCACTCGTGATTTATTAAAGATAGAAAATTTCATCATCATCAATTCCCCTTCTAGGGTCAATCTCTGACGTAAGGCCACACTTGGGATGCCAATTATAACGATCGAAATGAAAGTGAGGATCGAATCTAACCACAAACTATGATATCTGCTCTTTAACATGGGGCCATCTAGGCATTTAAACCTAGAAATTTTATAGAGTAGGCAGATACGCGCTGTTAAGATTCCACTTTATTTAAATATTCAGATCATTAGACCAAGTCACTAGCTCAGTGGAGTAGCAGAGATAATAAAATATAAATTTTATATCTTAAATATAAAAGAATAAAAGCCACTGCCAGAAATTAACACATAAAAATATTTATTTACGCACATATAAAATAACATTTAAATTTTGAGGAATAAATTCACCATTTTAGATTTTTCTATTAATCTTTAGTTTTACATTTAAGTAAATTACAACCATGAGTTTAATATTTATTTAGGGAGTCGAGTATGAATAGACTACATAGATCTGCATTTGAAAAGAAAATATTCTTCCCTGATTTAACCTTAGGCAACAAATTTCGCAATCAAACTGGCGCCAATCCATCTGATACATTTATGTATTCAATGTAGCATGAAAATACGACAACACAAAATACTATACTGTCAGAAATGTACATCTGAACAGCAAGTAGAATTAGAGAAGGCATTGTCTCTCCACCAACAGGAATGTCACATCTGTTGGCGAGTAGAACAATAAACATAAAACTCCATAGGAATGGACTGAGGTCCTTTGCCATCTTACAAACCCATCCATAGGCAAACAGAAGGTGTGTGGCGTATATATATAATCCTGCCCGTAGCGGATCTCATACTACATCTACAATTACACAAATATATCCAATCCATTGAACCAATTCAACTACAAAATGAATAACCTAAGATTACCCTCCCTTAATATAACTTTACAAAACTATATAGCCATTCACGCCCGACTTAAATTTAACATTTAAATACGTTCGCACAGATTATTTTTATAAAGTTGTTTTTAAACTGTTGAGTATAGATCGGCTGCACAGATTCCATGGTCAAAAACATCCAAATTAAACACAATCGATCAAAATACAAAATCATCGATAACGTCAATTGCAAAAGGAAATACACAAAGCCTCATGGCATTCATTGTAAGATGCCCGCATTAACATCATTGACCTATATATTCTAATCAAATGTGAAAACTTCAACATAATCAACTGCTAACGAATCTATGCAACGTCTATACCCAACCTAAATTTCATCATTTAAAATTTAAACAATAAATAATTTATACAATAAGAAAAAAAAAATGGAAATGATTTTTAGCAAAACTTAACTATATAAATTTAAACAATCAATTATTAATTTGAAAATCAAATAAGAGTTCATTTTAAAATTTAAATTAGCTGAATCTTTAAAAAAAAAAAAAAACAATGACGAAAGTTCTTAATTACTTTTTTTTGTTGTTGTTAATTTGTAAAGTTTATAGCTCATGGTAGAAGAGTCCAGGTTTCTGCTTTTAATTCCCATGATGCCTCCATTGGAAGATAATGTTCTGGAGATAGCAATAGCTGGTTCAAGGTATCACAGTCTTTTCATTTTTTTTTTTTAAATAGAGAGTGTGGTATGTGCATTCTACCGCATCTCTCAAACACAAAATGCTGGAACTGTCAGAAAAAACTGTATTTCCCTTTTTATATTATCCACACGGATTCAATTACAAAACATCACTAATCCATCACTTTCATTAGGGTCCGAGCCAAGGCTTAGGGCTTCCATTGGTCAAGCTAATTTCTCTTTATTTTCTTATCTATCTTTCATCAGATCATTTTAATTATACAAGAGCCCAAGGGCCAGTTTGGTTTTCAATAATTCATAAACAATCATTTCCATTTACAGATTACATTAATTAATACCTGTTTTTATTTTTAAATCTTGTACTTTTTTATAAAAAAGTATGTTCAAATACTTATTTGTTTTTTTTTTTTTTAAATATTTTTAAAGTTTGGCCTCTGTGCGAATGTATATACATTTAACAAAACATTTTAATTTTAGCATTTAGTTTTTTTCTTTTATTTGCGAACTTTTAAGTTTTTATTTTAAATTAATGTAATGACATATTTATATATCGTTACAATATATTCGCACAGATGCAAAACTTTAAAAATTATTTTCTTTTTAAAAAAATATATATTTGAATGTACTTTTTTAGAAAAAAGTACAAGATCTAAAGATAAAATATTTTTGTAAATGGAAATGATTGTTTTATAAATTAATTGAAAAGCAAGCTCGCCCTTGGGGCTCTTGTATAATTAAAAAGTCTGATGAAAGATAGATAAGAAAATAAAGAAATTAGCTTGACCAATGGAAGCACCAAGCCTCAGCTCAGACCCTAATGAAAATGATGTATTAGTGACATTTGTTCATTGAATCTGTGTGTATGATGTAAAAGGAAAAATATTAAAATTAAGGACAGTTCCAGCTTTTTTGTGTTTGAGAGGTGTGATAGGATGCACATATCACACTCTCTATTTAAAAAAAATGAAGTGACTGTAATACTGGATGGAACCAGCTAATGCCACCTCCAGAACATCAGATTGGTCTTCCAATGGAGACGTCATGGGAATTAAAAACAGGAACCTGGACTCTTCTACAGTGAGCTATGAACTTTACAAATTAACAAAAAAAAAGTACTTAAGAACTTTCGTCAATTTTTTTTAAAGATTCAGCTAATCTAAATTTTAAAATGAACTCTTATTTGATTTTCAAATTGATAATTAATGTTTAAATTATATATATTTGAGTTTGCTAAAAAAAAATCATTTCCATTTTTTTTTATTTCTATTAATATTTATTTGTATAAATTATTTAAATGCATGAAATTTAAGTTGGGTATGGATGTTGCATGGATTCATTAGCGGTTAATTATGTTGTGGTTTTCATATTCGGTTAGAATATATAAGTCATCAATGTCAATGTGGCATCTTATGATGAATGCCATTGGGTTTCTTCTATTCCCTCTGCAATTGACATTATCAATGACTTTGTATTTTGATCGGTTATGTTTCTTTTGAAATGTTTTTGGCCATGGAATCTATGCAGCCGATCTATACTCAACATTATAAAACAAATTTTATAAAATTCATCTGTGCAAACATATATAAATGTTAAATTTAAGTCAGGTGTGAATGGCTATATAGATTTGTAAAGTTATATATAGTTTAAGGGAGGGTAATCTTAGATTATTTGTTTCATAGTTAAATTGGGTCAATGGATTGGATATATCGGTGTAATTAGTAGATGTAATATGAGGTTCTCTACGTGAAGAATCACTGTATATGCTGCACAACCCCTTTTGCCTATGGATGGGATTGTAAGTTGGCAAAAAGGACCGCAGTCCCTTCCTATGGAATTTTTATTTTATTGTTCTTCTTGCCATACTGATGTAACATTCCTGTATTGGACAAGATTCAATGTCTTCTCTAACTATACTGTTCAGATGTACATTCTTGGCAGTATAGCATATATGTGCTGTTGTATTTACATCAATGTATCAGATGGATTGACGCCAGTTTGACTGCAAACTTTTGGCCTAAGGTTAAATAAGGTATAGAATATTTTCTTTTCAAATGCAAATCTATGTAGTTTATTCATACTCGACAATCTTAAAATAGGTATAAATTTCATCTGTGTGGATGATTTAAAATCTAAAAAATAATAATTTAAATTAAAAATTAATATTAAAATCTAAATAATAAATGTTATTCCTCAAATTCTAAAATGATTATATATGTGCGTAAATAAATGTTGTTTGTGTATTAATTACTGGCAGTGGCTTATTTTATTCTTTGTTTAATATTAAAAATAGTCTTAGATAAGAATTTATAAATATAAATCTCTGCTACTCTGCTGAGCTAGTGACAATGGGCTAACGATTGGAATCAACCAGTATAAAATAATTTTTTTTACTTATGTATCTGCCTACTATATAAATTTTCTAGGTTCAAATGCCTAGTAGCACCCTGTAGTGCAGATTACATTAAGTCTCTCATTCCCCGATCATTATAATGTAATGCCTGTGTGCATTGATCACATATACTTAACACTATATAATCTTTGTCATTTTTACTTTATTTTATGTTATTGTTTTAATAAACCAGCATTAGACTGAAACTCAAATCTTGACTACCAGGTTGCATCTGCATTATCTTGAGCTTATTTATTTGCTCACTCTGTTAATATATATAACAGCCATCTTAGAACTGTATGTAGTCACCATCATGGTTAGGCTATTATCTTGTAACATTACCAAACCATGCACAATAGGATGGGAATATTAAATGGTTATAGGCATCATTTATTAACCACACATACACCTATTTTAATATATGTTAAGATGAGACAGCTGTATTGATAATAGTGTCATCCACATTGTAATGCCTGTGGTATTGATCACATATACTCAACACTATGTAATCCTCATCATTTTTACTTCATTATGTTATTGTTTTAATAAACCTGTTTAAAATATGTTGTTTAATATCTTTCTTGCTCATAGTCCTATTCAATCCAAATCCTATTATCTTATTACAATTCCTTAATGATTTTATAATGTTGAATATGCTTTGTTTTAGTTAAGTAACTAGTGTGTTAAGAGCTTATTTTAAATCTTCAGTTAAATTGTCCTTTGAGTCTCATATTTCTCCCTGTTTGGAGCCATCTCACAGAAGAAATTGAGACCTATGTGTAAACTCAGAAAATGTCATTCATAAGGTGTTAAATCATGGAGTACTAGCAAATGAGTTGAAGTTAGGTCAGATTTAAAATCTCACCATCTGATTCCAGACATCTTTGGTGTACTTTCCCTGGAACTCTGGATTTTGTTACATGAATGTACAAATCTGATGGTTACATAGGTTTTTTCCAATTATGGCATGCCAATGTGTGGACTGAATTGTTTTTCACATGAACCTGAACAGTGTTTTCCCCAAGGGTAATGCATTGCAGTGCAATATGTGATATGTGTATAATTTTTTCCTAATTGTGATGCCACTACTTAAAGCTTCGGATATCATACCAGTCCCTGAGATCATGGAGAAGTTCTTTAAGCAGTCCTTTAATTTGTCTGTGTATATGTGTAAAATTTTTCTCTTTCGATAATATATATAAAAAATTTTTTTCCAATTCTGCTGTTGCAATTTGGAGGCACAAACATGGTTAAAGCACCCGCATCATCGAGATTGTATATATATAAATTTTTGTGACTATTCACATGAGACTCATTTTATTTTATATTGTTTTAAATTTTAAAATTGTCTTTGACTTAACACATGAATACTCAGAGTATATACATAAATATATCATAAATTTATGGAAGATATATCAACCAGTTATTTTATAGTCATATTGATTTGAAATTGAGAATTTTATATTATATATGTAGTGCTTTTCTTGCTTACTAGTAATTGGCTCCTGAGGATGACTCTAACAGATTAAGAGTCATCTTCATGTAAATATTGTCATCAGGGTAGAGAAAAAGGTTTACAAAGAGGGGGGCTATCATTTTAAAGTTTTATTTTAAAATTTTGAATTTGGATTGGATGTGAGCAGTGAAATGAGCAGGGCATGGTTAGATATATATATTGTACTGGACCATACTTCCCTGCTGAATTCTATTCCTAATCTTGCACTGAGCATGAAGTGAACAAGATTTAACAGGGAAAGAAATGGATACCAACCGATTGTCTGTACTCATATATATTGGTACTTTCAGCTAACCTGATAGAAAGAGTGAATCGACAGGATTCTGCCAATTAAATACCCCCTTAGTTGATATCCTTCTCAAATGCCTAAATGTTTAGAACCTATAATAAGTACACATCTTTGAAAAGTTTATTTACAGATAGCTTTTGCATGCCACTCCTAGAAAGAAATAAAAATGAATTTCCACCTCTCCTAGAAGCATGTGCAATACCATAAGTTCAGCGAAGCATAAGAATAAGATTTTAACACCCTGGTAGAGTGATATCCCATGTGGCTAGCTCAGTACTCTACATCTAGGGTCTTCAATGGGTAAGTTAAATGGTTATTATTGGTATGCGATTGATAAGGAAAGAACACATTTTATCAAATAAATAATAATATGAAACAAGTTTAATATTATGATCAAATATTTATTTAACCCCAGATACCCACCACCATTTCATACTTAAAATGATATAATAAAAATAAATAAATGAATTATTATTACAAATCCATATATATATTTGATGCTTTGAAATAGATAAATATATATAAATACAATTTAAATGAATAAGAAAATATATAAACCCCTAAAGCTATTTACAATGTTTCATAAAGAATGGAAGTGGTCTGAGCTTTTTACACTGTAGAAATAAGTTATGTCTTGTTTGATTTGATATATATTTCTCATATAAAAAATTTTCAGTCATACAGGCATACACTTCCACTCAGGACTTTAAAACCTTTTTTTTTATATAGTAAATATAAAAAAACAACTATGCATACATATATTTGCACTATGAAATATTTCATTAATTTTATATTTGTTAACATGTCAATAAGTTTGCGTTAGCTCAGATACCATATAGCATGTAACATGAGGTGCTGTATCTATTTCCTTTTTACGATAAATAAATTCTCATACATGTATATACGTGCAGCACAATTATACACTTACTACTATTCTAAATATAAAGTTATTAGTGGACTTTCTTAAGGGGAATTTACAATGAATAAACACCTTTTGCACTCATCATAAGGTGCAGCAGTGACAAAAAATAACTTAAAAGGATATATGGATAAATACATTCTTATACACTCAACATGAGGTGTAGTATTTACCAAATATTACACATGCATGTGCGCATATATACACATGTATATTTGCGTATGACAATTTTCCACAAGAAGAAAAACAGACAGCAATAAAAATAAAAAAACTAATTGCAACCTTTGCTGAAAATACTAGAATTTAGGATAGAAATTTGAATTAAAAGATTTAAGTAAGAGCTTTATCATTATGCCTGTAATAACCATAAATTCAATATATATATATTGAAACAGTAAGATTCGTATTCGAATCTTAAGTTTCACCTTTTTCTGTCGTCTCTCACTGACCGGTCTATCCCGCCCAAATTTAAACTTTTTGATATCGAACTGTGTGTGTAACAATATTAAAAATGTATAAATATATGTAGAATTCAGCATAAACACACACACATTTCGATCTCAAATTAAAGGCAATAAATAGGGATAAAATAATATAATTTAGATTTCTTTTAGTTATATAAAAATGTATAATTTTAATCATTTATTTTGCATTATAAAGTTCGTATTTATTGCTTTGTTTAAATTTCATTTAATAATAATTCTAAAAATATCTGATGTAATATTTAATTAAAAGTTAAAATAATCTTATGTTCCCTTTTTGTTTTTGAAATTTAAAAGCATCGGTCAGTGATAGATAATAGATTAATTAAAGAAAAATTCCCCAAAATTAATTAGTAAATGTAAAATGTAAACAATAGAACGGCAGCTTTCTTTAATTAAAAACCAACTAAATGCATTGATTATCCTCAGGGCAGATTAAGTAGAACCTAAAAATATCTTAACAAAAATGTGAAAGATCAAGATAAAAAAAGAGGCCATCTTAGACTTGCTGGAGACATTCACTTAAACTTTAGCTTTGCTCTCGATCACTGAGAGTCTCCAAAAATATAAAAATAATTTGTTCCTGCCAAGGTATGACCGAGTAAAGCACCTAGATTATTCTCCATCGGGAGATGGCCTATCGGATGCTGAACTTTCCATTGCCCGTCATAAATTCACCATGAAGATCTGCTGCCTGAAATGAATGAGAAAGCTGCTGCTGCCATGAAATTAAATGAATATCTAAATACAAGAAAGAATTGCCACTCGTGAACTTTTTGCTGCTAAACTAATGGAATCAGAAAACTTCTTATAAAACAGGTACCTGTCTGTGTTCAAACTCTAGAGTACTCTAATAATATGCTATAGCTCTTCTTCATACTACTTATCTAAATTATAAAATGTAAAAACTACCATATGTATAACTAAAACTGAATAATTAATTTAATATGTAAATTTCTCTAATAATCTAGCTTACCTCACTCTGTCTTTCTTGGGTGCGTATTTCTATAATCTACATTTCTATCTATAGTTATTATTTAATTATTGCATGCTCATAATTATTTCAATTTTCAAAGTTTAAATCTATGATCGCTTAAAACAATGAATGCGTGTCAAATTTTCATTAATATTTACTTTCCTTAATAACTTCACTTTCATATAAATCGACACGCATTCAGTGCCTCATTTATTGTAATGCAGGGTCTACTACTTCGCAAATGGCTGGCATATTAGTTGTAATAACTCCCAGTTTATATATATTTTGTATTTATTAAATCTAATGAATAATTCTAGAAAATTACATTTCTTTGAGAGTCGCCAACGTTCTTTAATAAATGTTGATAATGTAGGACCAAGTTAGAAATCTGTTGAAATCTCATCATAATCGTTTATACAGTATACATGTGTTACGTTTTAGAGACGCGATGATCTATTCTGCCGTAAATATTCCGGATTCTTCAGGGTTGAAATTAACCCCCGTCGTCCTACACAAGCGGACATAATAAATGCTCCCGTAGGATTTGACCTGTCATGCAGCCAGCTGGCAAATTGCGACACGTACCGCTTGTCCCTGGTTATGCTTATATGACACCTTACTTCGTCGGGCCATGGCAGAGACCAGTCCGACAGTTTTATAAACTCATTCGCGGCATTGCAGTTTCAATATACTGCCATTCCATATCGCCTTTCTAAAGCATACCACGTGTTCCTTCACTTAATCTTATTATTCTATATATCACTCCGCCTCTGCATTATCTTCATAATTCACTCTCAAATAAATGTTTGCCCTTAGTCATAAAATAAATAGTTTAATTAAATAAATATATGTCCGCCGCTACTCTTAAATCTTACTTTAGACTCTTGCATTGCAAAGGTATAAATTCCCCAAGGCATGCATTAGAAATACTCACTCGAGAATTTTAGGTAGCTAGATTACGCCTTCAAATAAATGTATTCCTTTTGTAAACATTTCAGTATCGGAAATACCGCTACTGAAATCCTCAATATAAAATAATGTCTAAATAAATCAATGTATTCTTTAAAATATAATCATGTCGCAAATCCCGCTACTGAAGCTTTAAATCCACAAATATTATTAGTAAATGATTGTTTTATTAAAATGTATTAATAAATAATTTTAAACTATACGTCTGCAGTTACGTTTCATTCATTCGATACCCATTCTATATACTATTTCCTCGATTATGTAAATATGAATGTTTAATTAATATTAGTTTGATTATTGGCTAACTCGAGAATAAAATCATGAGTCTCTTGCATATCCCTGACCACCGTGCCTAAGGAAATATTTACTAATGTCGCATCAGATGCGTTGTTTCGTGGATTGTATTGTGGAACCGATAAACTATGTTCGAACTCAGTACCATGGGTGGCTTCGCTACTCGATGGTGCTGCTGTTCTGTATGGTGGTCGAATTCTGCACTATGTTTACGAGTCACACATTTTCTGACCGTTACAATATATATATATATATGTGTGAGAGACAATTCTCTCTCTCTCTTTTTTAAATGATTAATAAGAATAATAAATAATAATATATTTCATCAGAAATATCATAATAATATATTTGATCAGAAATATCAGAGTTAATTATTTCAATATTAATAAAATATTTGTAAAATAAACTTATGTAGGTGTCTTTATCTTCTCCTAACTGGGCTTTGAGTGGGCTTCAAGTCAACTGGCTGTGCAGTGAGGATTTCATCTCATTCAGGCATAGGCAAAGCGGCTTTTGTTATCAGTATGGCCAGCTGAAACTGGCATGATCACATTTTGGTGATTTGGACAGAGAAAGGGCAGGTGGACCGGCTGGTTTTCTACCCCACGATCATTTTAGTGGAAGCTCTGGTAGATTTCTCCATATTTTCTATCTGCTGTAATACAATAATTATTATTAAATGTTCATTCGCTATCTTGAATGGTTCATTAAATTTTTAAGAAATCAAGAGTTCTTAAAAGAACTGTATAATGGATTTCTTCTTAGAAAATTAATTGTCTAGTCCATAAATTAATCTCTGAATGGCTAGATGATTGAAGAATTCTGGAGCCAAAGTAATGAATGACCTGCATAGAATGACTGCCAAAAAAGCATGAATCCCCCAGCACTGACTAAAACCTATCAATCCCACTCATAAGAACCAATTCAGATAGCCCTCTGAGAAGTATGAATCAGCCAACCCTTTTAATTTACCTTATCACTTAGATTATAACATTCCTTTCTATTTTTCTGATTAAATTCTACATTTTAGGGTTTGATACAATGATTAGTTTCCATCTTGAATACTCAGGCCACTTCATTACAAATATTAATTCAAAAGAATTTTATTTTATCTATAAAAAAATAACATTTTAATTTTAATATTCGTTATCAAACATTTTGCTTTTTGTTGTGTTTTTCTGAAGGTTTGTGATGATGGTGTTCTAGCTGTATTTTTATATTGGACTATTTCCATCATCTAATATGTGTGTTGAATGTTTTTAGAAAAGTTTAATTTTTAGTTAAATATTCCAAATGCATTCAACTGTTAGTAATATCACAGCAAACAGGTTAGTATATGCACCAACTGTTAGTAATATCACAGCAAACAAATGTTAACAATATCACAGCAAACAGGTTAGTATATGCACTAACTGTTAGTAATATCACAGCAAACAGGTTAGTATACGCACAATGTTTTGAGAGGTATTTTTCTCCCCTCTTCTTCAGGTGTTGCTGGCCTGACCAGTGACAGTACTAGCATGGGATTCGAACCTGGGTCCTTAGATTCTTGATTATTGAAATTTAAGGTAACGCTCTAACCAACTGAGCCATCCTGCCAAAGGCAACAGTATGTAGAAATTTCATATACTTATCTATGAGGTTCCTCCTGATTTCTCCACTTTTTCCTAAGAGCAAAGTTGATTAGTGATTTCCATACATTATGTATAGTCACACTAGGTTGGCTTATGGGATTTTTGCCATTGTCATGTGAGCAGCTTCTTTAAATTTTCTTCTTTGTACCTTTTCTTCTCTATCCAATATTTTTGTATTTTCCCAATTGAACATATGTTCATTGGTCCATACATGGTCTGCTACCTTAGACACATCTGTTTTCTCTCTTCTAATCATCAGTTTATGTTCTTGCAAGCACTTTTCAATGGGATGACTGGTCTCACCAATATATGTTCTTCCACATTCACATGGTATTTCATAGATGCAGTTTTTTCTTTTCAGCATTTCAAGTTTAGGCTTTGTAGATGTTAGAATTCCTCATAGTGTGGTATGGCTCTGGAAAGCTGTTCTGATGTTATACTGATTGCAGATTTTCCTTAATTTGTCTGCTATTTTTGGAATGTATGGATACACTACAGTACCAATAATTGTCTTTTCTCTTGATGGTTCTTTTTGTTGTCTATTTAATGTTTTCTTAATAACAGCTGATGGATAACCATTTTTCATAAGAGTTTGTTCTATATAGATCTTTTCTTTTTCCAAATCACTGGTTTCTGAACAAACTTATTTTGCTCTGTTCCATAGTGATAGTATAACTCCATGTTTTGTGTTTCTGGTGTGATTAGATGTATAGGCTAGGTATTTTCCTGTATGTGTAGTTTTCATAAACTTAATCACACCAGAAACACAAAACATGGAGTTATACTATCACTGTGGAACAGAGCAAAAGAAGTTTGTTCAGAAACCAGTGATTTGGAAAAAGAAAAGATCTATATAGAACAAACTCTTAAGAAAAATGGTTATCCATCAGCTGTTATTAAGAAAACATTAAATAGACAACAAAAAGAACCATCAAGAGAAAAGACAATTATTGGTACTGTAGTGTATCCATACATTCCAAAAATAGCAGACAAATTAAGGAAAATCTGCAATCAGTATAACATCAGAACAGCTTTCCAGAGCCATACCACACTACAAGGAATTCTAACATCTACAAAGCCTAAACTTGAAATGCTGAAAAGAAAAAACTGCATCTATGAAATACCATGTGAATGTGGAAGAACATATATTGGTGAGACCAGCCGTCCCATTGAAAAGCACTTGCAAGAACATAAACTGATGATTAGAAGAGAGAAAACAGATGTGTCTAAGGTAGCAGACCATGTATGTACCAATGAACATATGTTCAATTGGGAAAATACAAAAATATTGGATAGAGAAGAAAAGGTACAAAGAAGAAAATTTAAAGAAGCTGCTCACATGACAATGGCAAAAAATCCCATAAGCCAACCTAGTGTGACTATACATAATGTATGGAAACCACTAATCAACTTTGCTCTGAGGAAAAAGTGGAGAAATCAGGAGGAACCTCATAGATAAGTATATGAAATTACTACATACTGTTGCCTTTGGCAGGATGGCTCAGTTGGTTAGAGCGTTACCTTAAATTTCAATAATCAAGAATCTAAGGACCCAGGTTCGAATCCCATGCTAGTACTGTCACTGGTCAGGCCAGCAACACCTGAAGAAGAGGGGAGAAAAATACCTCTCGAAACGTGCGTATACTAACCTGTTTGCTGTGATATTACTAACAGTTAGTGCATATACTAACCTGTTTGCTGTGATATTACTAACAGTTGAATGCATTTGGAATATTTAACTAAAAATTAAACTTTTCTAAAGACATTAACACACATATTAGATGATGGAAATAGTCCAATATAAAAATACAGCTAAATTTTGCTTTTTGATTAAGTTTTTACCAAAGCAATTAACATTTTTTTGATTATGGAATAAGATTTGTTTTTTGAAAAATAATTAAAAAAATTTATACAAGTATGTTGGAACAATTACTTTAATTATTTATTTTACTAATACATTCCAACATGTGATCCATTTGTTCATTAAGTTTTTCTCTATTTGAATTTTTCAGAGAAAAGCAAAAAATGACATAAAAATATACAGAAATGAAAAACAATAAAAAAAATACACGAGTTTATTATACGTGTACTTGTGTACAATATTTCTGTGTCACTTTAAATTGGTGTGAGTGGGTATTTTAATGCTCAGACCCAACTTCCATTATTAATGTAGCACATTTATATATTTATTGTGCTTAATATATCCAAATTTACATGTTTATCTGCTGTAATTTTCTTTACAGCCGACTTTGTGCATGGACATTTGATAATGCCTGGCACAATATATATGTACTCAAAATATAAAAGCGAACCTAGCTCAGAAAACAAAAAAAACATCATGTCTTATTAGGAATGATGCAGTTTGAATGAAGAAAAAAATAGAGACA
Organism: Epiperipatus broadwayi; assembly: GCA_028023455.1. Classification (NCBI taxonomy): domain Eukaryota; kingdom Metazoa; phylum Onychophora; class Udeonychophora; order Euonychophora; family Peripatidae; genus Epiperipatus; species Epiperipatus broadwayi. The sequence goes on along the minus strand of JAQFVV010000325.1, from coordinate 97,219 downwards.
CCCACCGGTAATGTTTATTTTATTATTGTAAATTTATATATTTTTAAGCAGGGGTGTACTTAAGAGTGGCATTCATTAGAGATTAATGGATTAAGGATATGATAGGTTGATAAAATAGGTAGTGGTCTAGAGATTGTGAAAGTAGAGAGAGTTATATTCAGGAAGGGAGATGTTAAATAGCTATATTACAGTAAAATCAGTAATTTTTTTAATATTGTTATTAGCATGTAGCAAAATAAAACTTGATACAAAAACCCAAAAGTTAAAATGGACAATAGTACAGAAGAGGTAGTGGGGGAAGTCAGTGAGGGGTAAGGATAAAAAGTAAAATAAAAGAGGGAAAGCCGGAGAAGGAGACCAAGTGCAAAGGAAAAATGCTGAGTTTTGGGAGATTGTTACAGAGAGAGAGAGAGAGAGAGACAGAAGGGGAAGTGAGTACCAGTTAGGGTACATGAAGGATGTTCCAAGAAGGACCAGCAGCCTTAGAAGAACCATCTTGAGAAATATGAGAGCAAGGACTGAAGAGAGATATGAAGGGAAACCAGAATGATATGTTATCAGCCTTGTTTATAAAAATAGAAAAGATGATGGAAATGAATTGACAAATGACCAAAAAGATGGAAGTGAAAGATAAAAAAAATGACACTAGGGACCATAGAATGGAAAAGAAACTTGAGGCCCTAAATAAAAGGATAGAGAGAGATAAAAGAATGGAAATTGAGAATCAGGCAAAATAAGTTAGAAATGGAGGAAATGGATAGACAGGCAGATTATAGACTGCTGAAAGGATTAGGAGATTGCAGATACCAGCAAAATTATGAAGAGATAGATGTAAGGTTAGGTGACAACAGGAAATAAACCAACCAAACCTTGCAGGAACTAAAGGGAGAGACTGAGTATCATAAAAGAGCAAGGGTTCACACTGATGAGTATAGTGATTGGAGTCAAAAGATAAATAGTGAAAAAGTTAGAGCAGGATAAGGCAGAATAGGCCAGGAACAGGAAAAACAGGAAGAAGTGATCCAAGAGCTACAGGAAGCACTGGGAGAGATCAGAAAAAACCTGTTTGAGTTAAAAGAAGCATTTATGCTGGATATTAATGCTGTGACCCAGGAATGGATTGACCTGAATTCTAGCATCCACCAATTAATGGCAAAGTTAGTGGAAATAAGGAGCAGAGACTCAAGACTCGGTTGCTAGTTCCACTGAATTTAAGGAAGGTGTGCAGGAATCAATGAAAAAAAGATTTCAAAATATAGGAAATAGGACAGATATCTCAGTGGCTTCTTGTGATGCAGCAAAGAAATGGAAAGGGAACGTATCATTAGTGGTTTAGACCTTAAGTCCAGGCTCTGATCTATCAGTCAGGTAACATTGGAAGTTTGTGGAAAATGTGTTTGGATGAGGACACCCAATGGTCAGGGCAGATCTTCAAACCCAGATATCCAAGTTTGTAGAGGTTAAAACCTTCAATGGAGATATTAAGGAGAGTCCCAAGGCATACATAGAAAGCCTACAGGAGCTTTTTCATGCTCACAAGATAGGGCATTCAGACCAGATAGCTCTTGCAGGCCATCATTTATAAGTATATGCAAAGTCATGGTGGGATGGTCATACGGAAAGACCACCAACTTTCAAGAGCCATTGTGAACCTTAGCTAATGTTTTTGTAGTACGGAGAGGCAGAATGGGATTTATTATGCTATCCTGCAGGAGCTTTATAGTCTATACCCAGGGAGACCCACACTCAGTTCTTTATGAGGCAGGTCACTCCATTTTATTCCCTAACCAATTTTTCCTTCACTGACACTCAGATTATCCTGGTCATCCAACAGAATGTGCCTCTACAAATGCAGCAGATGATAGCAGGAAGCTGAATCAAAACCATCGATGAAATGGATGAGTTCTTAACCATAGTTGACTCTCATTACACAAAAGAAACCCCCCAAAAAAGTCCACAAAACTGACACTTGGATGCCAGGCCATGACTGCCTATAACAGACAACCACTGGGACCATATTCACCAAGGTACTTAAGCCAAATAAGACTAAAAGGACATTATAGGGACTGGCAATTGGGAAACTACAGTGCATTACCAGATCCCACATAAATGAGATTGATTGTAGATCATGGACCTGCCCCTCCCTACCATAATTACATAATAAACTAACCAATCTAACTCACCACAGAGGCACTAACAGTAGCAACATATATTCATTAGAATATTAACATTTTATAGATGTTATTTAGTATTGTATATAGGTTTGTATATCCTTTACCATAAAGTGTTTTTGAGATTTTTATATTAATCCTAGGGGGGAAATAATGACAGTACAACAAGCTTAAAAGAGAGGAATAGCCAGGCAAGGTAGATTCATATTATATATCCCTGATGGTATGCAAATTTATGGTCCCTAAGTAAAAAAAAATTTCCTATTTTTTTTTTGTGCAATTTTGGAGATATAAAATGGTATATTCCTAATCTCATATATGTTTCACCTATTTTTCCTCACAGCTCCATCTGAGCTGGATTTAATCCCTCTCTGAGTACATATACTATCAACAAGTTATATAGGTATCAGTACAAATATATATGAGCCAAACAACTGTAGTATCATAAGTTTATATATATTATAATGTGTATATTTTATTTTAAAATAATATATTTTGTATTATAGATTTATTTTGTCAAAAAGAGTTGATTTTTTATTTTACATTTGAAATTGCATGTATATAGACATGGTCTACACATGACCATGTTATATGTAGAGTAATATTGTTAAAAGTTCTGATTCTTAATTTTAACCTCGATTAAGTCAAAAGCCACACTGGGCACACCTGTTTTAACATAGCTGGATGAGGTCATTTACATTGTCGCTAAGTAATAATATTTTCCCAAAAATGTATAATTTTTGTAAACAAAATTACTGAACTGAAACTATTGCAAATTCATTAGGGATTTAAAATGATCAAAACACGTCCTATTAAAAATTAACAGGAAACTTTAATGATCAAGTTTAGTTAAAACTTCCTGTTAAAAATTAATAGGGAAGTTTAAAAGGATTAAGTTATATAATTTCAGAGTGTGCTAATTGATTATCGGCAAGGTGTTCTAATCCTTGAAGCATATAAATAGGCCATATTTCTTGCTATAAATTTGCTATTCAATAATTTTAAGGAGCATCGCTGCCACAATCCATGCCAGTTTTTCACTTCGACATGTCTGGCTAAGAAGCAACAGATTTGCCATTTCTCCAAAAGAAGATGGCAATCTCTAGTCATTTTACATGCCTAAAAGCCTGTCATCATCACCATATAGGAAATCCTCCAGCTAACGAATTGCTGCAAGAAGATTGTAGTTAAAACCATGTGATCTATCCAGAGAAGACTTTCACTATGCCCACTGCTACAACCAAGAAGATTGGCAATATTCTTTTCAAAGACTGCAAAGTTCTACAAATTAATATATTCTACAAATTAATATTTAAATCAGTAATTTTAATATTAAGCTAGCTTATTTATTATAATGAATGTTCAATCTTATTTCTTAAGACTCTGTTAAATTAAATCATTTATAAAGTAAAACTATGTAAAACTTGCCTGAATTCATCTTTATAATGTAAAATAATTTATTTTTCTAATCTATAAATAACTGCAATCTGTTATGATTCAAATTTTTTAAAACTTCAGTCGTGTCTAAATTTTCAGGAATAGGGATGTATTTCATGAGTATTTGACTGTGGCAAAGCTTTGGAACACTGATAACTTCTGGACAATTTCAATCCACATTGTTAACAAAATCTTGATGGGCAAACCTTAACAATATGCTTTGCAAAAGAAACATTGAGGTCAATCACCTCTAAAGGTTATTATCAAAGGAGAAGATTCAATGGCAAGCTTGGATGTCAGTAAGCAAAAATTTCTAAACTTATCAAGCAGAAGCTGGTGATCTATATTACTGAAATCTAGCAATTCTTAATTTGACCAGGAAATATCAGATGCCACTCTAGGTTATGTAATGTAATAGTTTATCACCTAAACATTTTTTTTATAAAAATCTTTTTGAACAGAATTATGGAATACTATACAGATGTATCTGTTGTTGATGTGCAGCAAAACTTTATAAATAATACTCCATAAAGTTTTTTGGTGAGCAATGCATAAAATATAAAACTTGAAAAAGTCAATTGACAGTAACAATGAGTTTTAGCATTGTAAAACTTTTTAAATGATCTAAGCAAGGTATGGGGGACTGCTAAATGAATTTTTTTAGTATGGGATGATTGATAATTAATCAACATAGAATAAAAAATAGAACTATTAATAGGCATATCTAATTCAAATTGACATTTAGCCAATTAAAAATATCACTAACATCAACTTATAAACATTCCATGTTTATTTGGGTCCCTGAATTGCAAATTTGTAGCACATTAATGTATCTATTTTTCACACTTTTATCTTAAATTATTATTAGCAACTTATTTTTGAAGGCTGGAGTCAGATTTCGGTGAATTACTTGAACAATATATTAGGACTAGTGTTACTAATATTCAAGGCAAAAAGTTTTTCACATTATTAATAATAATCACAAATGTATTAAAAAATAAAATGTTCTTATTAGTATGACTATTTCTTTACAACAAGAATATTGGAAAGTATAGACACAATGCTTGACTGATGGTTATCTAGAGAATATGATGAAAATGTAGATACTGCCCTATCATTTGACAGTAAATGAAAAGAATCTTCCCAAACAGCAGACCTTTTAATTAGCTCACTTTAAAGATAACAAGAAAGAGAAAACCACTCAACTGAACTCAAAGCAAATTCAACTGAGACATTTAAAAATCTCTCCAACAAAAAAGACCTTTAACAGGAGTAAAAAAAAAAAGGAATTTAGCCAAATAAATGGTGATGATAATGCCAAAAGATAGATATTTTGGATCACTTCCACCTGTATTAAAAAGAAATGTTTAGTTACATGAATAGAACTGTTATGCTAGTTGTCATTTTTATGTTTGAATATTACATGATCTCTAAACAGTTGGTTATATGATCTAAATTATATTAGAAGATGTAATTAATAAAAGTTCAGAATTAATAGGTTATTAATGTTTTATTTATAGGTTACCTTTTTTGATATTCAAGTCTTTTTTCAGTGTTCAGAAACTATAATTCAAACTAATATAAAATCAATTAGGTTTGCATCTATTTTAAGTTTTCTCAGATCAGTAACCATCTACTGAATCAATACAAACCCCTTACTTGACTTTTTCAAATTTCTTCTATATGATATCTTAGAGTAAAAACCTGCTTACATTTACCTAGTTAAGATTCTGCTAAACATTTGAAGCCATAGAAGAAATGATTTAGTAATTCATCGTTTTATGCATTTAATTTTCTAGTAGAAAATACAGAATCAGAAACACAGCTTACATAATCTCAAATAAAACCCATTTGAACACAGTTTACATAATATCAAATAAAACCCATTTGAAATCTTTCATTTATATTATAGAATCTGAAAAGTAAAATTACGTCAATTGTAGTTTGCCATTCGTTATCATAATTTATTATTGCATTTTATTATTCTTTGGAAGTTTAAAAATATTTAAAGCAATGACTTTTTTTTTCCAATGTTGTCTTCACAAATATAACAAATTCTAAAATAAGAAGAAAGTATAAATAATTAAAATCTTTTCTCCATGATTTTTATTTAATGAATAATTGATTGCTGCAATAATAAAATTGTTTTTAAAATATATATAGTATTTGATTTAAGAAGCTCTATGTTTTTTATGATTATCATAAGACATTAAAAACTTATAAAAAGATTGTTTATGACAGCTCAGTTCATTTTAATAAGAATGCAAAGAATTTACTAAACTGATTATTTACAAAAAAAAAAAATCTGATTTATGGTTCTTTATTTTTATTACGTAGGTTAGCATCTCCAGAGCTCAGAGGATATCAGTTATATCTCACGTTTTCTCTCTCTCTTTTATTATTATAAAAACTCCATTTACTAAACTATTAGTGAATAAATTTGATCTAGAAATTTTCTGTTGGAACAGTTAGTTATAGAAAAAAATATCAAACAGTGTGTAGCCTGTAATTGAGATTAAGGGCAAACAGTTTTCATATGACGTAAGAGAGACTAAACAGCGAAAAGTTTTAAACAATAATCGTAAAAAAGTTGTATCTTAAAATAAATAAAATTTATTAGGTGGTTGATACAACAATGAAGCTTTATTGAATTCAAAATAGATTATGAAGATATGGTAAACTACCGGCTCAACGTCGGTAGGTGCGTGATACCGCCCTCCTATTGAGAAAAGCAGCGTCATATTACATCGTGTTTATCTTTTACGATCAGCGCAGCCGCACTTTTCTTTCCTACCAACTTAGAATTTTATGTGACAAAATGAGTTTATAAAACCCTTTTTTTATATATATATAGAAGAATGTTTGTGTATATACAGATGTATATAATAGATGCAAGAAATGGATGGGTAGAGTCAGAGATAAAGATTTTAAAATTTTTTAACAATAAAAGAGGTCTTTAAATGTATTCTTTCAATAAAAAAGTTTTACATTTTTAATAGTGCAAATTCCATATTTTTATGCAAAATAGATTTCATTTATTATGATTTTCGACTATGTGAAAGAATATATTTGTCAAAACTTCAGTCAAACATCATTTTTTAATTATTACATTAACATTTTTAAATATATACAGTCTATAATTCTAATATTAACTATTGATAATTCGTAATACCTTTATTTTACAGATCACCATAATCATTTTTTATTAATTTGTGATTGGTTTAAGTCACTTTTTTCTGATATATGTTTTTTTTTTCCTTGATAGAATTTTTTTTCTTCTATTACTTGTACGTTTTTTCTAGGGATATTACTATACTCTGAGATCTAGTTTAAAATATCAAATGTCCATTAATTTTTATTTTTTTAGAAATATGTCAAACTTAGCTCTATTTCAGCCGGATAACTTTATTTAGGAATATCAGTGATATATGTTATTGTTCTATCATATTCACACTTGGGTTTTAATTGTTCCTTACTGAACATACAACACACATTTCTTTTAATACTTTACTGATTTGTTTGCATTCTGTACATTGTAATTTTATAAAGTGTCTAAGCCATAAATAAATACTGGTGGAACATGTTTAGTTAAAATTGTTTTTCAGGCATTAAACATATTTTATTTTAATGCTAATTTTCTAAAAGCAATCTATTCAAGTTTAATTCTGTGATAAATTTCAGGCACGCAAAGTTTAAAATTTAGTTTAAATTAAAAAATTGAAAATTATTAATTTAATGCTATTATCAAAAAATTTCAGACAACAACAATAATTTAAATATTATTAAAATAGCAGTCAAAGTTTATGATAGAAATATTACATATAATTAATAGGCTTGTTTATCTCATGGTAACATGGTATAAATACAGTAATGAAAAGTGTTCTAGGCAAACCATACAGACAACATCAAACATAGGTAGTCACTTTAAAACAATGAGCTCCCTGTGATATCATTACTCATCATAAATTATCCCATTATAATAAGAAAATTTTCGCAAACAATTTCTTTAGTATAACATATATCAGTATCAGAATAAAAATATTTAAAAAAATATTCATATAAATTTTATGTAATTAGTTATTATGCTCATATAATCATGAATTAAATAGTAATAAAATATCATATGTGGATTGGTGTATTTGATTTTTGAATAATAGCAGTAATTATGAACAGGACCATACATGGATGAATTTTCAACTGATATTCACTATGGTCCAACATATTATGTAGAAGTTTGATATTTTAACCAAGATTAAGAGTGTTTAGATTTTGCAACTCTGTCTTAATATGTAAAATATATTGTATAAAAAAACCCAGAACAATTTGTTTAATGTATACAAAATACAAAGGAATATGTTAATAATAGTGATTATATATTATGTTGCTACAGTAATAATAATCATATAATCAATAGTTAATAAGTTAAGTGAGCTTAGGAAATCAAAATGATAAGCTGAGCACAACTTCAATTATTTGAGATTTTTTTTAAAGCTAAGAATTGTTTTCTGTCATCCAGTAATTTAAACTGAGCAGAGCAGTATATCGCTGAAGCAAGAATAACCTCTATAGTTTAAATCTTTGGTGACCACTGACACTGCTGAAATATTTATTTGAATTATATCATTGAACAGAAGTAATATTAATTTGAACAATGGTAAAACACAAACACTTTACATATAAAGTAATTTTTCTAAATAACTTCACAAAATATTAAATTTATTGTTTAAACTAAAATATATGAAATTATTTAATTTTTATTTATGCAACGATTGATGTAATTATTTTTAAGATAGTGAGCATTAAGACTTGTATTTGAAATAAAAATGAATCACTTAATTGAAATAACTGTAACATAGCACAAAAAACCCATTAATCATTGCCAATAATAGTAGGGTGAATTACACACTATTATTTACTTAGAATTTATAATATGGACATTCTACTTTTTTAGATCTTATATATCATTAAGAATTTGTGCTGGTTAATATTTTTAAGGCAAACTATAAAAAAACTCTAATGGTACTTAAAAGTTTCTCATACTGGTATTAATCATTGATGATATTTATTTATTTTTGTTTTTGGTAATCTGTCATATTTAAACATAGTTTTTATGACATTTATGTTATAATATTGAAATTATTCACAGTTTTGTAGTAGTTTATCTGCATTGTAAAATGGTGAGCTGTTTAAGCCAAAGAAGTAATGCATTGTATTATCAACCAAGCAATAGATTCAGCAACTTACTTTGTTCTGATCTCAAGCCATGAGTTTACATGTTAATAATGTATATTATTATGAATTAATATATGTGTTTGTATATAAATCTATTGTTTTAATAGTTTGTGGGGTTTTGGTTTATGTGGTCAATGGGTAATAACTAAAAACTTTTAAAGTTAGCAAGTAAATCATGTCACTGTTATTGATGATATTTTGAATGATATATTTAGTAAAGAGAAAAAAAGTGGTGTATTATTACAAAAAGAGAAAAAAAAGTGGTATATTATTACAAAAACAAATCTCTAATTCCATATGAAAATTTGTAATAATTATTGATTTGAAATTTTGGATTCTCATCTGAATGGATAGATAAAATTTCAAAACACCAATTTCAATAAGCAAATGATGGTGAATGAAACTGTTGGCATTTTGGATTATGCATTTAGTAGAGAAATAAAGGTAATAAATTTTTATCAAAAATCCACCTCTAATTAGATATAAAAATTTTCGCTGATTATTGACTTGAATCTTAAATCCACATCTGAATCAATAAATAAAATATCAGAAACACATATGATGTTAGAACTATATTTTCAACATCATGTAGCATAGAACACAGAATATATACTAAGATAATTCTTTTTTGAATAAAGTTTTAAAAAGTTAATAACAAAGAGTAACTAACAGTAGATTGAGATTACATAAGCTTAAAAAATATTAGCCTGTCTACATTTTAAAGGATTTTAAATGTTGGTCTCAAGTATGATCATTAAATGGGAAAACAAAACCTGCTTTTTAAAACATTTATCATCAGAAATCAATGTTTTCTAAGGAAAATTGAGTTTGTAAAAAATTGAACAAATAATTGCAGTGATTAACATCCAGATGAATATTCCAATATTTGTCTATCATTCTAGCATGAGCTTCACATGCATAATATTATATTATGAAAGAAATAATGTCATTAGAGAAATCCCTATATAATGTCTGACTGAAAGCATGATATATAATTGGATATGTTATCATTCATATTTTCTGCAATTAATATAAAAAAAATTGCCACCAGCAAAAAACTCCTATGAGCAGGTGATCCCCTTATGCATCTTTAAATTATGGTAGTAAAACTATCACAATTTTGGCATATATGTTATATTTATTAGTAAACCATTAATAATGCATCACAGGTAAGGTCATTGGAACTTTGTGGAAGATCAGATTCATTGGTGTTGAATAAATGGTTTTATTACTAACACTTTCAGTTAAAATTGTGAATGATAATAATGCTTCCACTTAGGATAGTCTGCATACTGACACATGAAAAAACTAGATGAAGAACATGTTACACATTTTCCATAGCCTCCCTAGTCACACAATTTATTATTGAGCTTGCATGACCAGTCTTGAAGAATAAGTAAGATATCAAATTCAAATTTTATATAATTTATCTGCATATAATACTAGCAATTTTTAATTTAGTTGGTAATACCTTAATATTATCATAGATGTACATAATTTTTGTTATCCCTGAGTGTAATAATATTAAAATTCTGCAAAAGTTGGACATTTTAAAAACATTAATAGCAAAGATTATTAATTATATATATCAAAATTGATGTGTCAAATCATAAGTAAGCATGAAAACAAAATATGAATTGTTAGTCATATTTGCATTTTTAAAAAAGGGTAACTATCTCAATATTATATATCACCCTCAGAACTTTTTTGAATATATCAGTTGGAGAAAAAAGTACATATATAGTATTGAGATAGTTATATTCTTCATTCACCCAGATAACACAGCTAGACTCACTTTATTTAATTATTTTCCAATGTAAAATAAACAAATTGAATTCTCATAAGACATCTGTTTTGATTACAATTTAATTTTTCATATTCAAGAAACCTTACAGATTTAATGTTCAATCACTTTTCATGGCATATGTTCTATTTATATAGAATTCTAGTTATTTCTCTTTGGATTATATTTTTTATTATAGATTACATGGATTTTTTCTTTTTAATTTGGAAGCATTATTAGACACTTCAATTTATAACAGAAAATCATAGTAAAGATGTTTGCATAAATAAAAAACATTTATTATCATGCATACATTTAAAATAATTATCCTAAATATCAGAAAACTAACAGCAAAAAAAAGTTATGTGAGATCATGTACTACTTGAAACTCATTACAATGATTCAATTTTTTTGATGAAACCAAGATATTGTGCAAAAACACACAGTATAGTTATAACACTGTAAGAAATTACAGATTCAGCCTGTATTATGCCCATTCCTCTTCTGTATATTTAAATGGTTTTAAAGTTCTACATATGAGGGGTCAGAATGACTTAATTGGCAAACAAGGGCTTTGAACATGCCACCATCAGATTTTCGATGATATAGATAGCTGAAAAATTGGAGAGTTGAGAAGATTGAAGCCTGTCCATAAAGTTTGATCTGGATCAACTGATGAGTGCAGGTTATGCACAAAATATATATAGTAAAGATCATTTATCTTTTATATAAGATGGAGTGGATGACTAAAGGAAACTTGAAATTCTGGATTTAAATGCCTTCTGATAACACTATGGAATAAATATATTTTAATGTTTATATATAATAATATATATATGCCAGCTATTATTAATCTAATTAATACAAACCTGTCTCCCAAGATAATAAAAACTATCCTCATCAAAAAACTTATTTTCATCTTGTCTCATCTAATAAATTCTTAATATTTTCCAACTATATTCACATACCATAGAAAATTCTTTATCAGTTCTAAATAATAATCAGCCTAAATAATTGTAATTGTAATTAGTTGATTGCTTCAGTCTTATTTAGATTGATTATTATGTTAAGTATATGTGTATAATAACATTGTGGAATAATAATTTTTATATTGGATATTTGACCATTGTGTGTACTTAAAAAATTATCTAAACATCAAGAGAATTCATTCTTGAAGATTATTTAATTTCAATTATGACTTTTATCCATCATTTACTCAATTTTAACTCTATCCTTACTGATACTACATCAACAAATGCTTATGCATTTAAGAATCCCTATATTATTTATTTATTTTAAGACAATGCTTGAGCAGTCTGTTTTTATTTATTTTTAGACCAGTGTTTAATTTCAATACTAATTTACACAATACAACAATAATTCTTATTTAGAACAAATGTCTATTCCAATGCAATATCTCAAACACTATGATATCAATCTTGATTCTTGTAGTATACTTCACTATTATCTTGAAACTTAATTCTGGTTTGCATTCATTCCAGCAGCAAAATGAAATCATCTAATCAAAATTCTACATGATCTTGTGCATTAGTTGTATTAGAGTGGATAGCTGTATGAATCTTGAAAGTCTGAGTTCAAATCCCTTCTAATTACATATAATCAATTAGTAAAAAAAAGTAAGTCTTTTTTAAGGTTATTCCCAAAACACAGTAAAGTGTTAAAAACAACAACAATTAATACCTTTCCCTAAAGAATCTCCGAAACTATCTGCTTATAAAACATGACTCTTTTTCATATTACAGGAATGCCTCGATTAGTGCTGTTAATTGGTTCTGGCTATATCCCACACTGTTTGAAACCATACCAATTGAGGAACAAAAGCTATAGGAAAAATGGTAATTGGTTCCAATAAATTTTTTTGTCAGCACTTTTTCAATTATCAATATATTAATGATGATTTCCATGTTTGAAATAAATAATAAAATGATATGACAAAATAAAATAATATAAATAAATTTAAAAGCTTTATTAATGTATAATTGAACAAAAAACTATACTGTACTGTATATATTTTTAAAGATTTTATTTTTTATTACCAAAAAATTGCAATATTGATGTCTTCACTGGTTTTTTCTTTGGCCTCTTCTCTTCATACATTTCTTTGTAGCATCAAATTGTAATGTTGATATTTTGGCAAATTGTAAAGCTATATTTTATATTTGGATCAACTTCCATAATATAGTCAGAAAGAGTTTCAACCATGTTAGTAATTTTCTCAAGAACTTCAGCTGTTATTTCTTTTGTAGGAACTTCATGTAACTGCATTATCTAAGTTGGTCTCATCTTCTTCATAGGCTCATTGGTCTAGAATTTCATTATCCAAGATTTGATTTAATACACTCAACTACATTGGCAGAATCTAATTCTTCAAAACCAAGTTCTTTTCAAATTTTTACTATGTTATTTGTAACTTCATCAAAATGGGCTTCGAAACCAATGAAATCATTTGCACAATTTAGTGTGATATGTTTTCATACTGCCCTCATATTACTGGCTGTAATTTCAATCTATGCTTCTCTCATGTTTTCAATAGCATTTTTGATGTTGTAGCTTTTTCAAAATTTAGTTAAAGTTTGAGCATTTTCCCCCATTGTGGTTTTTATGGCTTGTGCAAACGTTTTGCACAAATAATAGGCCTTAAAAGTTGCAATGATACTTTGGTCCATTGGCTGAATTAATGAAGTGGTATTTGTTGGAAGAAAACTTATTTTTATGCATTCATTTAAATCACAAAGTCCAGTTGGATGACCTGGTGCATTATTTAAGATCAATAAAATCTTAAAATCAAAACCATTTTCTCTGCAATAACACTCTATTGTAGGACAAAAGTACTTGGTAAACCAATCTTCAAATAATTTTTTTGTAATCCATGCTTTTTTATTTGAGTGTCACAATATGGGGAGAGTATTCTTTGAGAAACCTTTAAGACATCTAGGATTTTCAGCATGGTACACAAGAATTGGTTTTAATTTGAAATCTTCTGCTGCATTTCCCAATAAAGGTTTTAGGTGGTTTTCCTTTTCATTTGCTGTGATATAAGTTTGTGTTGGTAATTTTTTCCAAAACATTCCTGTTTTGTCAACATTAAATATTTGTTCATCTTTATAACCTTCTTTTTCTATAATTTCATTTAATTCCTGAGGATATTTTAAAGTAGCTTCTTTATCTGCACTTGCACTTTTATCTACAATACATACATTAAAAATGCCAGTTCACTTTTTAAAATGAAAAAACCACCCACGACTGGCTGTAAAAATTTCACTAGTTTCTCCTGCTTCTTCATTTTCTGTTTTTGGGGGGTTTTTTTTCATGACATTGTAGAGACTAAGCATTTTGGCTTGAATTTCCATTTGACTTAGAGGAATTCTTTTTTAATTTAAATCTTCAACCCATATTGATAAGAGCCATTCCATATCTACCATTAGTCTGCTTCTGTTTTTAGTTATTGATTTAGATAAATAAGATGCTGTAGTTATACCATGCAATTTATATTGATCTTTCTTTTTAATAATTTGTCTAACTGAAGATTTGTTCATTCCTTTTTCACAGCATATTTTAGCAAAGGAAGCACCTTCTTTATGAAGCTTTATTATATCAAGTTTTTGTTCTAATGTTAACCACTTATGTGTAAAACTTTTTCTTTTCACACTCATAGTTAAAAGGGGTGATTATAATTTTTAAAAGCTGAAAATAATGAATAACATATTTTTTAGTGGATTATTGTTCTATTGTTGTACTATAGTGAAACCACATTAATCGAGGCATTCTTGTATTTCATAAAGAAGAGAGTGATGATGATTCTGGAATATATGTAAATTATAATTTATTATGTCACCCAAACTTTGGCACAAAATTTGATTTTATTTTAACCATTTTGTTGTAAAAAGTAGAGATATGGAAAATTCCTTAAATTCAAAACACATTGGCTGCTGTCTCCATATCTTTTATAGATTATAAAATTATGTATTATAGTTTAATGCTTTTTAATATTAATATTTTAATCATAATTGCAATGAAAACATCAAATGCTTTCTTAGCAATAATGTGATATTCTCTATCCAAAAATCCAATCAAACTCAAATTCTCCTAAAAGTAGTATATTACCGCCAATCATGTTTAAAGAAATTAAGATTAACATTTTCACAAAGGGCATTATCTTTCATCAGTATTATCAAATCTTTTTCCCCCTAACTATATTAAATGCAAAAAAAAGTAGCATCACAATCTAGGAATATAATTTCTTTGCAAAATAAATGAAATTACTACATTATTTCTTTTCAGAATTGATACTAGAATATATCCAAATTGTACTAGCAAGTAATAACTACTTACTAACGAAATAATAGTTTTTAAAAGTATATTCATCTTTCTTTTTTTTTGCTCAAGTTGATATTTCATAAGGCACTAACTCCAAGCATTACTTAATTGATAATGAAAGAGCTATGTTTTAGGCATATAAAAATTGCCAATTAATTAAACTTAAATTGCTAAACTATCACTATCACTGGAATAACTCAAGGCAATCAGCTTGCCTACTAGGGTCACAAAACAACTAATTGATAAACTCTATGGTTTCATGAAAATTACAATACTATGATGGACATAAGTATTCATATTATACAAAGTGATATTAGTCTCATTACTCCCAAGTGTATAAAATATATTCTGATATTCAAACACACACATTGTAAAAAGTGTATCTGCTTACTGCATTATCTCATTAACTCTAATTTCAAGCACACGATTTATTATTTTAATATAAATGAAAATCATTAATTAAATTGTAATCAATTTTATGCATTAATACAAAAGCATGCTTCTTGCATGGAATGACATTTTCAAAACAATGTTGCCCACTGGAATACATTTATGACTTAAATACAAGTATTTTTTAAAATTATTTTACTTCATGCATGAAGAATTTATACATGGAATTATTTATTATGGCATGGTTGAATTCAAGTTTCATGGATTGCAGTCTAGCTCTGCTACATCCAGCATTAAAACTTTTTATAACTCCTTAGCAATAAACAATTTAATTATTGCCCTATATAATTTGATGCTGTGGGAGAGTGACAGACTTTGGAGCTTAAGATCCATGGATCAAGACCCAACCCTGTCACTACTGGTGCTAAAGCTTCTTATGAACTTCTGAGAAAAAAAAACATTCCATTACCCCACCCTGCATGGTAGAATGGAAAATTCTATATCACTCTAACTATATTTTCAGAAAAGGAATATTACAAATTATTATTTATATACTATGTTAATAAACTTATTTCTTATTTAAAGTGCTTGCTATCATAATATATATGTAAATTATGTGAAATTTAGATCTTTTTAGCAATTATATATAAAGCTATGTTAGTTATACAGTTACAGAATATTATAGTTTAATAAAAGGCTTGTCAGCCCAAAGGTCTTCAAGAGTTACTTTGGTCATGGGTTATCTTTTCTTGACCTGCATGTCATTATATATCTACTTTGGTAAGTATAGCCAAATAAAGTTTAAAGTTCAAATCCTTTCTGAGCTCTAGTGTGGGTATGAATTTTTGTAATGTAATGCTCACAAAAATGTAAGATTTTTTGTACATCTAAAAAAATGTAAAGAAACAACCCTAAGAAAAAATTCTTGCTAGGTCAAAATTACATCCCTACATGCTTTTAAAAAATATGAATACAAATAATTAACACAGAGCTATTATTTATTTATTCTTAAGGCACATAAATAAATACAAAAACAAAAAAAAAAGTAATATTTATCTATTTCTATTTCATTGTTGTGTATCTGAACAGATTTAACAAATTTTATATTATTTTTAACTTCTCAAACAATAGTATATTTGCTTTATCTTATTCAGATATATTTCACAATTATTTTTTTAAAATAAACAATTCATATATCACATCCACTTACTATTACATTTGATAACAAAACATAATTTTATATATGTTATTATTTTGTGCATTAAGTATTTGTTACGACATATTTGCTCACAAATATTCATGAAACAATTTTCAGCTAATATGACCACACACACTGAGTATTAATGTATGTACTTTTGAATAATCGGAGAGTCACCATTGAACATTTAGCATGGAATATGATAATACATTTATATTTAAAAATTTACTGTTTAATTTATAAAATATATTTTATAGATTAAAATATAACTCTGTTTTTAAAAATAAGTATATAAAAAGGGTTTGCTGTTAACTGAAAGGAGACCCTTAGATCCCTTGTGTAGGCCTTAAACAATGGAGCAGGGCAAATACCTAATGTCCACTCTATATGTTCTTGTCATTGCAGCTGTTATATGAAAATGCTGATCACCAACACACATTAGCCAGTGTGGTGATCTTATTAGCTTTTACCTCTGAGTTTAAAATCAAGAAACACCATAGTCTTTCTTCTCAGTTTCCTGATAAGACAGAATGAATATGTGTGTGAATAAAAAAAAAATCTAATAGATATATACAATCATGACAGACAAAATAAATCATGACCCTTATTCCCAGGAGGCTGTAAAGTTACCAGCCAAGGATGCTAAGAATTCCCTGATTGCAGACCCAGGCTGTCCTTTGATGATGATTTTTTATTTAGGTACTTACAACTGCAGGACACTTACAAGTGAAGGAAGATTACAAGAATTAGAAGAAAAATGGTCTTATATTAAATGGGACATTATTGGGGAATTAGAAGAAAAGGTGAAGAGACAATCGATTTAAAAACTAAACATGTACTCTACTACCAAGGCACAAATATTGGAAGTATAAGTGGAGTAGAATTCATTATAAATATAAATAAAAAGTGGAAGAACAACATTGTGAAGATTAATGATGTATCAGACAGAATGGCAAATTGGCTATTCAATTTAATAGCAGATACCAAATACAGATAATTCAGATTTATGCCCCAACAAGTTCTCATAGTAATGAAGTAGTAAAGATTCTTATATGGATGTACAAAAAACCTTTGATGAGACTAAACAACACTTTAAAATTGTTATGGGAGACTTTAATGCTAAAATTAGTAAACAAATGAAAGATGAAAATGCTGTAGGTGATTTTGGTTATGGTAACAGAAATGATAATAGAAATGAGAGAGGTCATAGACTTGTGGAGTTTACAGAAAAAGAAAAACATTATATTATGAATTCTATTTTTGAAAAAAATGTTAAAAGGAAATGAACATGGAATCATCCAAATAAAGGTGCAGCAGAATTGGATTTATTTTGACTAACAGAAAATATATATTTCAAGATAGTAATGTTCTTAATAAATTCAACACAGGAAGTGATCATTGGTTCAGAACAAATAAATAAGACACCATACAATGATGTGAAAGTAAACTTTCTTCAGAAAACAAATGAATTCTTTTTTATTTTTTAAAATGCAAACAAATGAAAATGGATTTATGATAATTTTTTCAAATTCTGCTTTTAAAATGTAATATTTGTTGTATAATTATTACAATATTTAAAAAAATTCTAGCACCATGTTAATTCTGCAGGTAATAGCATTATGCAGTCAGTTTCATATAAATCAGGGTGAACTTATGCCATCATTTTCTTTGTTAATATTATAAGTAAGTTTATTCATTTCTATTTTTTAAAATGAAACATAAATGAATAAAATCAAAGTATATACATATATTTTTGTTTTAAATAATTAGCAACAAATTAGTATATAAAAATGATAAGAAATATTTAATAAACAAGCAAAAAAACATTTTTTTTTATTCTAAAAAATTGCATGAAACATGAGTCCAAAAAAGGAACATATTTAGAGGAGTTTTTTCTATCATTAATAATAGAGGAAAGATTAATGATATTTTCCAATGGTCCATAAGATTCTGACCATTTTCAGCCTTTTTTAAATTAGTAAATCAATAAAAGCAAGACAACAGAAACTGCATAATTAAAAAGACCTAAATTAATATCAGTTATGGTAACAGTAAAACAACAATCTAATGTGGTACAATATCATGCTATTTCTGAAGAAAACAAGCTATGAGTTTTAATGAAAATGAGACAATCAATAGTAAGAATGGGGGGGGGGGGATGACATAAATTGAATAAAGAAATTTATTTTTATACATACATTTTTAGCAAACTATAAATTTTAACATGCTAGGCCATATGCAAACCTGGATTGGTTAGACCTGGCTTAATGGTAATAAGTCTACTTGTTATATTTATAGTGTAGATTTAAATATTGGTTGGGTAACATTTGAATTTTTTCAGATTTTAATCACTTAGAATTTTTTTTTCATGAAGCTGCTACATAACCAAACAAGGCAACCGGATAGCTAGCAGGTAAGCCAAGAACAAGAAAACACTCAAATCCTTACCACCCAACAATTGTTTTTATCACTTCATGAGACTATTGGCAAGACCTCCACCCTGAATTGAGCTATTTAAATGATGCTTATTTTGCTATCCATCTACTTGTTATTATTATTTAATAAAATTTGTTTCTAATATTAAATTCAATATCAGTTGCATAAATTTATTTATCTTTACATTTAAATTCCATACTTTGTTCTAACTGCAGTCTTTTTTTAAAAAACAAACCAACACACAAAAACAAAAGAGCTTCTAATAAATAAATACCAATGTTTTCATTTTATACATTTTCTAAGTTTTTCAGAATGCTTTAAACATTCACAATAATAAAATAACCCATTAGAAATTTATTAGGATTCAGAGTTCAAACTTTGTGAATGATTAACTTAACTTATAATTGTGCATTTCATTTTGATAACCATTTGACTATAATGATTAAAAAATAAGTTTCTTCATTTCAACATATAAATCTGACAAAATTTTTTAATGAATTATTGGCAGACACCCGGCCAACTATTTTTGTATATATTAGCCCAGAAAAAAAATTGCTAGATCACATAGTGTTCTTTCCCATTTTATATACATCCTAAAATACAAAATTTAGACATCAGATTTTTGAACTTATGTATTTTTATCATTTACCAAAGTCAATCTGTATGAGGTGTTACCAATAAAATAGTTATTATCATTAATAAAAATAACAACAAATATTAAGTCATTTATATTTTCATTTAAGCATATTATATGACAGCTATATCTGTCTTTTACATATATATTAAAAAAATAATCAAATTGTTTATTGCTCAGGAATTCAAAAGAAGTTTAAGCACTTGAAGTGACCAAGCTAGGTCATGACTCATAAACTGTTCTGTCATTTCAATACTGACCCTATAGAGCTGTAAATATATATTATATTAATACAAATATTTTAGACTTATCTCTGGCTTTGAGTAAGGATGAGGAAGAGACTAGCATTTTGATAACATCTCAATATATAAGAGCATTGTATATATGTGAGTAAACACAAACTCGCCCATTTTTACAGCGCACCATTAATTTTTATGCCAAAAATATAAAACATTTATTTTGTGTGAATCTAAATTTGTTTTGATTCCAGTAGTTTAAAGATTATAAATGCATATATTTAATTCGAACAAAAAATATATAAATACATGTATCAAATTGCATTTTTTTATTAATAGTATTATATCTACACTATAGGCACTTTTGGAAAATAAATGTAAATGTTTGTTGTGTACGAAATGTGTATATGTATTAAATTCATTACAGTTGTATTTATAAAAAAAATTACTTTCATAATTTGATCCATATAGCTTAAAGGGTAAAATATAAATATATATCTTTCATTTGCTACAAATTTCCTTTCTATTTTTTTTTTTTGTATAGAATATTTTGAAAAATAAACAAATATACGTACTATTGAGAGAGAAAATACGTATTAGTTATTTAATACTATCAATTCTGCATCCATTCTCGAGAGATAATTATTTTGAGATAAATTTTTAACTCTGAAAATAGAGCGTAATGAAACATATCAGTAATGACGGAAATGTTATTTCATACTTTATACCTATATTTTTATAAAGAAAAACAAATTCTCAAGCAAGAATTAATAGTTCAAATGGCAAAATATTGACCAACACGTTAAAAAAAAAAAAATAGTGGTGCCCTCTATATGCCTAATTTAGCAAATTGAAGATACTGTAATACAATTTTATGTTTTAATTCGATTTCAAAATTTTAGATTAATAATAATGTCTTTATTATTTCAAAATTTTTGGAATGTGAATTTTAGCTATAAATATGGACTTTTCTTTAATCATATTAATAGTAACAACGACGTATTAAATTTATTAATAAATATTTAAGCTACTATTTTTAAAAATAAATTATCAAACTGAATTTTTACTTTCGTAAAAATATTTTGGATAAAAGAAAAAAAATGTACAAAATTTAGCTTTAAAAAAAAAAATCAATATTGTAGTAAAAAATGATTTTCTTTGAATGCTTTAATTTGTTTCCACTTGCGCATATTTAAATTAAGACAAAAACTTATATCTAATATATATTCAGTATCTTAAAATAATATATTTATATTATATCTCGATATATTATAACATAACTTTTATTATTTTAATTCATTGTTCGATTTCAGGCAGTTTATAATGAAGATAATTTAATATATATTACAATTAATATAATAAATATTAGTGTGTGTATTGGTTGTATGTAAGAAGATAAAATCAGCACTATTGCTGTGTTGGAAAATTAAGTGAAAGAATCATATTTATTTAAAAAAAGAAAAAGAAATTCTTGACATCTTAAGAAGGAAATGTTAAACGACTGAGCTGCTGAAACAACGGATAGTCAAATATAAGAACTTTGCTAGGTTATTTTAAACAATGAGTAAATGACGCATATTTGAAACATAGAGCAAGAGATGTGGAGTTAATTACCCCCCCCCCCATCGTATACTTTTTTAGATCTTGTTATATATATACCATTTTATATCTTGATAAGGGTAAGGATGGCTGTCTTTTGCAGATAATTAGTTTATAATAGAAAATTCATGAGATGTCTAACATTAATTAAATAATTGATGTCTTATCTTTATAAAGAGAACTCTTGTAAGAATGTATTTGATCTTATTTGAACAATTATTGACTTTAAAATACTATTTTTCACCATATTTTTGAAATTCACAATCACGTATTGCATTTTAATTTAAAATATGAATTGAACTTCAGTAATAGGTAAAAAAAATGTGTTTATCTCTCTTTTTTTAAAACTTACTTCGGTTTCTATCTGTTTAAATTTCAAAAAACCATTTATTCAAAAGAAATTAAAAAATAAACTAAATTGCGAAAATTTTGCACGTTTGCTTAATTTTTTTTGCTTAAAATAAAACTTATCTTGTGAGTTTACATTCAGTGTATTATGTTGGAAATCATAATTTATTAAAATGTCAAGTTTTATTCTCTCTCTCCCCTCCACACATACACAAAACAATCAAAATGTCAAATATATAAATAAAAAAATAGTTTATTGGACACTGTATATTAGAGTATATCTAGATCTCCTATGAAGTTTAACTGAGCTGTGAGGATGGCATACTCAAAAATTAAATTTATTCCTAACAAAAGTTAAAAAAAAATAAAATTATTCATTGATTCGAAGTATTATACTTAGCGTGCTACATTGGGGTTAGAGCTGTTGATATTCTGAAATAATTGTTAATAAGGTTATTATAATTTTGGATAACACTAAAGTCATTATCTAAAATTAATTTTTCCATTACTTTTAATTAGAATTTATTATTATTATTGTATCACATCTATATTGAATAAAAAATGATTACAAATTAAAAATGAAATTAAAAAAAAGAAAGAACTGTTATGCAGGGAATGGCCAATCAAATTAGAAGATAAAAATGACTTTATTACTAATAGTTTAGGGAAAATTATTAACAAAAAGCTAAAAGTGTTTTAGTGATTTGAATATTGCAAGTAAGAATTTCCATGGCAATGAAAAGAGAGAAAGCAGCTGTGAAGACCAAGCATGAAAAAGAAACTGGTCTGAGACATAGTTAATATAAGTTTTGATTGTGAATGAAAGATTAATCAAGCAAATATCAATGGAGGGCAATATCTTATTACAAAAGTAAAAGACAGCAAGATTTCATTTCCATATTAGAGAGTATCAAAGGTTAGTAATGTAACAGTTTCTTATAGTATTAGAAAGATCATGAGTGAGCCATGAAACAAAGTATTCTTTATTTTATTTATATGATTTAATGTGCATTGGAAAAATTAGCTTTTTTTTTTTAAAGCAGAACTAACAATCAGATCAGAAGACCAATTGTTTGAGGTCAATAAAGAAATCTGGATTAAGTGAGCAAACAGTCAATATTTTGTTGTTTCTTAAAAAGGCATATATACAAAAATATGCAAAAGTAATAGACTGATGTAGAGAAATAAAAACATAGGGTTATATAGAATGTTTCTTAGGAATGCTTCCAGAAAAGTTATTGTTGTTTTTACAACATGATAATTCATTAAAGAACATTACTAAAAATAAATACTAAAAAAATGGTCAATGATAATTTTATTTCAGAATAAATCAAAACTTTTTTGAATATATATTTAGTAATCTGCCAATGGACACATTTTTCTTATACATTAAATGTAAATATTGAATACTGTTTAGGCAAAGTTTAAAAACTAATTACATTTTTATCATAGTTTAGGAATGTGGTTAATGGGAAAATGTAACAAATAATTAATGGAGGGTTTAGAATTTAACAATGCAATATCAGAAGCAATTAAAAGATGCTCATAAAGTAAATATCCAATTTAAAATCACATGTGATGTGGAAACTAAAATTTTCGATAACTATTCAAAACATTGGGTTACATTAATATGTTACAAATTTTATTTAAATTACTAATTGAATGAGATTAGTGGTTGGACCAAAAATATAATAAGTTAAATGCTTTGAATAAAATTATCCACAAAGTATAAAATAAAGATATCAAGTGTTCAGAGAAAAAAGTATAATAAAAACATTGTTAAAAGCGCCATTTTATATTATGAATTAAAAAAAAGCAGTTTCTTTAATAAAGTGGTACACCTATACATTTACATTGATCCAGGCCAGAATGTAATATTTAAGATGATTAAAACTAAGTTTCATCATTGTTCTATGCTAGCACTTTTAACTATGTTGTTTGTTTAGTAGGATTATATAATATAATCATCTAGCAGATAGCGTAGTCTTATAAATTAGTAATCTATGTAATAATATCTATATGATCATGTTGATCAATAATAATTAATTTAAATTTATAAAGATTTGCTTTTTCAGTATCTTTAGGCTTTATCATGAATTCTGCTTGGTACCACAATGAATTTTATTTTTATGAATGACCTTTCTGTGGGTGCCTACAATTGAAACAATAGTGCTTCTATTGTATATTAGTGTCCTGTCTTTAATAATTACAAAAAGTGAAACTGTTGAGTTTGAGTATACAAATAGTAGTTCATGACTTTGTCTCAAGTATATTATTAATTGTCAATGAGATTTCACACTTTTGAGTCTATATCTATTATAGTAAGAATAATATGGATTAATTTTCATATCTGTACAATAATCACTTAAATTCTGATGTTAAAATTAAACTAATATTGCTTCACTCTTCAATGATATAATATTTTGCAAGAATACATTTATGCAATAGAAATAAAAAGTATTTCTAAGATCTCTTCAGAGATTCACTTTGAAACTTGAACAACAAATCACTTTATTAAAGTTTGGAATACCATGAAGAAAGCTGTATATCAAAAAAATTTCATCCTCTTGCATTCCTTTATCTTTTTGTTATTTTACTCTTGATATAATTTGGTCCTCTTTTAACATTCTGCATTCAAAAATAATTTTCATATCTGTACAATAATCACTTAAATTCTGATGTTAAAATTAAACTAATATTGCTTCACTCTTCAATGATATAATATTTTGCAAGAATACATTTATGCAATAAAAATAAAAAGTATTTCTAAGATCTCTTCAGAGATTCACTTTGAAACTTGAACAACAAATCACTTTATTAAAGTTTGGAATACAATGAAGAAAGCTGTATATCAAAAAAACTTCATCCTCTTGCATTCCTTTATCTTTTTGTTAGTTTTACTCTTGATATAATTTGGTCCTCTTTTAACATTCTGCATTCAAAAATAAATGTTCAATACCTTCTTGCCATTTCCAATTTAATATTCATTTACAGTCAAATTTACCCTATTTTTGCATACCAATCTTGGTATCATATTATTGTTCAAACAACAGTGATCTCTTCTATTACTTTTTGCCATTTGTTCAAACACTGATTTAATTGACAATTAATTTACGATTAGTTAGTCTTTATTAAGATCTGTTTGATAAAAACTAATTAGAAAGAAGCAAATAGTTTCACTCAGCTTGATATTGCTATTTAGTGCTTATCAATTTAAGTACCAATCTTATACTAATGGTGATGCATGACAAAAAAGTAATCACTTACTACTGTTATTTTGTAAATACTTTAAGACAGGCTAAAACCTGTATCAAATGTACCTTGAAATATTTATAATAATCAAGCAAACTAATGGCAAAATGATATTTGCTTGACTATTATAAATATTTCAAGGCACATTTGATACAGGTTTTAGCCTGTCTTAAAGTATTTACATATACTTTCTTTGTGCTCAATAAAATATAATTATTATTATTTTGTGTTAATTTAAAAATAGAAACTACAGAATATTCAATTTAATATTTATTAAATTAATGTTTTTATTTTTTAGGCATTGTTTATACAATGCATTATGAAATTATTATATATTTATCAAGACATCAATAATGAGTTTAAAAGCAATGGAATAATAAGCTGATCAGACACTGGATATATACTGATATTCAAAATTTGAAAGATATAATGAATTCTAAGTAAATACACTAAAGAGTATAAAAAAGCTGCATTACATTGATTATTACATTACATTTGTTACTTTAATTTTTTAAGATTAAAGAGTCTTAGTGCTGGTGTGAAAGCAACAAAAATGTTTATGAAGTGTAGGAGGAGAAGATTAAAAGCTGCAACCTATAAGAGTAGATCCAAATACAATGTATTTGCACCCCAATATATCATTTATTCTACCATTTGGATTGAACTGGTGATATATATGTTTTTTCACCAAAATTTACTTTTTTTGCATACTCCTAAATGTCCTGGTTCATAACTTAGGAGACACACATTTCCCAAATCAGAAGTGATTTATCATTAATGGCAATGATTCAGTATTTATTTTTTAATATATATATAAATATACACAAGCAGTTCTTCTACATTCTGATTTAACTAGTAGTTTAGTTTTTAAATTGTTTTATAATTATGCAGATTAACATAATCACAGAGAATGTAGCCCTTTCACAAACATTAAAGATATAAAAAAGTTTTATTACCATCTATTTTTGGAGATTTTAAATGAAATAATAAAAGGATAATGTTATTAAAATGTAGTTTCCACAGTAGTATCAGTGCTCATAAGGATTCGATCCAATATTAAATATAAAGTATTCAGAATAAGAACGCCTTTGATTTATTTCTGGATAGCATTATTAAATTAATACTATTAATTTTTGGAGACTTTTATGTATATATTGGTATAAATAGTAGACCTTGGAAACATTTGGAAATGGAAATATTGATGCTGGTCTGTTGTTGTTGAATTTTTGCACAACATATGGATTGACTATCACAAACATTTGTTTCTGCAAAAAAAATATTACTATAAAAACATAGATACATCTCCCTCAAACAATAACATTTAAAAGAATACAAGACAACATCATATTTTATTAATTTTTACAAGTATATATTGCGGATAAATCATAAATCAGTACACTACAAGATTAAAATGATAGTTTCATTAAAAATAAATCTTATTCTGAGAAATATTCACAAGAAATTTGATGTTTATTCTTTAGAAGAATCTACAATTTGGACTTTCAGGATTTTCAAGTTACTTAGGCCTGGAATTCTCTTAA
The DNA here is from genome assembly GCA_028023455.1 of Epiperipatus broadwayi. Taxonomy (NCBI): domain Eukaryota; kingdom Metazoa; phylum Onychophora; class Udeonychophora; order Euonychophora; family Peripatidae; genus Epiperipatus; species Epiperipatus broadwayi. Next base: position 70,624 of record JAQFVV010000325.1, on the reverse strand, counting down.
ATGGTGCATTATGAATGAATATATATATATATATATTTGGGATTAATAAAGATAATCATGATTAGTTCTTTGACAACAATCTTAATATTAGTAATATGATAAAAACATGACATTTTCTACTTGGAAGAATAACTGAAATACAGGCTTATTATATACCTGCATCAGTATATGTAATATGTAGGGTATATGAGCACAGACTTTACATCACCCACCACTCACCACTCTATCTCATAACACTGATACACTTGAACACATATATGCCATCATCATATTTCTATTGGATGGACGGTTGAGATGGAGTGTGGAGTGGATTGAAGCCTGTTCTTTAAAGTATGAAGATTGGATATCTTAATAATTATCTGAGCACTTATTGCATATATGTATAGAGATGACAATCTGGACCAACTGATGATTGGAAAAATAAAAAATGTGGAATTTCATAAATAAAAAGATTTAAAGACAGAAGTTTAATTAAGTCATTTATTTATAATATGGAGTTTTTTAAAGCCAGTTTAACTATTAATAAATATCAAAATGAAACTTGTAGATTTTCAACCAGTACATAGATTCACTAGTGGTTTTCCAAAATCTTTAACCTATAGATTCACCAATAACTATATAGCTTATGGTTTGTATTTATTCATAATTACAAAGGCCTGTGGATGTTAAATCCCAGTCATAAAGCAGAAAAGGGTAACATTCAAATTCAGCTAGCTATACTGTTAAACCTGGAAAAAATGTTTGAAACTTCAAAAGAAGTTTATTTTATGACATAATTATTCAGTTGTAGATTTTTATATGAATATCCAGAAAGAAGAAGTTGCTTGAAATGAGACTTAAGTGATGAAACTATATTAATAATAATCAACTCTTAATTATCATAGAAACTATATTAACAGTTATTGGTAGTTTGATCTACTTAACAGTTTTTTATATATATTTTTGTGAGGCAACTACAGCTTCTGATATTTGTTGGAGAAATATGTGAAAAAATAGGAATTATGTCTCATGGTAATATTTAATTAAATATCCAGTAGTTTAAGATGGGAACTCAATATTTGCAAGTAGAATATGTTAGTGTTAAAATAATTATCCAGAAAATAATTGTATCATAACCAACTAATATAAGCCATCTTTCCAAGAAGCTGTTCCTAGAAATCATTTTAAATTTAACCTTAAATAAATGAGATAATGAATTGATTCTATAGTCAATATTTTTTTTCTAAACTGAACAGGATAAAATTGTTTCCAGTTTATTATAAAAATAGCTCTAAAAAAACTACTGCTAATGAAATTTCTTAACTTATATGTCAGACTTCTAAACCCAAGATTGTTAAAATGAAGAAATATATCATTGTAACATAATTGCAAATTTCTCTTTCATAAATCTCTTTACAAGTGATTTATCTATAACTTTTACTATATCGTGAGGAACTTTGTGAAAGAGAAATTTACAATTCTGTTATAATAATGCTTTTTCTTTATTCTTTCAGATTTGAGTTTAGAAGTCTGATATATGTTTCTGGAAATCTCATTAGCAGTAGATTTTTACAGTAATTTTTATACCCATCACGTTTATGTAAAAGTGGTTCAACCTCTTTATACTATAAGACTTTGTTTTTCTATAGCCACTCTTAATTTTTCTTTTCTAGGATAATTTATCAGTAAATTCTGGGTTCTTGGTAGACAAATATTGATTATAAAGATCGCTCCTATTTTTTCCACCCCGGAATGAATTGCTTTTGACATAATCAAGTGATGGACTACTTGGGTTATGGATTTATTAAACCTATCATGGAAAGAGGGTATCAAATAAGTTTTATTAATTTTGCATTCAAAATTCCAATATATTAACTCCAACCAGAATTACTTAAATTTTATTTTAAATTAGATTAATTTTCAATTACAGGAATGTAAATTGCAAATAAAATTAACTTAGTTTATGTTGATTATGGCAAAATAACATAATATCAGTAGTTCTATTTCTTTTATTGAAATAAAACATTATTATTTCTCTCTATTTCACTTTTATTTTAATGGAGTGTTTTAAAAATTAAAAACTGTTTGATTCTCATTTGTAGATCCTCAAGGGTTAATGTGAGAATTGAAATCTTTGATTTATACACAAATTTGAGAAAAATCTGGAAGAGGAGATAGATTCAGTTTGTGTTAAAAAGTTTGCAAAAAGTTCATATATAAAAATTATCTATCCAAATGGTGATTAAAATATCATTTGAACTGTCTTCAATAAAATTGTTTAAAACAAAGTAGTCAATCATACCATGCATAAACCACATTTTGGGAAGATTAAATATAAATTCATGGATTTTGATAATTAATAGAAAGATGGATTTTCTGAAATGCAATAACATCAACATTGTACTGAAAAAATTACCTTATAAATGATTTCAATTTTGATTTTGATGTATCCTCAATGTTAATTTGAATAACTATGTTGTGTTTTCTAGATGAACAGATAAACTGTTTGAGGAAGATATATCTGGCAGTTCAATGATTGACAAGAAGGCTTAAATTGATTGTTGGATTAAAATTGTAAAGGAGATAAAGACATTCACTGATTATGGACAGTATTTAGAATTTTTTGACACATTAGAAATAACATATGGACTTGAGAAGTAGTATTATAATTCTATTAAGTTCATCAGTAGCAATATATTTATGTGATAACAATAATATTTCAAATAGAGAGAAGGATTTAAATATTTATTTGAATAATAATATAAGTATTGAGATGATGATTTTTAATATCTTGATCATTTTTGTAATATAATGCAAGAAATAAGACAATGACTTTTAATAACAAATTCATTTTATCTTTTCAATTAGATTTGGACAAAAATATCCAGCTTAGTGAAAGTAAAACCATTCTTTGAAATCATAATAATGGAAATATTGCAGTTGCTGATGAGATACCAGGAGAAGTTTAAAATATGGTGGTGTAAAAATATTAGATTTTTTCAAATATTTGGATTTATGAAGTTTTATTCTAATAATAAAATGCTTTTATTATTATTATTCCAGTTTATAAACATCATGCTATATAAAATAAATATCTTATTTACATATGTTTAATTTCAACTAAGAATAATGTATCGTAAATTCTAGTAAATTTCACAAGCATCATTCATTCAGGCATAGTAAATGTAATTTAAAAATGATTGTTTAATATCTTCATGCTCTCATTTCCAAATATTTAAGATTTTCCCATACTTAAACATTTGGGTTGACAGAATAGATGGATTCATGGATTCATTCTATCTTTTCACAAAGACTTTATCTTGTGTTTGGAAAATGAGAGTATTCATTTATAGTTAAAATCCACAAAGTGCATGTGTATTAGCTTAATGCTGATTATTATTATAGTTCAATTTTTGAAAATAAAAAGAGGTTGTAGTAACAATTATGGAATATTATTATCTACTGTAATAATGGCACTTTCAAGAATTTGCTGTATAGGTTATTTTCAATTACCAGATTAAATGAATATTAAAAATTTAATGTGGTTCTATAAAAACACAAAGCATTATAGACATTGTTTTTGTTGTCATCCAAAAGCAAGAATTGTGTTAGAATCAAAGGAATGTTTACATATTTTTTTACATTATTATATTAATTTAATCAAATGCTTTAATCTAATCATTTGACTAAACTTATATAATGTTTGTTTGAAAATGATTGAAATTAGTTCACTGTTTACAAAAAATTAATTTATTTTATTAATTTATATTATTATTAATTATTATGATGATGAAATAAGAGAAAGTGTTAAAATTAAGGTAAAAACTCAAGCATTTAAAATAAAAACTAGTGTTAAATAAGGATATGTTACAGTCCTAGTTTGTTTTTAAATTTTATGGCAGTAGTCATTGAGATTGTTTATAGGAAGATATGATAAAGGTAATCTAATTTAAACCAATTAAAAGCATTTAAAATAAGAATCTTAATCCTTTTGACTTCTAGATTTATATTCATGCTGATAATTGTGTTCTTATCAATTCAAAAGACAATCTATAAAATGTACTTAACAATTTAATATAGGGTATATGAGCACAGACTTTCAGATGATCCATCACTCTCCACTCTATCTAATAACACTGATACACTCAAGCACATATATTCTGAAAAGATAAATAATCACCAATATCCGTATTTCATGCTAAACCAGCAATCATCAGTTGGTCCAGATTATCATCTCCCACACATATATACTATAAGTGCTCAGATATATATTAAGATAGACAATCCTCATACTTTAATGGACAGGCTCCAATCTACTACACACTCCAACTCTTCAACCATCCATCCAAATGAAAACCTGATGATGGAATGCTCGAAGGCCACCCTGAGGCCAAGATTCTTGTCACACCCATGTTGACCTAAGGTCAATCTGAACCCCACCTGTACAGGACATAATCCATTAAATACATATGCAAGGATGGGCAGACATCCCTACAATGTAATAACTGAAACACAGGCTTATTATATACCTGTGTCTATATATGTAATATAGGGTATATAAGCACAGACTTTTAGATGATCATCAGATTTTCATTTGGATGGATGATTGAAGAGTTGGAGTGTGTAGTAGATTGGAGCCTGTCCATTAAAGTATGAGGATTGGCTATCTTAATATATATCTGAGCACTTATAGTATATATGTGTGGGAGATGATAATCTGGATCAACTGATGATTGCTGGTTTAGCATGAAATACGTATATTGGTGATTATTTATCTTTTCAGCAAATATGTGCTTGAGTGTATCAGTGTTACTAGATAGAGTGGAAAGTGATGGAACATCTGAAATTCTGTGCTCATATACCCTATATTACATATATAGACACAGGTATATAATAAGCCTGTGTTTCAGTTAACAATTTAGTAATTAATGAAAAAAAAACTCAGTTCCTATATCAGACAGTGATTGGGGAAAATTTTTAGTAACTTTTGGATTGAATGATTATCATCTCAAAATATGAACCAATTTAAATATCCTGATAATTTTTTTTAAATAGAAAATTGAATGTACATGATAAACTATAGCCTAGATTTCAATGTGCTATTGTTGCTTTCAAGACTTAAGATATAAAAAAATTTCTCATAGTAATATAAGTACAACTAAGTTTGCAGTCTATTGGGATTTATTTTGCCTACATTATAATATAAAAATGAGACTTGGACCATCTATTGTATTTTTACTTGCTGGAAGTGATTTTATAGAGTTTACTATTGTAAAGTCACTTCTTGGAATAGACATGTAAGACAAAAAAGCACCACAAGACTGTCACAATTTAGGCTATTAGAAAAAAAAAAATTAAGATTTTATCAAGTTTATACATAAATTTACTTTTTATATGTTTGTTTCATTTTACACAATATTAAAACAATGGCTAAAAAAAATTATAAAGCAGCATTTCTACAAATTTTAGTTACAAACTGCTACAAACCTTTCAAAAGTTATTAAATCTAAATAATACATTCTATTGATATCTCTAGGATTTAAACATGATATACTTTCTTTATTATTTTATCCAAATGAAACTTTCTATTTCATAGAGACCTATCTTTTGTAAAAAATTTAATAACATTAATTATTTATTATTGCTTATTTATACCTTATTTCTTAAATGCAGATGTACTTATTACTGCCACACCAAACATTCTAAATCAGCACTCATAAATTGGCCCAGGTAACTATTCCTTGCATATATCTCCATCATATGTGAATTATTTATTAATATTAAATTATTACATTATGAATTACAAGTGTCAAACTCACTCCACACACAACTTTGACATAATATACTTCAGATAAATACAATAATGATCATCATTATTTAATCAAACTAGACATTATCCCTAACCCAGATATAAACTCTCAATCTTAAAGTTTAATATGTTTATTTTTATTTTTTCATATATGTAATATTTTTTATAGATGTACTTAATAACTTTCATTGCCACCAAGCATTCTTTTTAAAACATATGAATAAATATATCTTAAAAGACAAATGATCCCTAAGTTGTATTTTGTGCTGAACTAGCACTCACTTTAACTAAGGTTTAAACTTTATATCTGGGCTAAGGATAAGGTGTAGTTTAATAAATGATTAGTGATAGTTATTATTGTATTTATCTAGAGTGGATCATGTCACTGTTGTATGTAGAGTGAATGTGACATTATAAACCAAAATCTGTTAGAATTAAAAATGTAATAGGACTAAGGCTATTTGAGAGAAATGGAAAGAGCAATAGAAAGACTAGGAAGAGGGGTAGAGATACCATTAACAAATGGCAAAGGAATGCATACATTATTAGGTCTTTTATTTGCTTATGGTATATTCTTATGCATAGAAAATAGGGAAAATATGGAAATTATGTTGAAGACAAAACAAAGATGGGTAAAGAGATGGGGATTAAATTTAGTGAAGAAAAATCATGATGATAAATGCTGGGAAAGAGAAAAAAAGAAAATTTTTTTATTGGGGGATATAAATATAAATGTGGTAAATAAGTATAACTATTTGGGAATGATCATAAGTAATCACAGAAATTGCTTGGATAAATGGGAGAAAAAGTTGATAAATGAAGCAAAGAAAAGAAAGGAATTGATAAAGTAATTAATAGTGATCTTATATAATAAATATTATGAAGCAAGAATTGTATTGAAGGGAATGGCAATAGCAAGGTTAACTTGGAGTAATGATGCCTTATATATTACTAAAGGGGCATTAGAGTACCTAAAAAAAGTACAAAGAGAAGTAGAAAGATATGCATTAGATGCAGATGTGTGGATGGCAAATGAGGCAATTCAAGGAGAAATGGAATAGTCAAGATTTTATATAAGAGATGCAAAAAGCAAAATGAAAATGTTCAATAAATTGCAATTTATGGATAGTAAGAGAATATCCAAAATAGTATTCAATTGGATTACAAGTAAAGGATAGGCAACAAGATGGGTGAGAAATGTAGTATAATATGCAGAAGAGTTTTATAAAGACTTTGTCAATATACACAAAAGGTGGGATGATTATATTAGGAGGATTGTTGAGTTTTATAGTGGTAAATCGAATAATAGATGCATTAATAAAAATAGGGAGTTGGAGAGATGGAAAACTAGTATGGAGAGTAAAAAGAGTTTAAATATATATAGAGGTAAACAGAATATTGGGTGTTAGTTAATTTATGATAATAGCAAGGAAATTAACTTAGGGTTTAAGGCTCAAACAGGATAATTAGCAATAAGGGAATATATATATATATATATAAATGGAGAAATGTGAGTGATTTAGTCTGCAAGTTATGTAACGAAGGCATGGAAAATATTAGGCATCTGCTAATTGAATGTAAATGCTTACAGACAAGGTACAAATATTAAAGGTGTCAAAGAATAAATATAAACAAAGTGATAATATAGACAGTGAGTTCTTGGATTTTTATGCTGGGTTTGGAAAAAAATAAGGGGGATCTAGATATAAAGGCTCTAGAATGGGAAAAGTTGATATTGTGGAATTGGGATGGAGCAGGATAGAAAAGAAATATGGAAAAAAACTTAGAAAAAGGGAAGGTAAGCTGGCTTTACTGGTTTCTCTGGGCATAGTGGCTGAGAGATTCCTGACTTCAATAAAGAAGAAGCCATAGTGAATCACATCACAAAATGTATCAGCTTATTATTGATAAATATTGCACATATGACATGGTGACCTGAGTCAATTGATGAATGCTGTCTCAACACAAAATGCATTTTAGAGGGGAAAGAGGTCATTTGTAATTTAAAGGTATTGTAATTATGAAGAAATAACAGGGATTGAAGAACTTATTCCTGGGAAATAACACTTCAGTGATATAGAATTTCATTTACTAAAATTTAAAACAATCTCTCTTATAATAAGTTAACAGCATTTTAACTGTTATATTTAGTTATCACTTTTAAGATTGAAAATATTTTTAAAACAATATTTTATGTTTCAAAGATAAACTTTACTCAATGCTCAATGATTACATAGAATTCACAATGGTATATGTCGTTTATATGAATAATTACATGTATATACATAAGATTGTAAACAAATTACATATATATAAATTCTGTTTCTCAGGTATGGATTGTGCCAATGATTATATGTAGTTTATCATAGAAAAATATTTTCATATTGTCGGGATGATTACATAATTTTGGGTCTTATATACTCATATAGAGTTAATATCTACATATATTGTATGATTATCAGTTTCGAATGCAATCAAATGTTCATTAAATGTTGGAATACTTATAAGACCTTTTGTAAGAAACTCAATAAAAGAAAATCTAGTTGAGCTATACCACTTACATTTTGGTATTGCCAAACATTTTTATTAAATGTCCATAAAAGTTTTATCAGTTGGGCACTGAAAAAGTTTTTTGGGTAATTTTCTTATGTGTATAAATTGTAGGCATATAACAGTCTTGTTGCAGCGGAAGCTGCTTGAGTATCTTTGGGGAATTTTTGTACTTGGTGTGCTAGGGGTTATGGTTGGACTATAACTTTAGACATGACCATGTTAACCAAATGTGTCTATAGATTTTAAAATGCTTAATTGGAAAAAAAAAAAAAAACGAAAATATTCCATTAGTAAGTGTTTAATTAATTTTTTTTTTAAAATTAAATTTTAACTATTTTTGTTTCAAAATTACCACATAATTAATAATTAAGTAGAAAACAATACAAAGTTAAAAGTATATTTTACTAAAGAAAAATAAAAAGTATATATGCATAAAAAAGAAAAAATATTTTAATAATGATTAACATAATTTACCAAATCCAGATGCAAAAACAGACAATAATTATTTACAAAAAAAAAAAGCCACATTAATAAATAATAATTTACTTAAACTGAAGTCATCTTTACTAAAACAATAAAATGCATAATCCATAGCTATGAGATTTGCATTTATAAGTAAAAAGAATCATTTGCTTAACACATCAACTGGTTTTTGAGCACCAAAATATAACTGAATAAATACAGTTCCGGTTAGTTAGTGGATTTTTTTTTTTTTTTTTACATGTATCAATGGGGAATTGATTTAGAAACTTAACACTCCTCATTTAATTTCTGTTTATAAAGTAATCTTTTTATTTTTTTAAATAATTATGCAACAAAAAAACTAGTGTATTCGATTAGTGAATATATTTTAATAAATCAATAAATACATATCTCTTTTATTCTCTTTTTCAAAATTGGCTCATTAATTCCACATTTTAAAATTTTGTTTTATTATAAGAATCAAACATTTCCCTTCTTTTTATAAAAAAATATATAATTATGCATTTCTACCTATTTTTTTGAACTGTATTATATAGTTTTTTTAAAGATTTTTTGCCCATTTTTTTAAAAATAAATTGGTGTGAAAGTAATTGAATGAAGGAATAGACTTGAAAATGTCTTTATGATATATTCAACACAATTGGTAATATATAATAATATATTATGTATATGGATATGGAAAAAAAAAAGGTTAGTTTATACATAAAACAAGATTTGTAAACAAAACAAAATGAATATAGGGAGGATTATTGTACATATTTTTTCAATTTAGTTAATAATAAGGTTATCTTTCTAGTTTGTTTACCAGTTGATAAAAAGTAGAAGGTTGGAAAAAAAAACCATATGATTACTTGCATAGAAATCTATTGTTAAACTCTACCATCTATTATTTAATATCACATGACTAAATCATTTTTTTTTTTGTTAGAATATGTTTAGGGAAAGGTTTCTTAACTTTATAATTAGTACTTAACATTTGCTTTGCTTATATCAATAAAATTGGGAATAGGGAATTTGGAATTTTTTTTTAAAGGTAGATGAGGGTTTCCAAGTAAACTTAGATTTTTTTTTTCCAGATACTTGTCTATGCAACCAGTGTGAGGTTATTTGGTTATTTTTAGGAAGATAGTAATATAAGAACGAAAAACGACTAAAATCCATCAAATGACAATAGTGAATAATATCCTTTCTATCTCTGTTTCCCTTTTGGGGAAATTCTGAGGAAGGTACCTTCACTTTTGTTTTTAACTCTTATTACTTATTCATGCCTTTATATATTAACAATCTTTCTTCAGAGCCAAAAAAACTATTTGAGAAGGTGTTGATGCATTTAAATGTATATTCTATTTATTAGTGACCCTTATATTTTACGAGCAGATTAGATTAAATAAAATTTATAGTATAAATCAATAAATAATAATAAAAAATATTAGATATTTAAAAATTCTATTATGGATCCTTCAAAAATAATTATTTATTTTCAGTATCGTTTATTAATGTATTTTGTATTTATAAAATAAATACGTTTTAAAATTAATTCTGTATTTTTTAAAAATGTTTTAATTATTTTTATAAAATTATAGAACTGAGGAGATATCCCAGATTATTTCACTGAGAATATTTTCCCTTAATGTTTTAAAGATTCTTTTAAATGTCATGTTGAACAAGCCAACCAATATTCTTGTTTTATAAATCTTGTTTTTTTTTTTTAATATTTTTTTTTTCTATTTAAGATAATACGTTACTTTTGCTTTAAATTATTACTTACCACATACATATTTAAAAAAATAACAATAAAATCTTATTTTTTTTAGTGAGTGAAAATTAATTGATTTTTTATTTTAAAAAATATTTGCTAAAAATTAAAGATGTTTACGATAGAAAAGATACAATAAAAATTATAACATTTCAAACAGTAGTTCCTTAGGTATCATGGTTAGTGAATTCTGTTAGAGTATAGAAATTTTAAAAATTCATTTGACATAAATGAAATTAAAGCAAGTGTAAGATTTTTTTTCAGTAGATAACCATGACCTTAATATTTATCTATTGTTTGTCTGAAATTTAATAACGATGGCAGTTCACTTGTAGCAACATCTTCAGTGCCAATGCTAATACTGTCTTTGCTTAAGCAAATACCTTCTGAAAAAGATAGGAAAACAGTATCACTCCAGACATTTTATTTGTGAAAAAATATAAATAAAATTTGAATTGGTCTCAAAATTTATAAAAAAATTAATTGATGGTATTGCTTAAATATCTAGCTTATTATTAGTTAGTGAATTAATATCTAGTGATTCTTAAATAGAAGACAAAAACTCCAAGTTAAATTAAGACATTTTTCTATTAGATAGCCAGTCTATAACTTAAATATTTATTTAAAGGCCATTGTTAATCTAATTTAACCTGATATATATCAATGATTGACCATAAAAGTAAAATAATATTCAAATATGATAAAGCATTCATTGCTAGTGAGAGAAGTGTTATATCCCTATGGACACTTGATAGAATAGTTTCTGCAAAGTAAAAATTAATAAATTGATTCCCAATTGCAGAAAAATAATAATAATGTATTTATGGTAATTAAATGATTTATCTTTGCACAAATTTGAGTTCAAACACTTTCATGAGGATATAATTAATAATAATTATATTAAAAGAAACAATGACTGAACAAAACCAACAAAGTAGTGCTGAAATGGATAAAAATGTACTATTTTAACATTTCAGTTTATAGGGAGCAAGTTTATTAAAGTTCTCAGTAGAAAGATCTTAAGATTTCCTAGAATATTTGAAGGCTTAAAAGAAATTATTATTTTTTTGTTAGATTTATAAAAAAATGGACTTGGATATTTTAGTAATGGTACAAAATATACAATAATGATTATGCATTAAGGCAATATAAAGAACTTGTGAATAATAGTTTTTTTTATAAGATTTTAATTTATCATAGTGACAAATTGAAAAAATTTCATGATCTTCTTTGAGATTCAAATTTTAATTTTGTGATCATTATTTTTAAAGTTTATTGAAAAGAGATTTATTCAAACACTGATTTTTGAAAATGAGTTTAAAAATCTTCTACAAATCACAGAAATCTGACTATATAGAACACTTTTAATTTTATACATTTGAAGTGAATACAGGGGTAAATGTAACTTCATTTATGGAGTCATCATATTTTCAGCAGAACATTTGTTATCCAAACTAGAAGAAAAAAATCTGAAGAAATATTTTAAGCAAGCAGTACTTTTATAATTAATAATATAAAAGTCATTTAGATTATTTTTTCATTATATATTTTTGCAAAAAAAAAGTATTTCCAAAAGAAATATCAATAAAGTATTTTATTGTTAAAATAATATTATGAATAAATGCATTTTAGGCACCTTTTATTAATTCATTATTCAGCTAAGATATATGATTCTGAATTATGAATTATAATAATGTAAAGCTCATAGGAATAATTTTGGGAAATTTCCCTTATCAGCTTACCAAGCCTCAATATCACTAATCTCAAAACAGAATAGACTTGAATTTTATTTATAATACACAGATTTTTTTTTTATAAATAAATAATGAATATTTAAAATTATTTACGAATACAAAGATTTCACTTTGATAAAAATATGCATTATTTTTCTAGGGTGGCTTAAAAACAAACAATTTTTTTTCCCATCACAGATAATCTTTTATCAGTTTCTAATACTTGAAAATTAAGTTAGATAATATATGTCAAAATGTATAATGTCTTCATTTTTTGAAATAGCATTTAATATATATATATATATTGTACAGGATGGAGAATCCATCCTTACTTTTTCAAGTTCTAGTATGGTTTTAAAAAAATGTCTTTGATATAGTTTTACTTAAGGATTTGTAAATAAGTTGTTAATGTTATTGTTAGTAATTGTTTTATTGTTATTTAGTTCAAGTTTATTTATTTATTATGATATGCTTTGTTTTGAGATAGATTGTTATAATGGCAATATATATGTGTATAATTATGAGTGTGTGTATAAAGAAATAATCGTTGGCAGTGGTATTTAAATTGCTAAATATAATTATATTGTACCTTTATTTATTTATTTATTTTTTAAAAAAAATTATAAAAGATATAGTAGTATTATTCTGGTTATTTAAATATTCATTTGATTTGTAAATTACAACATACATTTCTCAATGTAATATATATGTATTTTTTTTTATTGGCATTATTATTTTTATTTTATTTTAAAAAAATATTTTAAAACTGCTAAACAATGGTGTTGAAGATTTTTATTAAATCAGCACATGAATATTTACAACAATAGAGAGCTGGCTATGGAACTCTGGTGAATAGTCATCATTCTTTTTGCTGAATAATAAAAAAGAAGACATTACTTTCGTTTGTCATTTTCTCCAAATTTTTCTTATAAATTTCCTTAAAAAAATTATTGGATTAAGGATTAATACTAAAGATGATGTGCTAAGTACAACTTTTATCATTTGGGCTTCGGCCTCTCTACTGCCCATCAAACAACATTGGAAACTTCAGTGAAGCATAAAACCTCAAAGTAAACCAGCGTTCTTAAATAAGTTTAAAAAAATAGCTATCATAATTGATTGATACATTTTATTATAACTTCCAAATTACTTAGTAATCTAAAAATAATATTCAACTTAACCGGGTATATAATTGAATATCCAGGAAATGACTGAAATTAATGGTTTTAACAACAAGAAGCAAATCTCTTAATTTACTTGTAATATGTACATATTTTACATCACTTCAAGCCATTTTAGGATAAATAAAATAAGAAAAGTGCTGGAAATAACTAGCTGATTTAAAATGACTGGACACTAATGCAGATAGATGGTAGTAAAAAAAAAAATTATCTTATTTTTTTTTTGTTGTTTTTATTTTTAATTTTTATTTTTATGTAACATTTAATATATCTTTATGAAAGAATGGACAACTAAAATCTTTAGAAACTAACTTACCAATTTATTTTCAATGTTAAAATTTTAAGAATGATGAAAGTCGATTTTAGTATATATATTTGTTTATTTATTTTAAAGACATTTTATAATTTAAACTATGCGAATATGTTGTAATTATAAATATATATAATATTTATTTTTTATTTTTTTACATTTCATTTGATTCGCGTTTGCATACAGATGTACTACTAAATAATAAAAGTCATTTGTCAGTTTAAATTGGAAAGCAATAAATTATATTTTATTGCATAGGAATTGTATAAATGTACAAATTTATAGAACTGTATTTATAAGTAATATCATTGTTTAATAATTATCTTAGTTCTTCAATTATTATTCTAACAATCTGGTTGCATTTATTCATATCCATTAAATCTTATAAGTTAAAATATTTAATATTTCATACTTGTGTGCATTATATATATATTAGTGCCAATATTTCATATGCTAGTCACTATCTTTATTTATATTTAAGTCAGTTGACTTTTAAATTTATTTGTTGGTGCAGACATTACTTATTGTTTATTGAGGTTAAAATTATAGTTATAACTTTAGTCCACTATTGTGAAGTTTTTATCTTGGTATTGTTAGTTGTAGAATAGCCTTAGTATGTCAGGCCTTATTTATTACAGTTATTATTATTACTGGATGGAGTGGATAAATTCCCCATCTGTATTGTAGTTATCCATGAGTTGATAGTACTTATATTTCCAGTGATTGTAATCACATATTCCTAGGTACCTATTGTTGTTGTTTTCAGTGAGCCTCTCCATATATTTTCCTGATGCACTGAGACAAGAGGTCCAGGCATCTTATTTTGCCTCAAATGTAGGTGTTATTTTGGAAGCCACCATGCTTTTGATATATTTATGCTAGTTGCATTATAGAGTCCTCTTTTTGGGTTTATCACTCATGAGATTTAATTAAAACTAAATTTTCCACCATAGTAGGTGAGGTTGCTTGTATTGTAGTATGTAATGTCAAGATAAGTTTGTTTAAAGGATGTGATTCCTTTAGGATGCACTCAATTATGTTAGTGCTTTAAAGTATAAGAATGTCTGTGTTTTGTGCTATCATGATTTGTAATCATTCACAAACCAACCAACAATATTTTGTAATTGTAAATGTTTGAATTTATAAGCATATGGCCAGTTAGTATAATCCACACATGTTATGTATATGCTATGATCATCCAGAACTTTTCCAATGTAGATGTAAATCACTTAGTTATATCTAAATGTTTATTTAGATGATTTACATTATGTGGACATTGAATTTATAACTTATGTGTGTATAAATGACTTCTAATAAATGGTTCATTCATTGAATCCATTTAATATTTGCTTAATTCAGTCATTTAGTTATTTGCTATTTATAATTGGTATTTATTTAAAAAAATGTATTAAAGAAATACATTTATAACTTAGATTATTAATGCAACAAGATATCTCCAACTTGTTTATTTATTTGTATATTTATTTAACTTCATAACAGCTTATACAGTTCCTATGTGAATATAAATTGCAAATTACAAGTGTTACTGTTAAACCTTATACTTAATTTACATATAGAAAAAATTGAGTATTTGCAAAACAAAACTATTATTATGTTTCCCAATATGTATATATGTATATGTATGCTATTATAAATCTAAAGTCGCAATGTTGAAATAAAGCTGTATCATTTATTTTATATAAAAGAATGATTTTGAGTTTTATTTGAGATTTATTTATTTTCTTTTTCTCTATTTTTAGTACATCAGTTCTACAAGCTAACAGATATGCAAGTATTAAATTATTGGTAATTTCAATTGAATAAATATATTTTGGATTCAATAAAATTCCTTTTGTTCCAAATTATATTTGGTATATAATTAATTGTAAGTTAAATTAACCCTGAGAACTAATTAGTAACATATTCTAGTCAATGCTCTATATTATTAAGTTTGTCTTATATAGTTAGCCGTGGTAATAGTATATTTTAGTATATTCATTTTGAGGCAGTTTATTTTATCTTAATATATGTATAACATGCTATTAAATAGGTATTACACTTCTTATCTGTATTATATTTATATTGAGTTGAATGATGGAAGATATGTTCTTTCTTCTTGCATGGCACATGCATTTTATTATAGTTGACAAGTTACTATGAAACCTGATTAATTTATGGGTGCCTCATAGGTATATCTTATCCAAATCTTTTCTTTATTTCTAATATAATCTATCCATTATAAATGGTGCAATTTATAGATTGAATTTATAAGTCAAATAATTTAAGAGATTACATATTTCATTATAAATGTTGTGTCATCATGCAGTTTAGTCAATTAATGATTGTTGATTACATAAATTTTCAAATTGTATTTTTCATTATAAATGATGCTCAATAATTTAGGCCACATCATTTTTTTTTACGTATGGCTTATATGACATGCTACATTGATTATCCACTGTTTATTCATCTTTCTTCATTTATATTGATTTACATATTTACCATTATAATTGGCCTACCAACATTTTGGGACTTCTTATCTTAATACATTTATGTTCTATTACAATTGTCGTCCAATGTTTGGAATATTATTTTCTTCTCATATGATTATGTATATATAAATATGATATGTCATACTTACATTCCATTACAATTGACACCACAACGTGGTGGCACTATATATTTATCGACGTACTATTACAATATATTGTAATGATATAAGTGGGTCAAACGGGGTGAATGCCCAAGAGACAGATACTCTACTGAAACCAAATTAAATCACATTTATAAATAAAATTAAAGCGACTTAAATGAGATTTTATATGTTCTGGTTTTAAGTCACTAACCTATACCAATACAATTTAAAATAGATCATATAATAAAGAATGCTAGCTCTTATAGATATAATATAAATTTAAAGATAATGACTTCTATATTAATTAGCTAAAATGCACGTAAAATAATAATGTTTAAACCATATGGTAGTTAAAGTTCACTTATCCATATTCCTTTGAATACAATTTATAGTTATTGCTGCTTTAATAATTGAAGTAAGTGAAACTCAGGACTTTTAATTTAATAAAATAATGATAATAATTTATTTACATGAAGTAATAATAAATAACAAGTAAAATTAATGACATACTAAAGAAATAAAACTTATTGTGTAATAATTGTATAAATGTTTATCCCTATAGTGAAGCTAAACAACTTACTTAATTTCAGAACCGAAAGAAAATATGTGCTTATGTTAATTTTATCAAAGGATTATAAAAATTATAAGGAATTCTTAACTTATTATGATTTGTTACTATGACAATACTAAAAAAATTTAAATAAGTTATTCATACACATTTAATTAATAGTTATTTACAATTTTGAGTAATTATGATTTCCCCCTAATTATGCATATGTTTACTCATTTATTCTTTAACTAACAAACATAAATATTAAGTAACATTTCAAATGCATATATAATAAAATTTAAGATGAAATTGAATGATATACAATGATAGTGAGATACTCAATATCTACAATCCAGTTGCACATTAGATTTCATGGTTCATTAAAATATCTAATATCGGTAGAACAACAATAATACAGAAGTAATATTTAAAATTTATTCCACTTAGATTATCAATATGATTTTATTAAAAGAGTATTTTGGTATATTAATCCATTTTAGGCAGTTATCACACAATACGCTATTCTGTAGTACAGGTCCTGTTAGCATATATACATATGAAACATTGAATACTATTAGATGTTAATTTCCATAACACTCATCCGATTTCTATTGTCATTGTTTCCTTTTAAAAGTGATTGTTATTCCACCCAACATGGTGTAATATAATCCTTAGACACTATAATATATTATGTAAGCATGATATGAATTTAATAAAGATTTTTTCCAATATGCATAAAATGATTCCAATAGATATAGTAACAAATATATAGGTAATCAAGATTTTGACATTCCTCAATAAATAACCCTTCAGTTTTTAAGCATTAGTATTTATCTTAATCTCTTTAGTAATACTATTGATTTTAACCACAGGTATTTGTATTGTATTCCAGGAACATGTGTATATATTTTGTTTAAATTAAATAAGCTCTTTTTGAAATCTCCAATGAAAATAAAGAATAAATCTTCTAGAACACAATGGTAATTCCACTTCAGCTGGTATTAAGTCTTGAATGACATTTTAGTTCATCTTGAGGAGTAGATGTCAACTTTTCTTTCTAGCAAGTCATGTTGTATGAACCTTTAGTACAGATCTTCATAAATACATACATCATCATTTTGTATTGAAATAAATGATTGTTAATACCGAAGTTTCTCTTGAAATAAGCAAAATGTATATATAAAAGAAACCCACTCCAAAAGAAAAATAATAAAAGTAAAGGGTTTCAGCTTGGCAACACTGACTTCTATATAATTTTGTTGAATGATGCAATATCCATCACTATTTAATACACTTGACTATTTATCTTGTAAAGTGCATCAAACAGTTATTGTTATAAATAAATACATTTAAAATATCAATTATACATATACATATAAATAGATTCATACATATGAAAATGTAACTTATTAATTTGTTAAATTTCCTTACCAAAATGTGAAAACAAGTAATATTATTTTGACAAAATGTTTTTTTTTTTTAAAAGTTAAATATTAATGTGTTTTGTTTTTGTATTACAAATAAAATAAGATAAATTGTGAACATATTTTTAAAAAGGCATAATAAAATAAAATGAGTTAAAATTGTTACTTAGATTAAAAAAAAGTCATTCATTATTTACTTATCAGAACTTAAGGTTTAAGAATACACACACATATATATTAAATTAAATGTTTCTATGGATTGGTGTTATAATAATTAATAGAAATGAGGAGATAATAAATAAAGAGAGAGAGAAACTTTAACCTTACCAAGAATTTTTCAATTACTTCTTAGTGACAATTCCTGAGACTAATCACGTTTTACCCATAAACCTATAATAGTTCTTTTGTTGGGGGGCTTTTGTTAGAGTAAAAGGGGACCCCTTTTACTTCAATAAAAGACCCCAACAAAATAAATAAAAGACCCCCAACAAAAAAGCTATTATAGATTTATGAGCAAAACTTGCTTAGTCTCAGGAATTGTCACTAAAAAGAAACTGAAAATTTCTTGGTAACAACAAGGGTAAAAGTTTTTTTGCTCTATTAATGGATATTATCTCCTCATTTCTATTTATTATTACACACACATATATATATCACTGTTTTGTTAAAAGCAAAACATATGCACCTTTCTTTTTGGAATCTTAAATGGTTTTAACTTTCAAGGAAGTTAATACTGTGTTATTTTCAAAAGATAAAAAAAAGGCACATTCCTTTACATTCTACAATATTGACAATAAATCCTTAAAAAATAAATAGAACATCATTTTGAATCTTATCAGTGATAATGCATATATAGAGTGAAATTAAAAATGACATCCAAATTAGAAATTTAATAATTAATGATCCCATACAATAATGATCTAAAATCCAAATACAAATTTTTTTTTAAAGATAGATGTGTACAATAACATGTGTTGAGGGTGTACCAATATTGTACAATATATATTGATTATAAAATATGATCCTGCAAATTAAAAAATTATTAAAAAGTTTGAAAAGTGTTATATGTTATAAAAAATAAAAACTTTGGATTGAAACCATATAAATAATAGATTTCTCAATGAAATTGGAAACAAATGTATTATTTCATGATGATACTAAAACGATTTTTACTGTAAAAAAACTGTATGGATGTATAAAGTAATAAAATTATTATTTTTCTTAGGAGAGGGAGTAAAATATCTTCAAAAATTTCAAAAATCTTTGAGGTTTATACATTTAAATGCTTTCCTAAAAGTCTATAGAGATTGCTATATGGATTAACATAGCAATTATTTCTTTACCTAACCCTCTAATACAGTCAAACATTTAAAATATATTTTGGGTTCAACAACAGTCTTGCAAGATAACTATAATTTTTATTGTTCAAGGCATTATATCTGCATTATAATCTTATTAATAAGAGACTGATTTACTGCAATATAGTTTAATTTTAGCAGTTTTTAATAACAAAGTTCAATATATGTTTTAGTTTATTAGTGCCCTTTTATATTGACAATGAAGGAATTATATTGAACAATAGTTACCAAATTTATATTTAACTTTTTATTATTATATGTAAATGTTTTAACTATTTTAAATTGTCATAATTTTTAAAAACATGAATATAGTCTATTTTAAAACATTTTATATATGTAATGACTCAGTGTGAATATGAGGGCATTCTTATTCAATAAATAGGGATATTATTAATATTTAAGCTATATAAAATGCTTACACATAAATATAAATTTAGCTTATATTTATAGCAAGCATTCACTTAAACTATTATTATTAATTAAACGATAGGAAGAAAAGATGGGAAAATATAAAAATCTGTTTAGAAAGCTTATTAATTTCAGATTTAAAGAATGATAAATTTTAAATGGAGAGAATAGTCATTGAAAATATGAGAACAATATATAAGTAATAAACTCTCATTTGGATTTTTAAAAAAAGAAGCTGAAGTAGATAAGGCTAAATGACAAGCATTAATAGAAGATGAGAATTTAAAACTGAAACTGGAAAAAGAATGGCAATATTCAGAAAATTACTAAAATTCAGCTTGAATTTCTGAAAGCTGTGTGAGAAAAATAGTTTTGGAGAATCAGTTGATGTTTTTAATGTAATTCATTATTATGGATAATAGCCAGTCAATTTTTTCCAATAATTATTATGCTTCTAAAGAAATACCTAATGCACAAAAGTATGAAGATTTTCATATAATAAGACTAATTTTATATGCAAACAGATGTATTTACATATTTATATCTAAAGAACAAATTGGATTTAGAAATAATAAAAAAATAAAAGATGCTATGTTATTGAAATAAAACTCCATATATAAACACACAACTTTTACTCCATAATACACTCTAGAAACATGTGTATAAAGATATCTGAAGAAATAAATGATTCCAAGACATGCATTTCATGCTGAACTAGGCCCAGATTACTATTCTTTGCACAGGTCTTTATTATTTGTTCAAGCCTTGATTTACAGATGTCAAACTTTCAGTACTCACAATTTTGTCTCCAACCACTTTTTATAAATATACCAACAAAAATTATTAACCAACAAGGAATTAAACCTAGGCCAGATATAAACTTTAAATCTCAGTTAAAAATTAGTATATCTGCTTTTTAATTATACATAAGCACAGGTAATAAGTCAACTCTTGTTTTCCATGTGTAATGTCTTTATTAGATATAATTAAAATTTCTCTTCATCATACATTCTTAAAATAAATCAACAAAGAAATATGAAAGAAGCTAATAGATTCACAAGATGTATATTTTATGCTGAATCAGCATCAAGTCACAATTCTTTATATATGTCTTCATCATTTGTTCAACACTTATCAATAATAAATTATGCTTTGATTTATAAATGCCAAAGTTTCTGCATTCACAACATTGATACCATTCATCTCTGATAAATATATTAATAATGATTATTAATCATTTATTAAACTAGGGAGAGCTGGTTCAGCATAATATGTGTATTGGGTCACTTGTTTTTTCAAATGTCTTCATTCATGTATTTCAAGAATGTGAGGGAATGTAGAAGTTTTATCAAAATCTAGTAAAGAGATTGCACAAGGAAAAAGAGAGTTGAAGTTGAGTTATTTTATGATCTTATGTACAATTAAAATGCCAATATTAACCTTTAAATAAGATTAAGAATTTATATTTGGGCTAGATATAACTTTTACTTTAATAAATGATTAATAATATTTAAATATAACTATATTGTTTGTATTTATATGTTGTACTATTTCCATCATCTAATATGAGTATTGAATGTCTTTAGAAAAAAAAATAACTTTAAATATTCCAAATACATTCTACAGATAGTAATAGCACACAGGAACTATATTTTAGAAGGGATTTGAACTCAGACTTTCAAGCTAACTACAGTTATCCACTCCATCTTATATAATTGATGAACATGACTACATAAATGTGAAAAGATTAATAATCTCCATTATATGTATTACATGCTGAACCAGCCTTCATCAGTTAATCCAGATCATCATATTCCACATACTCTTATATAATAAGTACTCGGTTTTATATTAAGGTAGAAAATCTTCATACTTTAAAGGACAGGCTTCCATTTTCTCCACCTTCCAACACTTCAGCCATCCATATCATTGAAAATCTGTTGATGGAATGCTCAAAACCCTTGTTGATGCCAATATTGTTGTCATATCCATGTTGACTTTAAATCACTCTGTCCCCTCATGTATAAGACCTTAATTGATTCATTTAATGAGCAGAATACAGATTGAATATGTAATATTTAAATACAAGCATATTGTCTATACTGAACTTAATGTAATTTAGAAAGGATTTGAACTCTGACTTTTTAAGCTTCTTACAACTATCCACTCCATTTTATACAACTGATACACATGACCACATTTATGTGAAAAAAGATAAATAATCTATATATGTATTTTGTGCTAAATCAGGACTCATCAGTTGATCCAGATCATCATCTCCTGCACACACATATATATATAATCAATGCTCAGTTTTATGTTAAGAGAGCAAATCTTCATACTTTAATGGCCATGCTTCAATCTTCTACACCCCCCAACTCTTCAGCCACCCATATCATTGATAAATCTGATGATGGAACACTCAAAGTCTGAGTTCAAATCCCTTCTAAATTAAATAATTAGTAATATATAAATGTGCTTGAAAAGACATTTATTATAAAGTGAACTGGATTATTTTAATATTTTGAGGCAGAAAGTTACAACCTAAAAAATAGAGACTCTATTAAAAAAATTGTATAAGAATCTAAAGATTTTTAAAGATTAAATAGTATTTCATAGAAAATATAGATATAATAATACAAAGTATTAGATAAAAGTGTTGCTTATTATTTATTTAAGTGAAGTGTTTTAATAAATGCCATTTTGGAAAAAATGGGATTAGTATTGAAGGAATTGCTCATTGCATTAATTTTGTTAAATAGTATGGTAGTTCTCACCTATGATGAAAATAAGTTTATTAAAATGTTACATAGGATTGATGTATTTTATTAAAAGTTTCTAATAACATAAATGCATTTAAGTGAAAGTCATAATGATAATGTGTGGAATAGAATAAGATTAAAAGCAGCAGTAAGTTGAAAATCTTATTAGTGTTTTTACATATTTAGAAAGTTTGGTTATCTGATAACAAAAAGAGAACAAAATGCATTTAGAGTGAGAATCATCATGAATAAAGAGATTGGTAAACAAGAGATTATTTTATAATTCTTTAAAATTAAAAAAAAAAAAAAATCTACTAAAGGTTTTATTTGGAATACAGATTTGTACAGAGCGGAATCTTGGATAATTAAGTGGTTTTTGATGTATAATAACAAAGCTGAAAAGATATGGTTAGCAATATTGCAAGTTTAAAAAAATAATATATTATTAACTAATAAAAGTGTTATATGAAAGAACACTTAGACTGAGCATATCGTTAAAAGTAGAGACATTATAAAAATATATGTTGGAATGATTTTTGAAAAGTAAAAGATATAGAAACAGAAAGAAAACTAGTATTAAATGTTGAAAATGAAAATGTTAGAACGGTTAGAAAAAGATTGTTAGATTGACGTTCAGAGAGAGATTATTGAAAAATAACTATTGACGATCAAAATTTTTGTTTAGTTTCTACATTGTATTTCAATCATTTTTTCATTATAGAGACATACATATGTACTTGTAGTTTTTCTACAGATGATTATTTTTAAAATAGCTGTCTTAAATTGACAAGATAAAATTTTGTTATATTTAGTATAACGGTTTTTATAATAGCAATAAAAAAATCAATAAAACAAGAAAGAAATTGCTGTTTATTAAACAAAAAATACTGTCGAAAAAAATGGTTACCAGATTAATAATAACATTAAAGTGCACTTTTTAAAGCATGGGATTGTAATATAATCCAATTTTTAATCAATATAGCATAAATGATGCTGAATAGTAAAATTCTGAAGTAAAGTGGCTGAATATTTTAACAGTTTAATTTAATCAAAGACTTTTTGATTAGATTTATAATGGGCGATTTTGTAGAAATTTCTTTTGAAAGATATGACCCAATTTTTTACTTATAACACAGTTACTAATGTTATTTAAAATCAGTTTAATGCCAAGACTGTGATGTTCTACAATCAAAAATATCTGTGGTCAGTTAAGGGAATTTGTAGAGGCTTGCAGTAACTGATAAGATTACATTATAATGATATAAAAGATATTAACAATTATTAACATGATAAATTTAATTACAAAATTAAAGTTGGATGGAGTATTTTTCTTAGAGTTAACTTAATATTAAAAAAAATATTTACCTCCTAGTTTTAAAAAGAGTGTTTAATAATTGTGTTTTTATCAAAACTTAAGCATGAATATGCCAGTTGGTCACTTAATAGAAATGCAATAAAAACTTTAGATCATGTAGAGAATTATAGTACAATATATATTGAGAGAAAATAATAAATATCAGAAACAAAATAAATTGTTGAGCTGACATAAACATATTGCTAAAAGAAATCTAATGATCTTATTTTCTCATACCCCCACTCTGGGGATAATAAACTGCTGAAAATTTCTACTAATTTTTTGCATTAGCCAACTAAAATTAACATTAACAAACTCTCCACTATTGTTTAATTTTTTTAATTAATTCTTTAGTTTTCCACCTCAAAATTGTTTTAAACAGGTTAAAGATGGCCACCACCCCTAGTGGCAAAAATATGCAAAAGCCTAATTCACAACAACCAAAAATTTCATCTAAATTGAATTTCAAACAAAACTCAACCAATGACACCATCACTAAAGAACCTAATTCAGGTCTCCATCTCATCTCCTTGCCATCTGGACTTTCCTCCTCTACAGACTGATATTTGCCCCATCAAAGATAAAAAGCAATCCAAATAGAACAATCTGTCCAACCATAATGTTGCTCCAAGTATAACTGGGAACCCTAAAATTCCTCATCTATGGGGGAGAAAAATCAGTATGTTACATCTAAGCATAATTCAGAAACCTCTGAAACCTCTAAAAACTTAACACACAATAATTACTCCAAAGATGATGTTATTCATGATTCTCCATTTCAATCCACCAGTGCAACCGAGTCTTCCAACATTACTCCCACTAATATCAGTTGCACTATGGAGCCATCATTTATTAACCATCCTTTCACAACTAGCTCCATAGCAAGTCATCACTATTTCCTAAGCTCAGACCACATCCAACACTTAACAAAAAATCCCAATATAACCACACCACAAACCTGCCAAGAAAAGCTCATTCAAAATCTGTGGGGCCTTGATAAGGACAATCCTAACAATCACCAATCAGCAACCTCAGCAACCTTTATTCCTCCTAAACAGCTCACACCAGAGAATTATACTGTGATCTCAAAACAATTTAACCATACAGTTCCACCACTTCTCCTCAAGTCACTTCGCTGCTACCAGAGTGACAGTCTGGTCATTCTGGCAGTTACAGATTTACAATGTGGACATCACAAATTCCCAACACACAGCTCTATGACCTTATAAAACTCCACAATCTAACTGATACTATACATAAAATTTCTCACCCTTCCCAATGACCGATACATTGCGATACAGTTTCATAACACAATACAAAGGCAAGCCTTCAAAAATAGATTCAAATTTTTGCACAATATGTTTTTGGTTGCTATAGACACCAATAAGCCATACTTAGGGTGTTCATCAAAAACTATCACATAGGGATGGAAAGGCAACACCTACAGAAATATCTCAAGGCATTCAGACAAGTAATCTCATGTGAGTACCTTAGGGATCCTCCCACTGATGGCCTCACCTTCACCAACATGGCCTCATCTCAATTCTTACTAAAATATTCTCTCTCCTGAGAATATTTCCACAATAATAGCAGTGGATTTATCACCTTTGATCATCTCAATTAAGGGGATCAGGCCACAATGTTTTATCTGCAAAGACAGCAACCACCTCATTCAGGACTTCCCTCTAAAGAGACACAACTCTTGCCAGAAGAATAAGGGTCTAAACCACATATGTGCTCCATGCAGCTCCAAGACACAAATTTTCTTTCTCATCTAACCTCTCACCTCAGCATTCTGTCACCACCATACCTTCTAGTAAAACTCCAGTGCCCTCTGGACCACATAATTTCAAGTTCACTAGGAGCCACTTCTCCCTGTTATAGCTGCACAACAGGACCTTCCCTTCTTGATGGACACATCCATTAATTCAAACTCAATCATCCTGCCTGAGTCCAACAACTCTGGCCCTTCCACCACAAACAACAAACCTCAAAAATGTGTACACCCTAACTCATCAGATAGTGACACCAACTCTGACTGGCAGGATTACATCCCTGACTTTCCCCAGTGAAACCACAATGGAACCTTTTCTAAACCCAGGGCAAGTCTCAGACACACAGAACATACAAGAAAAAAAGAGTACTTTCAGTGGAAAATGTTCTGGTTTCAACCCAGGCCTCATGGGCCTCCTCCATTTGCACTCTCTCACCATCCCCTGTTGAAAATTTTTTGAACAGTGGTTCATCAAATGACATCATGATTAAATCATTGTGCAATTCTGGCAGGAGAAGAAAGAACCACATTCATCACCTCTCTCCCAGCCCATTTCATCCCCTCTCACCATAAAAGCTCCACATTCCTACTGTTTCTCCATTTCCTTTGTCCATCATGAGGTCACCATATGCTTATCACTGTTGTTGGTTTAGCCTCCAACTCCCATTTATCATCCAACTACCATTCTCTCAGCCTCTGTCAAAGGTCTCATCCATTTAAATGTTTGTGACCTGTGAGGTTGCTCACTCAATGAGGACATGCATCTCGGACTTGCAACCAAAGACTTTTCTTGGCCTGGACTAAACACCCTTCCCACTTCCCTTTCCCTTTTAAAATGTATCCTTCCCCTTTCACCAAGATGCACCTGAATTTTCATTTTATCATGTAATCACTTCTTTGTAAATGTTTTTAACTGCATTTGTAACTTCTTTGTAAATGTTTTTAACTGCATTTGTATCTGTTTTTTTTTATTTTTATGAATAAGCTTTCATCATTGGAAAAAAAAGGTAATGATTTTCTGATGAAACTGCTTGGAGAAATACATCTGAATTAATGCATCTGTTATGTACCAACATAGTTTAAGTATTTACTACAAAATTTTAAAGCACTAGCTTTACTGGATAACAAATTATATCATGAAAAGTCAAAGTGTGTTTTGTATCATTGTGGATTATCTTCAATGCTCTCCTTATCAGGAAATCTTTCATATTACTTGGAAAAGTTTTTGCAACACATGACTTTACTACTGTACATAGGGATCATTTCAAACATTTTAATAGCAGTTTTATACAATGTAAAATAAAATGTAATGTTAGAATATTATTTCATCGTGAGTCACATTTCACATTTAACTCATGTCATCTTAAAATTTTGGTGATGAATAGCTAAATTATTTTATTACATAACACATTTATTGTTTTAGAGATCTAATTGCAGGCAATTTGGAGACAGAATCAGTGACCATTGATATAATTCTAGAACTCTGATGCCATATATTTTAATCTTTAAACAACAAAAGTCATATTTTCTTTTTGAAATTTTATATTTAATATTCTGAGGTTTTCACAGTTATAACTCACTATAACTTTGGAATCTGCAGGTAGTTGATATTTTTTTCAGATTCCTTTTAAAGTCACTTAAAATTGCTCTTTGAGAGTCACCTTATATTACTATTAAGCAATAATCATGAGTTGTCTATATTTGTATTCTCATAAATCTTTTTTAAAAAATAATCACAATTAACATTAACTTTGATAAAGATTACACTTTTTATTACTGAATCCAATGTTTTATTTAGCTCATAAATAACGTTATTGACTGATAAATGTTTTAATCTTTCATTACTTCAAACAACTTTTTCTTTCTACTCATAACAAGCCATCATTTCCTGCACAAGAAATATTGTTTTTATGAGTATTTTGCTTTGGCTAATATAGGTTTGAATCTATTGTATAGATCAAAAACTACATTGCTACTTTTTAATAATTTATAGAAGATCTTAGAAAAATTTTCATGTTGATTATAACTCACATATAACAAGAAAGATGTGCTATCTTTTATAGTACATTCATCCACTTGTGTTGGATTTTCCATCATTTTTTTTCATATATCAAAGCATTGAGTGGGAAGCGAACCTGGGCCAGCTGCTTGGAAGGCAGCTATTCTAACCGCTAGGCCACTAAACATCAACATTTCTATTGATTTATTCTTCTGCAAAATGTATTATTACTTAATAGCATATGCTTGTCACTTTTTTGTTCAACTGTTTTAAGAGAATTTAGTATAGTTAGCTTAGATTTTCATTTATAGAATGATTCTTTTGTTTATATTTTAAAGTTATAGAAATTTTACAATAGTTTTAAAAAATTCAATTAATATTTTCAGTCCAATGATGAATTGATTGTTATTTTGTTTTTTTAAATTTCTCTCTTAATAATTTCAAGCATTTAAAGTATTTGTATCTTAAATATGACTTAAGACAGTCAAATGTCTCACTGACTCATCCATAAATTACCATTAAATTAATAGACAAAATGGTGCTATCTTCATTCTCAGTAGGAATGAAACCAAATGCCAAGTCAACAGCACTAGCCTCTCCCAAATGAGTAAGATAATTTCTACAATGCTAATTTAGTGTACTCATATACCTGTTGTTTGATTGATATAATAATTACCATTAAGTGAATAAAAAACTGAGTAATAAAAAAATTAAAATGTCTACATTTATTTTTGAATATGTGGGGCAAGTGTACATTAAATAATTGTGCAATAAAAATAATTTATTTACCAAAACAATGCCAATTGTCTAACAAAAAAAATATATTTCAATGACAAATAAAATGTGTGCAGAAGTTCAAATCCATAAAAATTTTGATAATTCTTGAATTTATAATTTATGCATTTGTATTTTTTTTATCTATTGCGTATTTTTATTTTATGAACATTTTGTGCTTGGACTTTTTTTTGCTTTCATTTTTTTAATATACATTTTTAATGCAAAATATATTTTCTTCACTATAGGTAATATACAATTCTAGCCACAAGTTGAAAAATAAATGTAAACATGTAATATTCTCAATAAATGTGAACATCTCTTATGGATTTGGTGTTAATGTATTAAATAACTGATATTTTTTTGGCAAATAAATTATTTTTATTACAAATTATATTTTCTTCATTTGATTTAATATAGTCTTATAGCTTTAAATTTAAAAATAAATGTGAACATTTTATTTTTTTATTGATCAGTTTTTCATTCACTCACTGGTGAGTACTATATACATCTGTCAAATGGGTAAATCAATACTCCAATTCCAAAAAAAAACAACAACAAAAAAAAAAAAATAGAAAGTCAAAAAGAAAATAATATATTAAAAATGAATTTTGCAATGATTATACAAAGAATTTATGAAATCCTTTTATGAATATTGATGAACATTTTTGCTTTCAGTACTTTTATTATATATGAGATAAACATTTATAAATATGAAAAAGAAAATGAGTTACCTTATTTAAGAGACTGAAATATTAAAAAGTGAAAATGAAAAGAAAACACATTTAAAAGCAGGTCAAAATTCGTAGTTCATTTCTTTCATTTTTATTTTTTTGAATTATTTGAAAACATTGAAAACTTTCTGTCCTCTTTATCAATAAGAAATAAGTTTCTTCCTCATTTAAAGCACTATTAAACTCCAACCATTTTACCAGAGAAACTTCAAAGCAATCTGTCTTTGAAGTCATTCTTTTAAGATTAACACCCTTTTATAAAAACTTAATAGTTTCCAAATAGTTTCCATGCAGTATTTTTAAAAACAATTTAGCTAAATATAAAAAAATTTTAAAGTAAAATATGAAGTTGTTTCTATATAAAAATATTGCAAATAAATGTAATTATTTGTTACCAAAACTTTAAAATAAATTTTCTTATAAAAATATTTATTATGTGCAGATTTAATTTTATTGGATTATTTTGAAATTGTTGAATTCTTCTATCTCTAAAAAAAACATTCAAATTACCAAAGTATGAGACAAAAAGTTATAATACTTATACAATAAAACTAAGGGGTATCAGTATAATTCTTGATATTACTTTATTTATTATTCACAAGTTAAATAATTATCAGATCATAAAAAAGCCAAAAATATTTATGTTTTATTTATTTATAAATAAAGTCAATTACACATTTTTTTTAAAAAATAAGTTAGTAAGTAAAATTTATAATCTTGATATATGCATTTTTTATGAATGTAATTTGTAAATGATACCAATTATTATAAGTAGTTAAAATACAACTTTGAGTTTTAGATAAAACATTTTGATCTAAATTTGTTTAGTACAAATTATTAACTTCCAAAGTAAAGCTTTCTTTCAAAATAAGAACTTTTTAGCACACTTTAAAAATTAAAATGTGTTTTAATTTATATATTGTAAAGTGATATAACTCATGTTATAAAATTACTATTCTAAAAATAATGTAAATAGTTAGTTGAAGGATGAAAAAAAATTACATTATAATTATCAATTTGTTTCTTGTACACATACTTTAATACAAATATATTGTTTCTTTAAAAAATTTAATTATTTTTTTTACTGCTTCAATTGCTCAACAGTCTTCATCACAATTACAAAATATTTAAATACATATGATTACCTAGAAACAAAATATTATAATTATATTTAAATTTACATAATTCATATTTTAATTAAAATAGTACAAAATATTACATATATTTTTAGAATTATATTTGTCTTAAAATTTATATTTTATTGTTTTACTCAATAATTGGGGATCATGCATCTTTTTCACATATATGTGTTTATGTGTATCTGTTGCTTGCAATGGGCTGATGAATGAATGGTCTAAAAATCCTGAGTTCAAATCTCTCAACTTATATTCATGAAACATTCAGTATAAGAAAGTTACATACTATTTTAGAATTACATAATGACTAATTTTATATTTATTTTAATTTATATTTTTGATAACTTTTAATTGCTAATTATTGCAATTTTATTATTTAATATTTTAATTCTATATAAAATGTATTTAAATCACAAATTTTTTTGATTATTATTTTTTTATGTTTTATTCTATAACTTTCTCTATATTTATTTTTTGTATCTAATATTTTTTAATTATTATTATTATTATTATTATTATTATTATTATTATTATTATTATTATTATTATTATTATTATTATTATTATTATTATTATTATTATTATTATTATTATTATTATTATTATTATTATTATTATTATTATTATTATTATTATTATTATTATTATTAATAATAATAATAATTATTATTATTATTATTATTATTAGATTTCAACAATATACTTTATTGGACAATAAGTAGGTTACATGTGGTATCGCTAGAAAAGGTACACTGATAAAATAGATTTACAGATTGTACACGAGTTCATTTGTATATTTACAATCAAATGCAAAGTCTTTGTTTATAGTTTTGCAATCTGAAGCTCTGTTATAGCCTTGATCTTTGCTTGATCAGGGACCAAGTTGCTGCATATATGTCTGGGGATGTGATCAATTTGTCCCTATTTTGTATCTGCATTAGCTTGTTTTGAAATGTTGAAGGGTGTTGTCTAGTGTTTTTCCCAATTAGAAATTTGCACTGATGCACCACAGAGTATACAGTAGAAATGTTGCTGCTCTGATGGTGGGTATTGATTTGTCCTTGTAAGCCTCCATTAATTGTTCTATCCTGCTATTATTTTTCCTGTATATATTACGTATTATGTATCTTATTTGATTTAGTTCTCTACAGTGTTCCATTATGTGCTTCCATGTTTCTTCTCTTTCATGACATAATCCACAGAAAGGATCAATAGATATATACATCCTTCTGTGGAATAGAAAATTGGTAGTCGGTAGTGCATCCAAGTTCATTTTCAGAACAAAATCAAAAAATTTTGGTTCCAGTTTCCATTTTTTATATTCTTTTATTATTTTCTTGTTGGTTATTCCTATTATTGGTGTTGTGTTATTTTCTCCATTGTTGTTTGTGTGTATTAGATTGTATATTTCCCAGTATTTGTATTTTTGTATGTACTGATCTGGGATTTTATTTTTTATTTTACATTGGTATATCATTAGTTCAATATATGAACCCTTGGGTGGTGGTCTGTCTGTGGGGGTTATTTGTATTAGAAGTTTCAGTTTGGGAAATTGATTGATTGTTGTGATTATTACATTTTTAAGTTTTTGCAGTGAAAGATGGTGATATAGTGTAGGCCCAGTCCACCTATATCTGTTGGTCTTCTAAGTTTTTTTATGGAAATGGCCACTGTTTTTCTGGACCAATAAGTTGATTGCACATTTTTTATTATTATTATTATTATTATTATTATTATTATTATTATTATTATTATTATTATTATTATTATTATTATTATTATTATTATTATTATTATTATTATTATTATTATTATTATTATTATTATTATTATTATTATTATTATTATTATTATTATTATTATTATTATTATTATTATTATTATTATTATTCTCTATTATAACTTATTAGCAATAATTTTATATTTAAATCTTTATTTAAGCTTGATTTAACTTTTTTTAAATTAATATAGATTCTTTATTTTTTTTGTCTCACTTATTATTAGTTTAACAATTTATTATATTATCTTTTCCAAATTTATATCCAGTTTCCATTAAAAAAGAGATTTTATCTCATTTATGTTGTTTCAATCTTATATTAATTGCGTATTTTGTTTCTCCTATGTAATTACTTTTAATTTATTTATATGGTATTCTTTAGAATTGAATAATCATATACCTTATTTATGTGGTTTATAATATTTTCATTATAATTTTAATGTATTTATTATGTAATATGTTATGCGTGCTTTTTTCTTTATCATGGTAAAATGTATTATTTTATTATATTATTTATTTACTTATTAAAAATCTTGTATTTTTCTTGCTAATTAATTTGTTTTCAATTAAAGCTGATACATTTTTATTTTTACCATCATTTATTTTATTTTCTATTAATTTTATTTTATCTTTTATAATTTTTTTATTTATTATTATTTATTTATTATTAAGTTAATTTGCTTTTTGCATTTGTTTAACATGAGGAATAATTTTTAGTTTTATACACTCTAGAAAATTTAACTATTAATTATATATTTTTTGCCTATGTTAGAATTCTAATCAATTATACTATTATGTATATTTCATTTTTTATATATAGATGTATTATATATACATGTATCTTAATGTAATATTGAGTAAATAGTATATTTAAATATATAAATTTATTTATTTTTCTTTTTAATTCATTGCTATCCTTTTTGTAAATCTTGTTTGTAAATAATTGATTAGAATGTTTCTGATGTTGACTAAAGAAAAGTTTTATTATATATATTTATTTATTTATTAAATGTAGATGGGTGTGCTTTTGGCCTGGAAAACCAGAATCATAGCACTCATGGGTTGATTGGATATGCTGCAGTATTTATTGATGAAGTACTAATTATTTAAATTAGCTATTTAAATATTCCATTAGCTTGAGAGTTAGATACTGTTTTCTTTTTTATTAATGATGTGGATAGTGTTAATGATAAACCATTTCTGTTTCACTTTTTTGTTGTCATCTCAGTCTGTACAACTAATATTGACATTCTTTGGGTCAAAGGCATGAACAAATTTTTGTTCATGCTTCCAAAAAACTGATTTATATTTGGAGTCATTTTTCTTGCTTGTACAAATATTTATGTTGGAAGATTATTGTGGTTATTGTGTAATTTATGTATTTCTTCCGTAAAATTATCTCTATGCCATTGATATATATATATTAAAATTAATAAATAATTATATACATATTTTTTCATAAGCATTGATGCATTTTTATTTTCAATTTTTATTATCCCACTTAATGCTCTTTTTACAATTTAGTTCCATTATTTCTACTAAATGTTTTATTGGTATTTGTATCCTTTTTTTATGCATTTGTTTATTACCAACCCTATACATTTTTCCACTTATCTATTAATATATATTGATATAACATCGATTTTAATCAATGTTAAATTATAATTATACTTTTTAATTGTATTATTAACATATGAACCTTTATTTATATTAACATATTAAAAAAAATATTATTTGCCAATCACTTAGAAATTTTCTCAAGTATCAATTTGTAACATTAATAATGGGTCTTAATAGTATTTTTTGGTGCTTTATACATATTTGATATTACACAATCTTTAGTTATTATATCTGAAAATGTTTTGTTGCCAATTAAACCTCTATTATGTATATATATCTGAAAATGTTTTGTTGCCAATTAAACCTCTATTATGTATATATATGAAATATATATACATAATAGAGGTTTAATTGGCAACAAAACATTTTCAGATATAATAACTAAAGATTGTGTAATATCAAATATGTATAAAGGTTTTTTTTTTTTTTGGCTGCAGAAAGGAGTTTGCTATTAACTGAAAGGAGACCCTTTGATTCCTCTTGGAGGCCTTAAAGGAACCGAGCAGGGCAAATTCCTAATGTCCACTCCATACGTTCTTGTCGTTGCAGCTGTTATTACTATGTGATTATTCATATAGTATATGGACATGGATGGGCTGCTCACCAACATGCATTAGCCAGCGTGGTGAGTTTATTGGCTTTTTACCTCTGAGTTTAAGATCAAGAAACACCATGGTCTTTCTTCTCAGTGCCTGATAAGGCAGAATGAATGTTTGTGCAAATGATAAATTGAGATGATAATAGATGGACAATTGAAATTTTAAACTGGATTCCAAGAGATTGTAAAAGACCCAGAAAGAGACCACATGTGAGATGGATGGATGAAATAAGAAAATGTGCAGGGGTGTTGTGGAGAAGAGAAGCTAAAGATCGGAGAAGATGGATTAAACTTGGAGAGACCTTCATCCTGCAGTGGATTGATAATGGTTGATGATGATATTTTTTTGTTTTTCAATTATTGCCATCTTTTTTCATTTTCTCCAAAAAATTATTTTTTAACATTATATTTCATCAATGTACTCAATTTATTTATTATGAACAATTTATTACTAGCACATGTGCATTTTTCTGTATTAAGCTCTGCAATCTGTATTTTTGATAAATATACAGCTTCAGGGGCAGACAATAAATCTTTACAAAAAAATGGCTGATAGAAAATGTATTTAATATTTACATGTTTTTAAAATTAGTATTATCTTAAATATTAAAACTTGTGCAAAAATTAATTGCAATATTTACTATTATTTGAATATGTAATGTTTGTTAATTAGAATTAATGATAATTAATAAAATAAAAGATAAATATTACATTATGTAAATACCGATGTCTATAGATATTACAAAGACTTTTTTTTAGATTTAATAAGTTAATCAAACATACTTCCTTTATAAATAATGCTTACAAAAATGTTTTGTGTATTTTTAAATTTATTTTTAGATTGGTAAGTTGAAGTCAGTAGTAATGGATATGATATGACACTTCAGGTTTCTATTTTTTTTTTAATTAATAAGATGATTTAATACAAAATTAATAAAATATAAAGATTGTAATTAATTTTTACACAATTTTTTTAATTTTTAAAAATAACACTAAAGAAAAAAATGTAAATATTAAATTTGACGTTTTTATTGTATGCCCCTGAAACTGTATATTTATCAAAAACATGAACTGCAGAGCTTGATAAACAAGAAAACACACAAGTACATCATTACCTTTATCTGATTTCGCAAAAATTACTTCTTTATCCAATTTATTTTTTATCTTTAAATTCTTTATTATTTTTATTATTATTGTCTCTTTATTATATTTTTATATTTGAAATCAGTGAATAGTATAGCAAATATTATGCTATGAATTTAAAAATTTGAATTTATATGGTTTTTCCAGTGAAAATATTTTTTAGGAGCAATACTTTTCTTTTCATATAATGCTCAATAAATCACAAATAAAAAAATAACAATGAAGCTCAAATATTTTTTTTTTCCAATAAATTTATTAAACGTAAATAAGTATGATATAAAGTGATTTTGTACAGAAAAAAAAAATAATACAAACATAAATTTTGTACAAGTGTGAATTTTTGATTATCTTCTGATTATCAGTTCTCAATTAACAGCTCATGTTCTGCAGTTCACTGCATCACTCATTCTTATAGTGAATAACAAATGTAATCTAATAAATCCTTAGTAGGCTTTTGCCCATGAACTGCCTTAATATAATCATTTCAATGATTACCTATAATGTCATGTGCACTTCACTGCTGGAAGGGCATAGTTCTATGATCAGATATGACTCAGAAACTCAATATTGATCATCTTTATTATCTTTTAAACAGTGTCCACTGGATAACATGTTCTCAATCAGAAGAATTAAGCATCATTATTTGATGTTCATAATTTATTCATATGGCCAGCTGGCATACTTCTATTACAAGATGGATTGTTAATCCATATTGATTTTATCATAAATACAGATATAGGAATCTTCCAGATAAAAGAAACAAATACCTGAGGTGACTAAAATTTATTAAATGTAATTGGTTTTTTAATTCACTAAAACTTTTTATTCTGTGAGTGTACTATCATATGCCTTAGGACAGTGCAATAGTTGTGAGAGCAAATATCCAACTATGTACAAGAACTGTTTCTTAAAACAAATATCTGTGGAGTACTTATTTAAAAGCATTTATGCACTAGTGTGCCCACAGCAAGAATAAGTATTTCCAACAATGATTCATTCAAGTCCATATTCATTTTCACCAAGAACTTATAGGCTGTCATTGCACCAGTGTGAAAATGTTCAATTAGACCCTGCTAATATTCATTTTCAGTCATTCATAAGCTTTGTAATTTTCTGCATTTGTTCATTCATTTATAAGCATCCAGGTAAGTGAGTTTAAAATCATCTATATGATACTATTCAGGGCATGACATTCTCCAACTATTTCAATATGAAGAAGGTGCCCATTTCATATTGACATTTTATATCTATTACTCTATTAATCATAAGCACTGAAAGCAATAGTGTTGTTGATACCTATTGATTATTCTTTAATAGATATCAAAGTCCATGTGTCCAGAAATGTGCTTTTAGGTATGAAAAGTTCATACCATTTCTTGATCTTAACCAGTTTTCTAAAAAAATATTCATCATCTTGAAAGATTAAACCGCAGAATACCTTCTTACACTTCACCATCCATATTATATAGTTCAGAAATATAGATAGCCTGATATTGGCAAAAACTCTGGATTTGATACTGTCTTTAATTGAGGTGATCAAATAGTAATCAATCTTAACATTATCATATATAGTTTTTTTAATTCTCCAGAGTCCAGTGCAAGAGTAAACAAGATGTTCAAATGTCTCTTCCACCTGACTACATAACAGACATATGAGATCTAACTTGGATATGCCTCTTCTAGCAGATAGGAACCAATTAGTGCTGCTGGCATGCATATTGATTTTTATAACAAAATCTAGATATTTAGGTTCCATGTACCAGAATTTGAAGAGAGAAATAATCTTTTGATTTGCTATACTTAATTTACCCTGGATTTGTATACCAGGTGGATTAATAACAAAGTATCCTTCCCATATCTTGATTTTATTTTTAAAAGTATTTTTTGTTATAGGAATGTATTTTTTCATTAGATCTAGTAACCTGCCTACTATATCCTTAGTACTAGGTGGAGGTCAGTCTGTGGGAATAGCTGGTAGAGTAATTTGATCATAATTGAAGACATTTGATAATATGACTAATATATTAAATGATTTCTGATATTGAATAGAAACGATGGAATGAAATGACATTCCATTAAGTTTCTTGTGTTACTGCATTTGTTTAATACTAATAGCAGCAATCTTTCCTTTCCAAAACAATCTAGCAGCCAAGGTATTAATCTTCTGGATAAACGATTTAGTAAGTTTAATTATTGGTAAGTAGTCATTTATTTTTGTCATTATTTTCATGTTTAATAACCTCACCTTGCCATGCAATGAAAGGTAAACGTCTGACAGACGTTTAGTTAGATTATCTGTAACTAGTAAAATCTCATTCTATAACTCCTTTGACATCACAATATGAGATTTAGAAATAGAAAATCCCAAAAATTTTTGAGGATCCGCTTTGAAGTTTGAATTAACCTTGCTACCAGAGTAGATCTTACAGACAGCAGATTTTATTGGATTAATATGAAGACTATAACTGTTTGAAAATTGATTAATTATATTATAGAGTTGAGTTAAATATTTTTGAGATGGAAGGAAAATGAGTATGTCATCCATATAGGCAATTACATTCATATGTTTCCTAGTCTAGGAACAAATATCCCAGGCAATTGGTTTTCTATTGCTTTCAATAAAGGGTAAAAAGCTTTTTTTGCACACGTTTGTGCAGTTTAATGCAAAGATGCAGAGGTTCCAGACTAAATTTTTAAATGACAAAAAAAACCCACCTAACTTTAATTAATAGAATAAAACCATTGAGTTCAATCTGCCTCTGGAGCTTAAATGTCACAGGATTTATAAAAAAAAAATAATACAATTATTTTTTAGTATATAGTATATCTTTAAGGTGCTATTGTAAATTTATTTTCAATATAAATTATATATACATTTCAGGACTTAAAAGTGGCTAGCAGCATACATATTTAACTTCAGATGACTATGACTATGATGAGAGCATAAACAATGCATTTTTTAAATGAAGATCTGAAAATAATTTTATTTAATGCTAATGTTGACAAAGCTGAATATATTTTTACAAATCAAACAAAAATCCAATTTTAATCAAATTTTAGCCAGTGAAATTTGCTTCCACAGCACAGAAGCTTTATTAGTTGCCTGTCCTAAATTGTAACATGTTAGGAAAAAATATTTCAAAAATAATAAATCACATTCATATCGGCTTTTTCAAACCAAATTGTGCAAATGCTTTTTGCGAGTGTTAAATAATAAATGAATACCCTCTGACCCATACAAGATATAGAATTTATGCAGCAATAAAAGGAATCCTCTTATTACTACGACTCAAATATTTATATATGAGCAAATCTGAAGTACTGGCACAGAAGGTGTGACTATAGAACAATCACTTTGAATTACTATATATAACTTATGAATGAATGACGCCGATGAAATTTACTAGAATTTACTGAATGTCATTCCAACTGAAATTAATCATATATATAAATCAGCATTTATTTTTTATAGCGCCTGTATACAATTGTAATCACATTCATATCGGCTTTTTCAGTAAATTCTAGTAAATTTCATCGGTGTCATTCATTCATAAGTTATAGATAGTAATTCAAAGTGACTGTTCTATAGTCACACCTTCTGTGCCAGTACTTCAGATTTGCTCATATATAAATATTTGAGTCGTAGTAATAAGAGGATTCCTTTTATTGCTGCATAAATTCTATATCTCGTATGGGTCAGAGGGTATTCATTTATTATTTAACACTCGCAAAAAGTGTTTGCACAATTTGGTTTGAAAAAGCCGATATGAATATGATTACAATTGTATACAGACGCTATAAAAAATAAATGCTGATTTATATATAAAAATAATAAATGTAATATATATAAAAATGTTAAATATCTTATTTTAAATGTATCATGGAATAATAATTAACACATTACCTATTATATTAATATAATAAAAATTTGAATCCTTTAACTGTCTTATAGCCGACAATATTGGTTAGTAAATGGTTATCTAGCTATTACCAGCTATTGTGTAAAGGTTCCATGTTAAGATAGATTGATTACATATATATATATATATATTTATGTGATCCCTATAAAATCAATAATGTAAATAGATTTTATAACAGTGAGAAAAGATGTTGTACTTCTAAAAGTAATGAACCCATAATATCTCGCATGTGTTTTAATATTTATTAGTAGGTTTCATATTGTTATTTATCTAATGTCTATATACTGGAGATAGCTATATTTTTACTTTTTGTAATAAAATGTTTTTTTAACTGAAAAAGAAACTATTAGAATATTATTATATTCTTGTAATAATAAATAAATACCATCAATGAATA
This sequence comes from Epiperipatus broadwayi, assembly GCA_028023455.1. NCBI lineage: Eukaryota > Metazoa > Onychophora > Udeonychophora > Euonychophora > Peripatidae > Epiperipatus > Epiperipatus broadwayi. The sequence continues at coordinate 30,457 of JAQFVV010000325.1, read as the reverse complement.
ATGATGAATAAATATTATTCTTACTATATTATCCAATTTATTGATGGATTGCCAAGCATTTTTAAAATTTATATATTTACATATGTGTGTTTTGTATGTATGTGCACAGACAATCACACATATACCAATATAATACATTCACCTATAGATGCATTAACAAACTCAAATCTTGGCTTGATTTTTTCAAAATTTCCAATTAGCTTTAGAATGTTTTTTAGTTAATTAGATTCATAGCTAACTTAACCAACAATTTAACATTTCTTAGTAAAATAAGAATTATGCAACACTCTAACACCCACCATCCAGAAATTGAGAACCTTTATGCAAGAATATTGCCTTGGACTGAAATGTGTTTTTCAATTTAGGCTAATAGCTTGAAAGTAAAACCAAGAAGCAAAAGGTAACTGATAGAAAAAAGGTGCATTAGATCTGAGAGGTCCAAATGTGTTGCTCCAAGATTCAAAAGTTCCTCACTGATGAAAACCATAAGTCAGAAACAAGTCTGGGAATATTGTTATTGCAGCACTCAATAGAGATTTAATAACCACTACCATATGACCTCCACTGATTACTAAATCTTATATTACATATCAAAAATATGGTGAGAAAAAAAGAATATGTTACTCAAATTGACATCTTGTATGTAATGCATTATTCTTTACTGATTTCCTATGAAAGTTATAGAAGTTATTTTTAAAAATGATTTTATCATTTTATTTACTTAAATTGCATTTACAATAATATCTTTTTTAGAGAGGATTTGAATTCAGAAGTTCAAGTTCTCTTCAATCATCTATCCCATCTTATACAAGTGATACACATGGCCATATTACATGTGAAAAAGATAAATTATCTTTCATATATGTATTTTGTGCTGAACTAACTTATGAGTGATGGTTCAACATGAAATACCTGTATTGGAGATCATTTATCATTTTCACATGTATGTGTTCATGTGTATCAGTTGTGTAAGATAGAGTGGATATGGAACTTGAAAGTCTGGATTCAAATCCTCTTTAATTATACCTAGCTTAAATATATTTACTATACTTGTATTTAAATATTAATAATATTTTTTAAAACTTAATTTTCTTCTTAAAGTGCAATCTTATGAGATTTATCTTTTTAGACATGGTTTTAACCACATATAATATTTGTTTTTCACTATTTAAATTTCTTATCTCACTCTTTAATCTTGGACCATTAATTCTTTAAAAAGCAATATAACAGCTTTACATAGTGAATGCAGGCTAAAGATGTTTTAACAAGTGCTGAAAAATACTGGAAAGATATTTCCAAACTGGCTGATTTCTAGTTGGCAAGACTTTCACCTTAATATTGTTTTTTTGTTTTTTTTCCTCTAAATAAAATTGGCTACAGATTTTGGCTATGGGTTAATATGAAATTATTCGGTACCTTCATGAAAATTTTTAATTTAATTGAAAATGTCTAGCTTTGTTTAGATTTAAACCTCAGCTACAAAAAAAATAATGTACTAACCATTACACAAAAAGTCTTTTCTATGCAGACTGGTCTCATAATGTAGAGATAGTATCTGCTATGTCCATGACCTGAGATTTGAATCTAGGTTGAGTAAGATATTAGGATTTTTTTCTCTCTAATGAATGACCTATAGCAAATACAGTTAACCATGTGACAATAATAGAGGAAAAACAAGGATTGAAAAACTACTCAACATTCACTGCCAAACATCCATCACTTTTACTGACCCTTAATGAAAAGTTTCTGGAGAGACTTTTATACTATAGTAACCTATTGGTAAAAAAATAGACTATTTTATATCTGTGCAAAAAATGTACATAACAACTCAATACTATTATTTATATTTAAGTATTTATATCATTATAATTAAATGTAAAATTAAATTATATACACGGAATGTAATCTAAAATGTTATATATATTGGTAGGTTCTTAATACGACAATCTAATTCAACCATCATTATTTTCAAAAGATTTTATATATATGTTTAATAACTGCTGGTGAATTTTGTATTATTTCTGGAATTCTTTGAAATATCATTATGCTTGGTTAGCTTTTGCGATACTACCAAACATTTTTTTAAATCTTTAAAGACTAATTAGAAAATAAGAAAAGCAGTATTTTATCAAAGGCTTAGAAGATTATTTTAAAATTGCCTAACTTTTTACAATAAGCCATTAAACTTGAAGTTACGGCAAACCTCAGCTATTATTTGTGCAATCTGTTAAAATCTAGTTATCTCTAATATTAATATTATGATCTCTTTATTGATCCTAAAAATGCATCTACATATAACTGTTTATTAAAAGAATTATTAAAACAAAAATAAATTAATAAGTAATCGACACAAATAATTTTATATTTGGCTAGTTAGATGATTATCATTTTTTAATTGATTAAAATAATTTCTTTGTTTAAAAAATTGTTGTATTTTTTTTTTTATTTGGAATCTCTAGTTGCAGTAGTTTTTCAAATTTTGAATTTTTCGAATTTCTGGAATAGTTCTTGTACCACTTCCTCGTAAATTTAAATTCTGAAGAAGGAGAAAACAGGCTTCTTCCTGTAATTAATTTTATTATTCTGCAGGTTTTTTCTACATGTCATTTGTAAATGTATGTACAATCTAATTTAAGGTAATCTTTGAAATTTTGTTTGAATAATAAAAGTTTTAATAATAAGTATTCGGGTTGGCAATATTTTACATATACATAGATAAAAGGCAAAATAACTGATTACGGGATAAAAGTTTCTTCAGGAGCTTTTTATACTAAAACAGGAAAGTAAAAGTCAATATTTACCAAGCATACTAATTGTCGATTTGTGAGAGTTTGATTGTTTTTCCACCATTGTTTTATCCTCAGCTAAGAATGGTTACATTACCACTTAACGAGCAATGTTGAATGGTTTTCTGGGTTTGATATGGGCAGGCCACCTGAAGAAAAAATCCTACGACTATTAAAAGCTTTCTACTATATTTATGCTGAATTCAAATCTAGATTATAGCCATAACTGATAGATGCGCTGTCATTATATTTGAATTCTTTTCATTATATATATTTGAGTGTGCCAATATGTATGTAGTAATTATCTACTTGACTTAAGGCAAAAAATATTAATTCATTCTGCAAAATTTTATTGGAAGCATTTTAATCTACAAAAACTTATATGCTTCACAATTCAGATCTACGTATTATGTATAATAAATTTAATATATTGTTAATATTATTTGAAACAATTATCAGATCTAAGAATTTACAAATAAGTTTACTCATTGTATATTAAATAGTACCATTTAAAAGTTTTAATTACTACATAAATAAACACTGTAAGAGATCTGTAAAATTATCAGTCTGAGAGTTAAATTTTTCTAAAGACATTCAATACTTAATATTAGATTATAAAAATAGTTCAATATATAATCACAAATATCAGTCTGAGAGTTTCCTGGGTGATATAGTACAGTAGTAAAGTAAAAAAAATTTTTTTTCAAAAAATAGCAACTGAATGAAAATGCTATACACAACATTCCACTTTGGTGCATGTATATTGTGATCTTCTGATTAATTAATCAGATATTATACATTGAAGGCCCTCTATGAAAAAAAATTTAATTGAACTTTTTTCTTTAGAAAAGAATAGATAATAATCAATGCTTAAAATGTCATAAGCATTGTCATTTTATCGTGTAATCTCCATTCACAATGGGAAAAAATGGTCATAGGATTTAAATCCTCATCTACTATGGATCTTTTTTTTCATTCCTTGGTTCATAGTCCTTTTGCTTTTATATGTTTTTATTAAAATTTAGTCATAATCATATTCACAAGATAAGTTTTTTATTTTCTTTTTTACTATTGAAAATAATGCTCTTCTTCATCAAGAAATAAAAATAATGATATTAAAATATTGGGGAAATTTATGTATATCTTAAACTCCAGAACCATGATTAAATTTTGGATTGAAACACACCAAAATGCTTCTACAGTAAAACATGATATAATAGAATAATCATATTAATACAAAGCAGACATAAACCAAGGCCATCCTACAGCTAGAAAGCCGTTAGTAATAAGGAATTCTTCTACGGATTACAAAATATATGCAGACTTCTCCATCACTAATTGCTGCTTTTGGCTGATCATATATGGGTCCATGAGATCTCATTCGATGCTATCTAAAATGCAACTTTTTATATGCTGCAACATTTTCAGTATATTTGATAATTATTTGGACCCTACAGCTAAAATTATAATACAATCCAAACATTTGAAAATTGTCCCCCAACATAATACAATTTTAACTCCACAATACTTTTAAAAATATCCACACCACACCAATTTTCACTTCAACTTTTTAAAATCTTTTCTCTCTTCTAATATATGTATAATGAAATATTATCTAAGTTAATTCATATATAATTAACTATAATAAAAATATATATACCAATGTTTCAACCGTGTCATACCAGCTATATACTGGGTAATTAATATGATGCTGAAAACATTGACATATAATAATATTAACTATTCTATCTAGAAATAATATATATCAGAACTCATCTAGGTTAATAATTTTTAAAAATATTATTTTAAATTTATTTTGAATTGTAACATCTGGATCAATACAGAAATATATAAATGTGAGAAAATAATGTAAAGTTTAAAGAAGATATTGTAGTGCAAAATCATTCAAGGTTGCAGTAGAAGTCTAAGGCAAGTAATAGATCATTAAAAAAATGGAGAAAAATCATAAAGCCCCCCCCCCCCATGATTGAAAATAAATACAGAATTTTAGCATTAAAATTAAAGGGAAAATATGACAACAAATTTCCTTGTGAAAAAACAAGGTCTTATTCTCAAAAATAAAATGACAGATAATTGTGTAAATTTAACAAGGATTACAACTTCAGAATTAATTACCAACATATTAAAACTTGGCTCAAGGAATTTGAATGTGCCCAAACATAGAAATTATTGCTGACATTGAAGCTAAATTCAAGAATTTACCAGAAGAAAAAAAAGTAATAAATAAAACAAAATTATTACAAGAGGTTCGCACATTAAAAGTTAATAAAAATGGTTTCAATATATAAGTGAGATGACTGAATACTTTAAAATAATAACATTACATGTATTAAGGAAGATGAGGCAACAGGCTGGTGTTGTTTAATAATAATGATTATATTCAGAAGTTGAAACTTTAAATCACAAACTTTAAGTTCAAAAATATTAATACTTACAAGGCACAATATGCCATAGATAAATTTGGGTCTACAATTTTGAGAAGATATTGCAACAAAGTATATGTGCTGGCTGAATAACTTTCAATGTATCCTTCAACATCCATACTACTGTGCATATTTGCAAATATTAAATTGCATAAGGATGGACAGCTTCTTAGAGTCATGATAGATTTTAATGGTATACATTACAATAAGGCTGCAAAGAAAATAGCAGATTGGTTAATTGAGAACATTGGTTTTGGTAACTATGCCCTAAAATCTTCCTTTGAATGCATGGATAAAATTAAAGAAATAAACATTAACAAAAATCTCACTGGTTATAAAATAACTTATGGTTCAGTGCCTTGAGACCTTTTTCCTAATATAATTCTGGAAGTGTTGCGGCAAATTAACTACAATCCAAATGAAAAAAGATTTTATAATAAACATATTACAATGGATTGACAAGAATATATGGAGGATCTATGGGACTTCCACTAAATGGAATAATTTGCAGTATCATGCTCTCAAAATATGAGAACACTAATATTCCCAAGTATTTAGATCTTTTGTCTAATAAGATTTACATGAGATATGTTGGTGACCTTTTTATATGTGCATCTGAAACACATATCAATAATATAGACCTAGGTCTGGAAAAAACATTACTTCTACAATGGACCATAGAAAAGAAAGATAAAAATCATTGTATTAATTTTCTGGACTTATAAATCCAAAAAAAAAAAAAAAAACAATCAAAAGCTTGATTTCAATATGAATCTAAAACTTATTCAAATATAGGAGCTATTCACCCTAAATTAAGAGACTCTTTAGAACACAAACTCACAGGTTGAAAAAGTTTTTTGTACAGAAACATGAATTTATGCAAGTATGAGGCTGATAGAAAGAATAATGATCTCACAAATCTCTGTTACAATCAAAATACATTATCTTCCAAATTTTAGTAATGTATATTTATACACCATATAAAATATATTTTTATTTTAAAGACATTTTCAAATACACAATTAATATTACTTAATTGTTTTTATTATAACTATCAAAGCAGTAATGGCAGAAATGACCTGCTATTGTTGTTTTTTAAAACAAACTTGTTTGTAAACTGTTTGCTATTCTTCAATTACTTATTTATAATAGAAGTATTTTTTATATAGTTAGGGTCAAAAGGCATGGTTAATCCTGCCATACAATCCTAAACTAGTAAAGAAAGTGAGAAATATATGCACAGACATATATAAGATCAGCTTCACATTGCCTCCATCACCTAACAACTTGATAAATAATTCAAAAGACAAAATATCAATGAAACACACCCCTAAAGTGGTTTCTGAAATTACATGCAGTTTTATAATTCTGTGTATTATAGAGAAATCTATGAGAATCAAATAGAACACATACTTATACAACAGAGCTAATCAAAGCCATGTTTTTGATCCCAAGCTTGCTACAGGTTATGCCAATGTAAGCTTGGTTTATGTCAAAAGGGGTGATAGAAAATAAAAATGTAAGGAGGCATAAACAATTGCAAAGGATTCAAATGCAATTAACAGAATGGAATCGTGTTTCATTATCGAAACAATAAAATATTTAAATGCCTCATTTACGTAATAAATCACATCCATTATCGTCATAATTTTCAACTGCTAAATAAAACAACACTATGATTCTAGTAATGTGTCTATCAAAAGTATGCTTAGTGCAATATTAAAGTTTTGAATATTAACTATAACCTTATCTTAATACTCAATTATAATGAGTTTATAATATTTCCAAATAGAAGGAATCAAACTGAGATCACACTACCTATTCAGAAAAAACAACTCAGGATATTATTAACAAATCACCAATTGACATAGACATAAAAAATAAAATTATTTCTCATTGAAAATTTTGTTTGTCCAAAACTGAACTTCCAAAAACTACACAAAATAGATACCTTCCCCTCCCTCATTTAATAGTGAGTTCAGGTGAATGACCCACTCATGTTTTAGCTAGCTATTTGTCTGATACAATACAGCTTACAATTTCATCTATTAAATCATATATTAAAATCTCTCTTTACATTTTATTTTTCTATTGAAAAATTTAAAAATTTATACTAATGATATTCATGTCAGTATCAATGTTACCTTATTTACAAATGTTCCAGTTGATGAAGCTTTAAATATCACTTCTAAACATTGCTAATTATCAACTATGCTATTAAATTATCTAAACATTGTCTTTCAAATACTTATTTTGTGTAATGAATAACATTATAGGCAGATTTTTGGTACTCTAATGGGCTTGCCTATCTAAGGGGTATTGGCTCATTTATTTATATAATACATAGAATTTCTTGCTTTAAAGTTAACACCTTTAAAATCTGATGTTTGACTCAGATATGTTGATAATATGTTTATAGTCTGGCAATATGGTAAAGATATATTATATGATTTCTTTTATATGTATAGAACAATATAATTCTAATATTAAGTTTACAATGGAAACAGAGACTGAAGAAAACTTCCTTTTCTTGGTGTACTTGTCACCAAGAAATAAAATAATCTATTTTTTTCAATTTTCAGAAAATCTATATGCCCAGATAGATATCTAAAGTTTTCATCATGTCATCATCCAGCTTAAATCTTTTCTGTAGTCAAAGACCTTTTCATTAGACCAATTAACTTTCAGATAAATGAAATCTGAAAAATGAAATGTCATGTAAGTAATGAAGCAATGGATCTGAAGTACGATCCATGCTTCACAGCCTCCTATAAACTTAATTAGTATTGTAGGCCTGAATTAAGTTTATAGTCCAACAATATCAGCAGGGTTTTGCATTAAAGCTAAAAGTAATTATGTTTATTAAATTTGTATTGCATTTAAATATTTTGTTTTGAAATAAATTCCATTCTAAGATTAGATTTCTGTTAATAAAAATTACTTGTAAAACCTATTAGTCAAACATATATATACATCAAGCGTGTGTATATATATATATGAGTTAATGCAAAATTCTGCTGAAATAAAATGCTTATTTTATTAAAAGAAATAAGAATGTATTTTTCTTTTTAAATCTTGTTCAAATATTTAGTATGATTTGATTTTGAGATAAGCCCGCCAACATTTTCTAAAAGAATGTATATTTTTAATTAATTATCCCATTCAAGGCAAATTAAAGATGGCCTTCTTTTTCTTTTTTAATTAATAAAATTCAAAGTTTAAAGAAAGAAATTTAGAATAAAAAAGTAAAAGTTATTTTTAGAAAATGTTACCTTGAAACAAAGGAGCATGGGGGGACTTATCAAGATCTAAGATCATACATAAAACAATAGAAGGTAGCTTACAAAAGAATGTATAAATAGGAAAGTGAACAAAAGACTAAATTATTCAGAGTTTTCTTGCTGGCATTCAGATTTTCCTTTTGGAAATAGCATTCAGATTTCTCTTTGGAGAACTCTTTCAGATTTTGCTTGTTGAGATTTTATTCCAAAAAGTTATACAACTGTTGTCTTCGAAATTACAAAGAAGTTTGAACATGCTACAAGCTAAAAATCATATGAATTTGATGGATTCTACTATGCTTGGCTAGGCAAATAGCTTTGCCTATCTCTGAGGTTCCTAAATACCATCAAAATGCCATAGTATCCACCCAATATAATCTGAACTCTGTGCCGTGTCTGTAGGACTTTTTGTGAAACCATGCTACGTATATCCATTTTCCTTGTCCAGACAAATACCTATCGACGGTTGGATCAAGCCACGAACGCTGTAGGAAACATGACCAAGGTACCAGGACAGTAACCATATCTCTCCATTGAACTATTTACTTTCTACCCTTTTTGATAATACCTTTTAAATTGCATTATTGTATTATATTTTTGAATTGTTTGATTTAATGATATTTATAACAAATTATTTCTTTCGAATTATTTCTTTCGACTAGCCTTAGATATATATATGTGTGATTATCTATATATATTTAACCCTTTTTCCTTTGCTATTCTTCATTACTAACATGTATAAGTATTTTGTATTCCATTGCGGTTAAGTTTAAAAGTTAATTTTTTCATTTAAAATCTCTTTCCAATTTTGTTTCTAAATTCCATACGAGTAAGTTTCCTTTGTTTGCCAACTTAATCTCCTCAATAATGCCTCTTTTGTCCGCCACTAGCTTATTACATATATCAGATTTAGCTATATATGTTTTAAATAATTTTTAAACTGTCTGTTTTTAAGTGCAAAGCAATTAGAAAATGCTTTGCGAAAGTTTTTTATTATTGTACTTTATCGAGGAGATTCGAGTTGACAATTTTATTAAAATTGGGAAGAAAAGACTTAGACCACAAAAATATTATATCGTTTAATCTATTTTTATTGTCTAATTAGTTTGTTTCATTAATTTAGGGGAATAGTGGAGGCCATTAAAAACATTCTTAATATTTTAAAGTCATTAATTAAACATATTATTTAACTATAAAAAGGTTGAGTTTCCTAATTTTATTATAATGCTTTATTTTACTTTTCCAATGATCCAGGCATGCAAAACACATCTTTCATAATACCTTTTGCACATTTAACTATTTAACTCCATAGGTGTTCCTGCCATATCTCTACTGCTGATACTAAGCTTGGCCAGATGAAAATTAATTTATGTATGGCTCAGATAATGTTGTTGGTTCGTCGTTAGCCTCGAGAATAGGCGAATAGAGCAGAGGTCATAGTATTCTTGATTTAATATCTCATGTATGGGTGGCCTCAAGGTACTTTCGCCTAGTATTGGAACTGGGTTAAACCAACATACATCATCTGACTATCACAGTAATGTCTTATTAGTTAAATGTTATAATAATAAAACAATATACTAAGCCTTAATTCAAGCCTAAATAATCAAAATAAAAAACAAAAAGAAGAAATTACTACTAGAGTTTGTATTCCTTATATAAAAAAAATACAGACAACATTGAATGTACTCTAAAACATCACAATATAAAGTTAGAATATACTACTTACCATAAGGTTAATAATATTTTATATAAACCTAAAAACTTCATCCCTCTTGAAGCCCAAGTTTATAACATTTTATATGGACTTGTAAAGCTTCTCATGTAGCATTGCATTGTATAAATAGTATTCAAAATTAAATGCTAACTAATAAAATATTTAATAGCTGAAATAATGATAAATAAAACAAAATCATATAAAAAATAATGAACTAAAAAATGTAATAGTTTGAATCCTATTCTCATACCTCATATTTGCACACATACAACATTAAATGCTGTTCATGTGCTTAAACATTAGATAGATCATTGTATTTAAGAATAAATATTCTGGATTGTTCAATTTGATATATTGTCTTAATGCTGATCAATACTTGTTTTTTCTTCATTGTGCTTTTTCTTTGGATTACATTAACGATTTTATTATATCTTTATATTTACATTTTTGTAAGGTCTTTAATATTTGACTAATATTGTCATAAGAGAAGCAGGCAGGTTCAACACATAAAGATTCACTTTGTAAGATCAAACAAGCTACATCCCAGATTGGATTAATTATAACTGGTACATTCTGACAAATTAGCTACTCATGTCATAAGTTACTCCATCATATTGAAAATTTTCCATACTGTGTTGGTACAATAAATCTTCATTTTTATTTGTAGATTACCAGGCTCTTTTATGTGGCAGTGACTATCTCTTACTGCGTTGGAGAGAACTTCCCTGGTTATTGGATCTTTTTTAACAATACAGCTTGTATGGATATGGATGAACAATTCTAAAATGTATATTTTAAATGATTTTAAACCTAATTTAAATAGTTTCTCATCATACACCAAACATCAAAGCCAAAATTACTTAATTAATCTGCACTAATTAAAAAAATTATAACTGTACTATTTAGAAGTGGCTGTTTTTTCCAGTGATAGAGAAATACACTTTTTATCTATTTAAAATATTTTTCTTTCTTTTTGTTTTTTCTTTACAAATTAGCGTATCAAATTACACAATTTATGAATAAATTTAAAATTAATAAGTTTAAAAATATATAAATTCATTATTTTTTGACAATTATTATATTTTCATAACTTTATGGGTTTTTATGGCATGGTAGTTTTAATGGATTTAATATTTTTTATGATGTATTATTATGGTATTATAAAAATTACATCTTTGACAGATTCATAAAAGATCAATATGGTGTTGTTATAAATAAAGAGATTAACACTGAAATCATGTAAGAATAATTAAAAAATATTGGGTCTCTTCTTTAATCTGAAAACATCAAACTTTGAAATGTTCTGCATACTTTTTTAAATGTCCTGATAAATATATTTTTATTTAGTTATAAATATAGCTACTATTTACTAAGGCTGTAACCTCAAGAATATGCGTGTAAAAATGCGATAGTAGGGACCTCTACAGATCTTAACCACAAGCTTACACTTTGGAAGAAAAGAGGGGAACCCAGGGGGAACCCTTCTTTATTTCATGTAATCTGGTTTTAATTTTCAATGTTGAAAAGTTTTTACAAATCTTATTTAAACTATCTAGGATTTTTTAATAAAAATGAAAATGGTCATAAAACTTTTATAGAAACAAAGATTTTTAATTGAAAATAAATGATACCACATACAAAAAATTTAATACAAAAAAATATAACAAATTATGAAACTATTTTCATGGTTCATAAATTATTTCATATATCATTATTTTAGAAATCATCTTTCATTCTATCAGAGTTAAAGATATGACAAGTTATTTTATGTATGTAAAAAACAGTTTTGTTTCAAAAGAAAAATGTTAAGCAATTCATTAGTATAAACTCATTGATATGTGAAGAACTCTAGTTAAAAAAATATTTGAATATTTAATTTTTCCATTACTTTAACTATGCCTTGCATAATATGGTGCAGTGGTAGAGTGTTGGACTCTGGAGGGAGGGGTTCTTGGATTAATTACAATTAAGAGACTTGTAGTGCTTAAACTTTGCTGTAATGTAATTTTTTTCTCTTTATCAGTTATAAGCTTTTTTCATGTCAAAAGTATAGATATGATTTAAAACAATATTTTATATATTATATTTTTTTACATATCAGAACATATTTTAAATAAGAAAGAAATCTAGAGTTAGAATAAACTTATCATTGGCTTTGAAAAAATAATCATGAATAATAATTTGAAAATTCAAATAATGTTTTTATTTTGTTAGAATCAGGGAGTTTAAGGTCCAATTTTAGGTAAAAGATATTGTGATATTATTTTAATATATTTTAAAAGAGAAGCAAAAGAAATTAGAATTATCTTTTAGAAATTTAAATTAATTAACAGTAGAATTTGCCTTATTAAATAGATTAGGCCAATTGCTAAAAATATAAATGTAATAATTAATAACATAGCAATTTTATTTATATGTAATATTACAGAAGGCAACTTAGTCTTAATTCATGTGCTGTAGAATTGACATGCATTCCCCCCATCAATAAATGTTTTAAAAACATAAGTGGTTTACCTATGCTTAAAGCTTATTCTTTAAATAAACTAACTTTTATAAATTGTGTCTAAAATAGAGGAGTGTATGTCAATATTAAAGTGCATGTATGAAGACTAGTTTTACCCCACAATATTACATACATATATATATAATTGCTATATTATTAATTATTACATACATTCAAACTAATAAGATTCACTGTCATAGGTAGTTAAAAATGAGAAACTTTCTCTTCCCTGTGATATAAAATTGAACTTTATGAAAGTAATTTGCCAGTTTAAAAATAAGCTTCATAATAGGTTCAATTCCTGATTTAGGCATAGCCAATAAAACTTATTTTATTTAAAAAAAAAAAAGCTTAATTTTAAACATAAGTGGATTACCTATGTTTTTAAAACATTATTGGCAGCAAAGTGTGTGTTAATTCTATAGCACATATGCAAAGACTAGTTTTCTTCCACAATATTAATTAAGGATATAAATGATAAAATAGAAGATTCACTTTATAAATTCACTATAGTAAAACTTTAAATTAAGTAAATGATTTCATTACTGAAATAAAAGCTATTCAACATTAACGCACGAGTTAAACAGTGAGCGAATATACATATGTATTGTGTGAAAAGAGTTTTGGAAATAATTAACATTGTTAGCATGCTTAATATGAAACAAATGTTACGAGTTATTAATTTTTGAAATGATTATAGAGATATTTAAAATATTTGAGTGAAATTTGCTTATTGTCCCATTTTATTAAAATACAGTATATTTAATAGAGCAAAAAATATATAACTTTGAAAAGATTTTAATTAATATCTAAAAGTAAAGAAATAATTTATGCTTTATTCTCATTATTATATATAGTTGCCGCATTTACCAGTGATGAAAATTCACAAAATGATTTAAGAGGTAAAATACAGTTATCCATTTTTATATGTTCCTGATGAAAAAAAATATTGATTATATCTTAGTCATCTAACATTTAAAATTAATCTATATGTTTATTGTCAGTCATCAGTTTATAATGAGTTTAGAAGAAATTTACAATAGATTTTTTTTCCCATGATCAGACAAAATGTGAGGCATCATAAATCATAATGAAATACCATTGAGTTTAGTATTCATACTTATTATACTATTTAACAAATAATTTAATGTTATCATGCAAAGTTAATGTTGTCCTTATAGTATATACTTATGGAAATGTTTTTTTGAGATATTATTTTAAATATGCCATTACTTAAGTATTAAATGTAGGAGTTAAATTTTTTTCCATGTAATTGATTTTATTTAATAGATGTTGTTTAATGATATAATTATATTTGCTTTTTAGTAATTGCATCAATTAACTCTGACTTGTTTCATTCCAGATCTGGTATATTTAAATTTTGTTATACAGTATGGAAGGTATATATTTTAAATAAATAATTTTAAGTATTTGATTGTTATTCAATATATAAAAAAAATTCATTTTTGAAACATCTGATCCAAACTTAAAGTAGTGTAATGCATCTACAACATATTATAAGTGATCCACAAAAGTAAATATAATAATTATTATCATATTAATAATTAGTCAAGCACATATTTAGTTATTATTAGTTTAAGTATAGAAAATCATACTCAATTAATAGAACAGTTAAGCACCAAACAAAAGGAATTAGATATTAAGAGTGAATTAATTAATGAAATAAACAGTGTAAAAAAAAAACCCCATAGAATTCAAGTTCTATTTGAAATTACGTGTTTCAGAAGTAAAATTGATATGCATTGTGAAATCAAATAGACTTTAATTGGTAAACTAGAATAAGAGATATATTGAAGCATTAATATGCTATATAATTGTACATAGTTTATATATAATAAATGTGACTATTATGCTTATTAAATGTCTTGTAGTATCTAAAAATTCTTCATTTAATAGGTATATAAAAGAATTTCACAATTTACTAAACCTATGTTCGACATAGATTGCTTAATGTGAACAATCGAGGAGAAAATAGTGAGTAAAAATAAAGTTATGGAAAAGAAGAAAAAAGTAGAGCAAGATAACCATTTATTATTATTATTATGGTGTTTATTATTAGTATTTTGATAGTTTTTTGTCTATGATACCCTAAGTCCATGCCAATTCATTAGAAATACATTCAGAATATATTAGATTTGAATTCAATCTGGAAAAACTTAATGACATCCAAAAAAATATTAAGTTGATCATTGTTGCATGTATTTTCTTTAATTAGGACTCTTGTTGTTTCATTACCATTTCAATATCCATTTTCCAAGAGATTTTGGTTTATCTGTTCATTCTCAAATAGAATAGCATCTTTCTAATTCACATATTAAATATCACCATACTTCTGTACCAAATAGGACTGATATCTCAATGAGTTTTTAGCTACAGAATAAAGTACCTATGATCTCAAGTTTTTTTGCACTGACGTAAGTGAATGAAGTTCTCACTTTTATTTTGTCTTGATTAGTTATTTTTATTACATATGCCTAAATGTGTACTTATAAATAGCTTAGAGATAATATATATCTAAATGTGCATTTTGTAAATTATATATATAATAAATTGATATTAAATTGATTAAATGATAGCTAGTATTGAAGGATATAACAATGTTTATGCAATTAGTATATAATTATCAAAATGTATTTTAATTAGGTTTTTTATTAGTTATCAATTATAATTTTAGGTGGAGTACAACTATTCCTTTGTTTCTGAACAAGCCTGCGATAATATGATCAATCACAGAATAGATAAACATAATGTTTTCATTAACAATACTGAATCATAGTTGTAATTTTTATTTTAACTTTGGCACAAAAAAGTAGCAATAACTACAGCCATTGTAACTAATCTAACAAATACTATCTACTAATAATATTCTATTATCATTAATATTAATAATATTACGGATTATATTCTAAACGATATTATGTTATCAATTTTTATTTGTTAAAGAGGAATGAAATTTTTTTGACTCATGATTTATGATTTACGCATTTTTTAAAAAATTGAAGGTAATTGGGAGAATTTAGCACCGTAACTACAAGTGTGTCATACTTCTTTTTTTTTTTCCCCTTTATGGTTAGTGCTTCAACACTTATAGAAATAGCCCAAATTGTTTTGTGATTTATTCTTTTGCTAAGAACTTGTTAAATTAACTAACATTGTGACTAGCTAGACAAGATATATACCAGCAGCTTAAATACTTGTAGCTTGATTAGAAACTCTTCTTTTTCAATCATCTTTTTAACCCTGAATCATGGCCATAACAGTCTAACAATTAAATCCCATATTATAAAGATATTTAATTTGTGTCGGATATGTATGCATGTCGATGTATGTGTCCATAAATAATGGATCGATTTTTTTTATATATATATAAAATATTATCTATTATAATATTTCTAAAGCAAGATAAAAGAGGTGGAACAAAATAATTATAAAAAGTAGTATTTTTACTCATTAAAAATGCCTGTATTTTAGAAAGAAAATATTTAGTTTATATATTGGAAATTTTATGTGCGGACAGGTAGATGTACTATTTTTTGCGTCATTACTGTTGGAAATCAGAATATTGAGTTTGCTTCTAAAATTAAATAGTAGATCTTTTTCTTTTCTCTCTTCCTCTCTTTCTCTCTCGTTTTTTTTTTTGTTTCCATCTATCTGGAACAGTTTATTCTCTGAGCCTGAATCATTGCCTTGTCATGAGCATTGATCTTAGTCTTTGTTTCAACAAAGGATAAGGCATAAAAAACTCTTTTAGTAAATGTGATTCAAGTTGTGATTCATATTAATAGAAGAGAGATTAAATCATGTTTGTTGTTTTAATATAACAAATTTATAATTTTTTATAATCAAAAGAACTGCAAATATTTTAAAAATATTAATAACTGCTTTTGTTTTCAGAAATTGTTAATAAAGTAGGTATTGTAATTATTATTACTAATTCTTTGTATTAAACCGTTTATTTCATTCCTTTATGATAGTTTTAAAAATATTAATTTTATGAAAGTAAAGCAATAGACGCATATATATATAAATATTATATTTCTAACAATTATAATTAATATTTACTCTTAAATTTTAAACATATTGTTGTAGTAATCGGAGGGGGGGGGTTCATACTGGTATCTTGTAGAATGCATTTTGATTCTTCAACTAATTCTTTAAATGAAATATATTTATTATTTTATACATTACACAAATTTATAAGTATAATTTTTTAGCAAGCATTTATTTATAAAATCATTTTATTACTTAGAAAATTCATTTTATAAAACTATTCAGAAGTGACAAAACCAATTTATGATCCATGAAATTTTAGTTCATACCTTTACCTCTTCTAAAATCAAGCAAAGCATTATATTTCATTTAATCTTAGATATAATTTAGATTTAATACAAATCAATGTATTTATAATATTATTTATGTAAGTACATGATAATCTCCAATTATAAACCTCTATGTCATAATTTCAATGACTTTAAATGTGATAATATGTTGGACAATTTCCATAATCTATCATTAAATGTTGAATGTCTATAAAATTTTAAATTTTATTTAAACTTTTTAAATACAAATAGCTGCTAGTATAAAGACACAAATATATGCTCTTCTTCAAGTGTTGATGACCTGACCAGTGACAATATAAATCAAACTTACACCTTTTGATTTTTGAATATAAAATTTTAAGGCAAAGCTCTAATCAACTGGGCTATTCTGTCACAGGGAACAGTCAGTAGAAATCTTATAGACTTATCTATGAGGGTTAGTTCAAATCCTCACATTTTAAAAATATTTTTTTCTAAGAAGATTAATTAGAGGTTTCCAGATATGAGTTGACATATAATATTATATGCCATTATCATATGAACAGTTTCTTTGAATTTTCTTTTTCACATCTTTTCTTCTCTATCCAATTTTTTTGTATTTCCTCAATTAAACATATGGTCTGGTACAGTATGCACACTTGTTTTTTTCTTTCCTAACCATTACTTTATGTTCTTTCAATCATTATTCAACAGGGTATTTGGTCTCACCAATATATTTCTTTTCTCAATCACATGGTATTTCATAGATACCTTTTATGTTTTTTAGATTTTCAAGTTTAGGCTTTAATAGAAGTTAGAATTCCTCAAAAAGGGGTACGGCTGTAAAATGCTGCTTTAATCTTAATATTGATTGCATATTTTCTTTATATTGTTTGCCATTCCTCATATGTATGAATACACTACAGTACCAATAAATATTTTTTTGGTGTCACTTTTGTTGTCTATTAAAGTTTTTCTTGGTGTCAGCTGATGGATAGTCATTCTTCAAGAGAGTTTGTTCTATGTAGATTCTATTTTCCAAATCACTGGTTACTAAAAAATTCCTTTGCTCTGTTCCATAGTGATAATATAATTTAATATTTTATGCAACTGATGTGATTGGATGTATATGACAAGAATTTACCAATGTGTTTTGTTTGCTATAAACTGTTGTTTTTATTTTGCTATGAAGAAAACTTGTCAAAGAACATCTAAGAATGTCTATTTTTGTTCTCATTCTAATACCATTGTGAATTTAATTGAAAAGGTTATGTCAATAATGTATGTCCAGAGTGGTTGTAATCATGCTTTACCATGTAGCTATACAACAAATGTATTATCTTTAATGAAAAGGTTGTTGTTGAGCAAGGATGACAGTGGTGAGCCTATGATTATTTCTTGATTTTGTTGGAAGAAGTGTGAGTTATATCAAAAATATGTTGCTGTTATGCAGAACATTAATAGTTCCATTATACTATCAATATGTAGAGTCATTCTGGTTTATAGAATATTAGCATCATAGGGCCTTTTTCTTATAATAGCCAATACCACATCACATAGTACATTTGTATATAAACTTTCTACATTAAGGCAACAGTTTTTTTTCAATTTTCATGATTAATTCTATAAAGTTTTTAGTATCCTTGACAAAGGACTCAGTCTTGTATGCCAAAGGATCAAGAACTTGGAGAAGAAATCTTGATAAGTTTTGACAAGTTGAATTTCTAAAACTAACAATAGATCTCAACAGAACATGTTATGGATTTTAGATAAACAATAATGATAAGGAATTTTACTGAAATATGATATTAATTTAATTTTTCTGAATCACTCTCTGTGATGCTTTCTGGGTAATGTTTGTAACTTTGTTTTTGTATTCGCTATAGGATTTTTTTTGCTACATTTTTGTGTTGGCCTGCTATGAGAAGGTTTTGTATTTTGTTATCATAATCAGATGTATCCATTACAAGTGTAGTGTTACCTTTGTCATTAGAGAGAATGATTATACATAAATCCTTGAAATTTCAAATTGTTTCCTTGCACAGTAATATCAGCAACTAGTTATCAAATGGATTTTATCTAACTGCTTAATGTAGACTAGTTAAATTGGAAAATGTATTTGGATGCTTTCAATAACAGAGGCCAATCTTAAAGTACTATAACTTTATTATTTTTGTTAGTCCATTTATATTATTCCCAATATAGAATATAGTATACTGAGTAATCTAGAACTGTTTAGCTTTTATAATTTAAAATAATGTTTTTTTCTGTTGACACATCTATGATTAAATTACATTAACAAAATATTAAAAAACATAAACAAAATTGTGATGAGATTCTTTTAATCTTGAATAGACACTGATTAACAAAAATAATAACTATAAATTAATAAATCATAGTAATGTTAGAAATAGAAGAAATAAAATAATTTGAAATTATAATTATTTTGTAAGAAATTCATGAACAGATATAATGTTTCAGAACTTCACGGTCTTATTGGCTTAGTTAGTGCAAAGAGATAACTAGTGACATGAATGAATTATATGACAGGATTCTATGCCAACCCAAGTGGTAAAAGATTATGAGATAAAAGAAAATGTAGAGAATATTAAATAAAGAATTTAGTTATAAATGATGGTAATAATTATTAGTGAAAGATAAATTAATATCAATAAACATTTTAAAATTAAAAAAAAAAAAAAACCCAGGTAAATATATGTAAATTAACAAATTAATTGTCAACTAAAAGTTTTCAATTGCTAATATATGTAGCAAATAGACTTAGGGAGAAGTGATATATCTGAATCAACTGATATATAAATATATAATATTTTAAGCTCTTAAAATTAGATTTTATGAAAATAAAAACTATGTAACAGTGAAATTTATTTATCAGGTACATAGTACATATGTAATTAAATAGAAATGATTTTCATGTTTTTACATGTGTTACATAATTTTTATTAATTCTCAAAACTGACTTGTAGTAAATTGAAAGATTTCACAAATATTGATATATGAAAGAAACTAATGAATGTAAAAGTGAACAGAGTAACATTTTCACTCTCTTAAATCAAGATGCCTCAGATTGACCTATATAAATCAAAATTTAGGTTAAAGATAAGATAGCCGATAAAGTTTCTATCTTGTGTTTGTCTTTGTGAGTTTTCCCATACTCAACATAGCATCATTGAGTTTATATAAATCAATACAGTGCATATATGAAAAGTGAAAATCCTTTTTATTTAAGAAAATAAAAACTGTAAAAAATTGTTTTTAAAGAAATGCTTTTATTCTGTCAATGTCTTCTTCATGAAGTATTATGACCAAAATAAAGTGTATCACACTGAGGTTTAGAAATATTCTTAGACTATTTCTGGACATGAATGCCATATACTTTTATTTATTCACATAATATCAATAATATTGTTAAAACTAAATAAAATTTATTTTTTACTTTTTAGTGCTTTTATGTTTTTTTTATTTTATGCTTATTAGTTTTATATAGTTCCAGAAATTAGAAATAAAGAAAGTTTAGATACAATTTAATATCATTAGTACAAGACTATAGAAAAACACTGAATGCCATATAAAATTAAAAATTTATTTTTTTTCTAAATTTTTTGCTAAAATTGTTTGCAAACTCTAAAATAAATGTATTGTCATTGTGAATACATATGTATGCAAAATTTTAACTAGATTGAAAATTGGAAAATGGGTGATAATTAAATTACAAGGTTTCATCTTACAGATAGACAAAAAACATTAAATTAAATAAAAGCATATAAAAATGAAGGAATTAATCAATAAACTTTTATTTTTATTAAGTAAATATGCAGAATATTTGTATATACAACACTATCCATTAAAATATTTTTTATTTATAGTTAATATTTTTCAAGTTTCCAGAAGTATAAGGCTAATTTACAATCCAATAGTGTGATATCAGCAAGAAACAAAAATGAATAAAAAGTAAAAATTAGAGTGAAAAAAAAATTCAGAAAGTACAATATAAATAATAATAATAAATGCTAATATTTTTATTATTATTTTAAAATTATGTATGAAAAACTAACAGTTTGGCAATTACATGCACACCAACTTCAGTGGTACAATATTCAAATAAATTAAGTTATCTGTACTTAAATTAAAAGTATCTTATGTGTAATGTGTGAAAGTAGTTTATATAATAATATTATAATTTACAGCAAATCTAATTTGTAATTAATATTTATAAAATAATATCAAATTATATATACACACATGTATATATAACTTATTTAAATCACAATATAACAATGTAATGGTACATGTAGGCAAAAGAGATGCCCTTTAGGTTTTAGGTACCAATTTCCTACAATAAATTTATTGGTTGAAATGGTAATCATCTGAAATCTGGATATGGCCACTTGATGGCATTGTTTATGTGTCAAAACACATAACAAATGCCTTTCTGCAGCTGGCTTTATGGCTAATACAACATTTATATTGTATTACCCATTAGCTAGGCCACTTTACATGACATTGCACAAAAATATTACGGCCTGTTTTGTGATTCAAAACTATTTATCCATATTTGTTCTAATCATAGCTGATTACTGTATCACTTGAGGGTGTTTTAATTGCAAGTCGATACAACTTTTCAAATCTCCATAATAGAGTAATTCCATTTATATTTAAATAATGTTGTTAATTACTAAAAATTGTCATATGGTTTCCACCCTTCCCTAAAAAAATGTTAATATGCAAAAAATTGGCAAAGAGTATATTCGAACATGCTTCAACAAAGCTCACACGCTAAGTCACATTTCATTGTGGAAAATATACGGGACCAATAAAATGTCTGAGAAGAATGTGCAATTTTTAAACTTTTCAAAATTGCCGAGTACAGAAAGTGAGACTGTGTTCTTTTTTCAGGCACATAATGTTCTCCCAAATACCAGACTGTTTCTATTGCAGCAATAAATAAAAATAAGTTCAAAAAGTCCAAAGTTTGTGTATTTTTTTTTTATTTCATTAGAAATTGACAAGTATTTGGATTATCTTTTTTCAGCAGGGTTAAAATAATTACTATTTTTGTTTACTTTTTGTTAATAATAACAAAGTATGACCCCCCCCCCCAAAGCAATTTATTGTAGAAGCCAAAAAAAAAAAAAAAGATAATTCAAACAAAATATAAATAAAAATAAAAAATGAGAGAAAGTTCTTGAAAAAAAAAATTGACTTTGTGTTACAATTATTTATTCAAGGGTGGGTGGGAGTGGGGGTTTCAAAACAATTTTTTACCCCGCAAAAACACAAAAGTTACTTTTGATTTAATAAGAAGAAAAACAATTTAGTCAACCAAAAAAAAAAAAAAAAGATAGAACAAAGTCGAAACAAGTCCCAAATAATTGTATTATATTTTTTTGGTGGAGTTAAAACAAGTTTTTTCATTGTGAAACATCCAATAGTTTTAAAATCAGAAAAATAAACACAAAGTTAAATTACCAAAATTTGTTGAATAAAGAAAAATGTCAGATTAAAAAAAAAACAATGAAAATGAATATAAAAATTTGTTTAATAAAAAAGAAATCATGTTATAAATGAAATAAAAATTTGTTTAATCAAAAAAAAATCATGTTATATAAAAAAAAGTTGTGGCCTGGTAATGTTACATTTGATTGATTTTGTATAGCATCAACGCCATCAAGCGGCGTGCCCAGATTTCAGATGATTACCATTGAGACTCTCTTAATATTCTCTTTAAGTTTTATTGAATAAAATTATTAACTATAGGATCTGTGACATTCTTTATAAATATAAACTAAAATTGAGACTCTGCAATGATGTATATTTACTAACAAGCCAATCAAATTATTAGTAATAAGCACTTACAACCTATGATGCCATATCTATACCCACAATCTGGGATTAGAACCCAGGTAGAATTTGGAAATGTTTTCAGATTGCTAAGATTTTCAGGAATTTGATGCATAATTATCCTATTTTTCTTAAAACATTGAAAATGGAAATTAGCAATTTTAAACTAAAGAAAAAACAAGAAGAAAAAATATAAACCCTAACCAACTAGCAGTTGTTTGTTCTAATTGATACATTCTCCTTTACTCAATTCTGCAGAGAAATTTTTAAGGACTTACCCTACCATTTTTCAGTTTTTCTCTCCAATTTGAAACATTCATTATAAATCTTAATAAAATCAATTTATAAATTTTTATATTTATATAAATCTTACAATATATTATTAAATATTCACCCTTTTGTTGTGTGCTTTATTATTTTACAATATTTTTTGTACAATTTCAACTATCTAATAGTTTTCTTCAGAGTTTATTATAAAAGATATATATGTGTTGGATAATAATTATAAAATTAGGTAAAAAGTATCTTCTTATTTGAACAATAACTTATCAACATATGTATCCATCTTCTAGGAAGTATGGTATAAAATCACATTGAGATTTTAAACAAACAAAACTCCCCTCAGCAATCATTTGGTTAGTTTAATTTAGTATAGGTTTTAGATTAAGCAGACATATAAGAGCTGAAATAATAGACAAAGCGTATTTACTAAACAGGCTAAATTTGTTCAGTGATAAAATTCTAACTTATAAACAAACTATCGACTGATTTTCATTTGCAATAAGTTGTCTAAAAATGCAAAACTTTATTATATATGTGTGTGTAGATGTTTGTGTATTATGTAGGTCTTTTTTATTGAAAAAAAAAAATCAGAGATTTTTTTTAAAACCATTCAAGAGTGGTTAGATCAATGTCTATTTGTAATCGCACTAAGCCCAATTAAACGATTTGATAAGTCAAACAATCTAATCCAATTTTTAAGTATTTAAGAAGAAAATTAGGCTGCTGAATGATCTTGTTATATAGTCAAAAGAGAAGAGAAGAAAAAGATCTTTAAAGATTACAGATATTTTGCCAATTAACAAAGTCTTTTCTTGAACAAAAGTCCAGCACTTCATTTAAAATTCATCATGGTACTTTGCTATTCTCTGTTTTAGCACTAAATTCTGAGATCTGTGTTGATCAAGTCTAAGAGTGCTGACTTTAACAATTGAATCGTCCCCCAATCAAATGAATGATGGAAACAAACTGTTTTCTTTTTCCACCTCTTCACATTTAAATGAAAAAGGCTGAAGTGATAATAGAGTGAGACAAAGAGATTTTTAAACAGAGCACCATGTGCTCAAAGTTCAAAAAGCAAAGCTGAAAGTAAATAGACACTCACATTATCACAAGTGCAAATGTAAGCCGTTAGGGACAGTTTTTTTTTTTTTATATAACAATGATTACTATTGATAATTTACTTGTTTTTGTTTTTTGTTGTTATTGTTATTGACAATATTTGTATTATCGGATGTATTAATTGCTCAGTCAGATTTTAATCAGCAGAGAGGAGGGGAAAAAATTAAAAATCGTAAGATGCAAACTCGTATAGTATATATTTTTGTCAAGTAAGAGGGAGCGAGGTAATAAATATATAAAAAGCTAACGTATAACAAAATTTTAGTCAGCTAAATAAAAACAAGTTAATATATAAATAGCAAATATAAGTTTTTTTCCTGTAATTAATTAACAGAAGTTGTTTAAACAAATAATTAACTAAGTTATTATAAAGCATACTACATTTTAAAATTCACAATTAACTCGTAATAATTATTTAGAAAGAGATTTCATCATTTTACGATATAGATCCAGTTATATCAATAGCTGATCTTTTGATGTCATTTTAATCAATTACTTTTAAATAAACAACCAACTACTAATTAGGTATGTAATATACATGCATAAAAAGTGGCAATCGAATACAACTTTTTCAATTAACCAATCAGATTCTTTTCCTTACAAATTTTTACCTGTTGAGTTTTAAGCATATAGGATCATATATGTTGGTTATTGTGGTAATGTATTTATTTATCACATGATTAATTTGAATCATAATAGAAAGGTGAATACAAAAGTTTATTTGGCTAAGCAAATGTTTCTTTTTCTTTGCTAACTTTCATCAGGTGAGATTTGAGTTAAAACATTTTAAACCTATAATCTGACATTTCACAACTAAGTTAAACTACTTAGGTGTAATAATAACTTTATTGAAGCTTTTAACTGTTATATATCTTTGAATTAGATGTTGAATGCCTTCCTGAATGGTGACAAGTTTTTAGTGGATTTAAAATTCATAGACCTATTTGATATATATTTAATTGTTGCATTGTATAGCTAGGATTCTAATTTCATATAACAAATGTTTGTAGAAAAAAGTGACTTTATCAAGAATAAAAAAATATAGAGTTATAAGTGATTTAATCAATAAATAAAAATTTATTCTTTATTTATTAAACATAATAATTATTTACTTATTCTTTAGAAAAACAAATGATATTGAAGCACCAATGGGCACATCCCATTGTCTTCTTTTCCTTCTTCTATTTATTATTTCTTTGAATGAGAAAATGTCCTAAAAGTTTTTGCTTTATATCTATTATTTTTACCATTTAGCTCAGTTGTTTAAATGCTGCATCCTTATTGCATTTATTTATTTTTGTTTTTTAATTGTTAAATATATAAATTCAAATATAAATTATTATATATGTGTCATCATTGATGAAAGTCACTATTACTTGTCATTCTTTGAAAACATTTATTTCAGCACCTCAAATTTAGTTCTGCATTGTTGAATTTAACAACTCTTGTTTTAGTGACTCATCTAATTGTTAATATTTCATTCTTTTAATTAAATAAAATATTGTTTTATGCTGAAAAGCTAGTGTTGTCACTAAATAAATAAATAAGAGGTTTAAGTTGCTTCTTGATAAAGACTATAAAATAATATAATCGAAACATTGGAGTATATTATAATAATTCATATTATAATAAATCAAGATTTTAAAAAAAAGTTTGTGCATGGATTGCATATATATTGTTACTAAAATTTAGAAATAATAATTTCTATTAAATTGAAGTTAGTATAACTTACAGTCACCATAATTTAACAATAAAGATAAACAGATTTAATAAACACAATTTTTAATTGTGTAATATATATTAAAACAGAAACTTATATACACATTTTTGCACAATATCATTCAAATATTATTATACTATTATAGAATGACTGAAAAAATGTATCAATTTACTCATATGATTTAATTGAAATCATTGTTAGTAGGGATTTTGGATATCTTTGAAGGACTGCACCCTTACAAAAGGATGAATGAATACAATCTAACTCCTTACCATCTTAATGCTATCAGTTTTATATTTATGGATTTTTTTATCTTTGCCTTATGTAATATTAGAAATTTAAGACTTTAGTTTCTAATCTCCACTTTTTCTGTTGATGTGCTAAATAGTTGTAGTTTCCCATTCTATGATATTCTTTATTATTATAAATTATTTGTATTTAGCCATTTTTCAATGATTATTAGTTATTAAGTACTCAAAATATTAGAAGTCACTTAAATTCCATGATAGTTTGAAAAGCTAATGAAAACTGTTTTCAGTCATTATGTTGAATTCCATGAGCATTTATTGATATTTTTTTCAACTTTGCAAAAATGCAAAAATTCAAGTCCAGGAACATTTTTTATCTTTAAAACACATTGAGACACAAGAAAGCTTCATTACTCAATACTGCAATGAATGCAGTTTCACCTGAATATAATTAAGTAATTGAAAAAGGTGATAAAAACATTCTGCTTTATGTACTGGAAAAACACCAAATAAAATCATTTCACAAAATGCATCTGTTATTTAAAAATGCAATGGCAATTTTAATATTATCAAATGTAGTGTATGTGTATCATCAATGTCATGCATATTATGTAATTACAGTGTAATATCGACACTTTCTAAATTAAAAAAAACCCACTATTTATCAAAGATTAATTAAATGTAGATATTTTTTATTAACAGAAAATACAGTTTTTTCTTCAGACTGCCATCATAATTTATGACATAAAATAGTTGGCAATAAATTGAAAGCAAAGCTTATAATCAAAATTATAAACTTAAAGTAGATCTTAGTGGAAATAAAAATTTAACAAAAGTTTATTGAAATAAAATGAACTTCTAATTTTTTGAGAATATTACATTTTCAATAATTTTTTAAAGACAACCATTAATTAAAAAACAAACAAAAAAAAATCATTTATGTGTCAACCTGATCACATAACAGCAAGATTCATACATATTAACAAATAATAATAACTCATTATTTGAAAATCCAATTGATAGCCATATTTTATTTTACTAAAAAAAAGTTTTACTTTATTAATGTCATTTTAAATTTGAAGTTAAAATTGCTAGCAGAAAAATTTTGAAAAAAAAAAAGTAAGATGATATATTTTTTTTTTTCTTTTTAAACTTTAACTTTGGATTTTTTTTAAATTTATAATTGTCTTTAAAGTAACATTCAAATTTATTTATTAAGTGCATAGATTGTATGAAATTAAAAAGAAGGATTTCACCTTTTTAACATGTGCCTTACTGATCTTTATAATAGTTCAATGATGCTGTGTTGAGTATAAAGGAAATTCTCAAACCCAAACACAAATTATAAAGATAAGAGTCACTGTTTTATCTTTAACCTAAATTCTGTTTTATATAGGCCACTCTGAAGTATCTTGGTTTGTAAGAGTGAAGATGTTATTCTGTTCACTTTTACATTTTTTACTTTTTTACATACATTAACATTCATAAAATCTTTCGATTTACTACATGTTAATATTATGAATTAATAGGAATAATGTAATGTTCAAATTTATTTATTAAGTGCATAAATCATATGAAATTAAATGGAAAGGATATCACCTTTTTAAAATATGTATTTAACTGATTTTTATAATAGCTCAATGATGCTGTATTAAATACAGAGGAGGTTCTCAAACCCAAACACAAGATAGAAACTTTATAAAAATAAGAGCAGCCATCTTATCTTCAACCTAAATTCTGATTTATATAGGCCACAGAATAACATATTTATTCTTTCAAACCAAGATGCTTCAGATATAAATGAGAATTTAGATTAAAAATAAGATGACCACTCTTATCTTTATAAAATCTCTATCTTGTGTTTGGGTTTGAGAATTTCCTCTGTACTCAACACATCATCATTGAGCTTTATAAAAATAATTAAGATGCATGTGTTAAAAAGATGAAATTCTTTCTCTTTAATTTCATATGATCTATGCAATCAATAAATAAATTTGAATATTACATAATGTCTATTAATTTGTAATATTAACATGTAATAAATCAAAAGGTTTTGTGAATGTTAATGTATGTAAGAAAGTAATGAATGTAAAAGTGAACAGACTAACATCTTCATTCTCTCAGACCAAAAGGCCTTAGACTCACCTATATAAATCATTATTTAGATTAAAGATAAGATGACTTCCCTTATCTTTATAAAGTCTCTATCTTGAGTTTGAGGGTTTCCTCTGTACTCAACACAGCACTGTGGAGTTTATTATAAAAATCAGTAATGCACATATGTTAAAAAGGTAAAATCATTTCCCTTTAATTGTTATTAATATTATTATACTTTTATATGTTTAAATAAACATATTACAGTTTAGTAAAATATTATTATTTTTACACTGAATGTGTATATTGTTGTCAGTGCATATGCATGTTAAAATTTTCTATCCAAAAGGAAGTTGGATTAACTAAGCAGCAGAATACTACAATCAAGTGATCAATGTCTAGAATGTTAGAGTTAGAAATGGAAAGTAAGAAAATCTTATTGGTCTATATGGGTCAGAAATAAAGCAAAAAAAAAATAATAAGCTTTTCTAAGCTCAATATTTTTTTTGCCCAATAATGCTTAATATGTACATAAGGACACAATTATGTTATTATTCTTGTGAAAAAAAAATCAGTTTTAATACAAAAAACTTAGTCTGGGCAACTTCTAAAAAATAGATCATGTATAAACTTTGAATGAAACAATAAAAAAAAAAACTACAAACTTGTTAAACATTGTAAATAAAATCTAAAGAGCATTCCGTCTAGTTTTGGCAATAATATCAAAAAATAGTATCATGTTTTGGATTTAGTTGATGATAAATCATATTACATGAGATGGAAGTGAAAATTATAATTAAAAAGGAATTTAAAAAATCGAATAAGTTGAAAAAAAAGTCAAACTGAATATCAGAAACTTCTGGAATAATTATATAAAAAAAGGAAGTCAAAATTACAAATATAATAATTTTTTAAAGAACTGAATAGGAAATTCCTAAACCCATCCAGGAAAGACAAAAAACACAATTTTAACATTTTCTAGAACATTGAACATGGAAACAAGCTTAAAAGAATCAAGAATTATTTTGTAGGGAAATAGTAATGTCAAAAGAAAATTTTAAATTATGAGTAAGTTTGTTGGAAAAAAAAAATCAAGAAAAGATTGTATTCAAAGTATTAAAAAACAGACAGAAATGAAAGCAATATACATACAGAAAAGCTACTAAAAAATATCATTGACACTATGTTATGATATACTTCAATTTTTCAGAAACCTGAAGATTCAATTAAAATAATGATCAAAATATACCATTTAATGTGGAAAACACTTTAATAGTCTTAATAGTCTGCAGATAAAAACAATTATTAGTTTTTAATCTTATATTAAAAAAGTGTTTTTGAACATAGTGTGAAAGTTATCAATTTTATATTTCTTATGCCATATATAAATAAGATTATTCCAAAAATTATTCATTTTAGATTAAAGCCTTCCAAATTAAATAAAAATTACCAAATGTTCAATCTGATACTATATATTAGGTAACAACCCCCCCCCCCCCCAAATTATCAGACAAAAGG
Organism: Epiperipatus broadwayi; assembly: GCA_028023455.1. NCBI lineage: Eukaryota > Metazoa > Onychophora > Udeonychophora > Euonychophora > Peripatidae > Epiperipatus > Epiperipatus broadwayi. Next base: position 564 of record JAQFVV010000325.1, on the reverse strand, counting down.
CTTTTGATTGAGATAAGTTCTTAGAAAAGTTGGTGTAATTAAATATTGTAATATTCTTATGAAAATTATCTATATGTGGCTAAAAGCTACAAGTAAAATGATGAAACAGAAGTTAGATAAGACAGAATTTTGTTATCTTGTCTTAATTTATGTCCCAAATATATAATAAAGATATCCAGAGTGAAAGAATGCATTTTTTATTCAGAATAGATGGAAGAAATATCAATATATCTAACACAGTTATGCTGATGAAATCAACTGAATATAAAAAAAATCAAGATTTTCATATGGGTTTAATGATAAATATATAAAAACCAATAACTATAATAAAATGATCAGCTATAGACAGTGAAATTGATAATGATGACAGAAAAATGGTAGATAGTTTTTGCTACCTTGAATAATTACATCAAATATAAATGATCTAGTAGTAAACAGATTTGTCAAAAATTAAAATTGGACAGAATTATGATGAAAAACTTAGAAAAATGTTTATTTGTAGAACATATCTTTAAGAATGAAGATCAGAATTGTTTAAGGTGTGATATTGAAACAGTAAGATTC